>NC_051167.1:180301943-180630522 GCF_013339725.1 Rhipicephalus microplus
CGAGGGCGCCAAAACTTGATCACTTTTCGCAATCGAATAGACCGTATACCTGATTACTGACAATTTTGAAATCTCACCTCCAACTTTTCGGCAGAAGGAAACGTTTTTGCAGCAACTGCCACGTCAGCTGCTGCCGCCGCCGACAGTCCGAGCCCTGTGGCCAAAGCGAGGTCCCGATCGACGAGGTTGATATGGATGAAATTCTTGGCCTTACGACGATCCGTCGACGTGAAGAAGCTGGGCGGCTCCGTAAGTGAACTCACGACCCACCGTGAGTCGATGCGGCTTATCTAAATTGTGAGATAAGACAATTTTACCTACGGCAACATCGTCAAAGTCAGCTATCTGGTGCAGAAACAGCCATTTGGCCCTGTACAGTCTCCGCTCAATACAATGAGTGTCATAGGCGTGTACACTACGCCATGTTTAACTCATCCAGATCCCTATTTAAACATGCAACACCAACGCCCACGCCTAATATGTGTATGAACTGACAACGTGTTGCTTAACCACATGGTTGACTATCATCATTCCAAAACCCGTGCGCCCCTTTTGTACAGTACGTACTAGGAAATGATAAGACGCACGTATTTATGTTTTAATGTTTTTATGTGGAATATTGCCTTTGGAATGGCCATATTAGCACCATACACTAGACTGAAAAAACCAGTAGGTTTATCGGTTATAAATTTCTTTTTCGAAATCACAAATTGTTGAGCAGCGAGGTAGCCAGAAGGAGGGGAGGGGGGGGTTGCTGTGAACACGTAATACCCGCACACTTAATTCTCTGCCAACCAACTTTCTTGCTCTCACTTGAGCGTTCATGTACTCTTGCAATTCAGTCTGTTATTCTAAAAGACTAGCGGTTATTGTACTTATGGGCCTCATGCCATGCCCCTGCCTTTCTTCTTGATTTCGTATAAGATGTCCCTTACAACCATTGTTCCCGACCCATGCACTCTGCTCTCTCCTTGTGCCTCAAAGCTCCACCTATTATCTCATGAGCGCTGTTATTTAGGTTTCTCATGAGGGATAGTGGTAAACTGCCGTTCATGATTTAAGAATGCCTGACGAATGTGCTGAATGGGCATTACTTACGTTAGGGCAACTGCGGATGAGCGCCTGCGTTGTCGTGCGGCTGATAAAAAGGCACTCCGTGCGCTGATCGCCCCAGGTGCCCACCAGTTGCCTGAGCTGGCTTCCTTCGACGAGCGGTGCCGAAGGATCTCTGCGCGGCTCGTCGAACTCCACGTAGTGGCGGGAAATATCGTGCGGCAGGGCGATGACCCTGGCGTTGGGGAACATGTGGATCAGTTTGCACACCGTGTTCCTGTTGTGCACGATGTGCACCTCCTGGGCATCTCGGAGGAGCTCGCTGGCAGCGCTGGCGAAAAGGTCACAGGAATCGAAGGACACGCAGCCGCAAAACAAGGCCTTTGAGACGCTCGCCCCTCGTAGCAATGCGCTACGCGATGCGGAAACCAGAGATTGCTTGTTTGCGACTAGTAGCAAGCCATCGACGTCGCCGAGCGCGAATCCTTCGGGTAGCGTCGAGTCAGGTGGCAAAGCAGTTTCCAATTTGAGGACGATGTGGTCTTCAGCAAGCACCAGAACGTCAGGATTTCCGAAATCCTCTGACACCTCCATAATGTTGATACGGCACAACAGGTAGCGCCTAGAATGAGGAATAGCAGCATGACTTTGAATACTCGTCACAACAAATATTGGCCAATTGTGGGAAATGTCGGTAAACACGCTAGTTCTGTCGAATGCTAGAATTATTGATGCATCTCTACGGTGCTCATATCAAATTTTCACACACACACAAACGCAGTGCCTCCTTGTGTATTTACGTGCGTGGGTGCGTGTGTGCGTGCGTGCGTGCGTGTGTGTGTGTGTGTGTGTGTGTGTGTGACAGTGTGAGGGTGTGAGTGTGTATGTGTGTGAATGTGTGTGTGTGTGTGAATGTGTGTTTATGTATGTATGTGTGTGTGTGTGTTTGTGTGTGTGTGTGTGTGTGTTTGTGTGTGTGTGTGTCACTGACCGAGTCAAATTGGCAGTTGATCAAGGCCTACTGTTTCCAGGCTGCGTTTATTCGTTTTAGGAAGGCATTCTATACAATTAACAACGATATTCTCTTTCATAAATGCAATTGATACGGTGTATCTGGACCACCTCTACAGCTTAATGAAGCTATCCTACTATCCACCGTTGTTGCTGGAGTCCGTAACCACTATCGAGTGAAGTGAAAAAAGATGGAACTGAGCAATGACGCCAGGCCAAGCGCGGAAAGCACAGCACAGTCACAGAAAGCTAGAAGAGTGGCATTTCTAGAACCTGATCTAAACTCTCTTGGTTGTACTAAAGCAAGTAGCCTTGCAAGATGCCTATTATACACCACAAATCATATTTTTTTTGTCAAATAAAACACACACCCAGTACACCGTTATTTGTAATTCTGTGGAGAAGCGAGGCACTCACTCCCAATTGGTAAGTCATGATGTTCATAGAGTTTTCTGAAATTAACTAGGGGGGGGGGGGGGGAAGGACGACTCAAGCGCTATGACCGTTCAGCGACCATGGCAATCATGGCCAGTGCATGGATTTGCCTAGTCTTCGTGCTTGGGGCTTCAAACGCACTTGCGGTTTGTTCAAGGCAGTGTTTTAACTTTGTTTCGAATAAACAATCACCGCCATATCCACAAAGAGAATGATGCTAGAGGAGCTTGGTCGGTTGCCTACTTTGTCCCTAAATGTAAGCGTGAACTCTGCAACTCTTTCATCATTGATTGATTGGATAAAAAAAAAGTCCACAGGACGTTTCTTGGCGAGACCATTTCTGTAGGAAGGCTTGTTAATGAACCAGCGCATGATGCGTACGCGAAAGCCAGCGTTGTTGGACCCTTTATGTGGCCGCCACTGCACAGCATTGGCCACGTCGATCGGCACGTTAACCACCTGCCTCTTTATGCCATACTGGCCGCTGCCGTGAGTCAAATGCATAAAGCTCATAAGTGGCAGAAGTGGAGCTATCACGCGTTCTTCGACGGGACAGAGAGCAGGCAGGTGAGGGCTTTTGGGAGGATACCCGTGCATAGCACTCATCGTAGCAAGTTGTCACGTGCTGCCGCGCCTACGAAGCGACAATTCTCGCCCAGCCGGCCTGCCTGACGGTTTCGTTTTTCTCTGTTCTCGCGCGGCCACACCAAACTCTACTGACACCCTTCTCTTTTCGTCTCTCACATTCATTGCTCTCCTCCACTACCCATACCCCGTGTGGCGCTGTTGAGGTGACCTCCAGAGAGAGAGACAGTTACGACGGTACACTTTTCTCTTCACTTTCATTTCTTTCAAAGCCACTTCGAGAAGGCGAGCGCGTGGGCCATCGAAAACGTTGAACACCTTAGGTGGCGGCGCACCATCTAGAGAACATTGTTCGAATCCCCAAAATGGCGACCTTCAGCAGTGACCGCAGACGTGTACACACTGGCAACACTGGTGCACACAACAGACACCACCGTCGGACAAGCCGGGAGCAATAGGCGCAAGCTTATAAATAGACGGCGCGTTTAGAACTTCGTGACCCGATTTGAATTGGTGAGCCCAAAAGGTCAACGTGGCGAAGCGTAACTGCTGTGCTGCACATTCGCTGATTTTTGTTCTGTTGCAAAGCAGCTCCAGGACAAGCCAAGCCAAACGGAGCCAAAAGTACGAAGACTAGGCAAATCTATGTACTACGCATCGTTCTCAAGCTCGTTGAAGTGTCATGCGCTTTGGCTCTCATAGACACTAGCGCCAAAGTTTCCTCTGGTGTACCCCTACTGGAAACTATGATCATGCGCACTTTGTTGATGCGGTGGCTGACGACGAAGAGTTACGGCTGAATCCTTTTGTAATGTGTTGGGAGCATTGAATGACCCACTCGGTACGCCATCCGTGTTGTTTGACACCTAGTCACACAATTCAGATTGTGATTCCCGGTAGGTATTTTACTCTTCTACCGCACTATGTGTTATTTATTATCATAGTTTCTTCCTAACATGACGCCTCTGTAAGGTCTTTTTGCGAAAGAGCTCCGATAAAGATGTGTGCTAGAACGCTCTGTATCTTTTCTTATTCCGTTATTTCGTTTTTTTTTATTTCATACGATAGTGCTTTCATACACCGGCGGTGGTGGCGACGGCGGACAACTGCGGTACCAAAAACAGATGTGGTGGGAGCGGGCTAGTTGATACTCCATGTCTTGAACAACTGAAGTGCAAAAACGTAACAACGGACAAAAGAAACAACGAGGACAAGCGCAACGAGGAAAACGCTTGTCCTCGTTGTTTCCTTAGCCCGTTGTTACCTTTTTGCGGTTCAGCTGTTTAAGACCAAAAACAGCCCTTGTGATCTCATCACACGTTTCAGAGTAAAAAATTGTCTAGGATGAGATTTGAACCTGGGTCCTCTCCATGACAGTCAAGCATTCAACCACATAGCCTATAGCTGTGCTTTTTTGTTTGTTTGTTTGTTTGTTTGTTTGTACCATGCTTCTGACTCATTCACTAAAATATCCTATACAGGTGCCATGTTGGGCAAGGAACCGTGTTAACATAACGTATATTGCAGTATATAGCATCCTAGAAGAGTACATTAACAACCTGGTGTCGCGAAATGCAGATTGCGCAACAAGTGGGTCGTTGATTCTGCCCAACCCACAACAAAGGGCCCAGCCACAATTCTTCACCGTCATGAACCATAGCACAAAGTGCTTATGATGTCTCGCCTATGCGTAGAGTGGGTACCACACTTCTTCACATAATAATGAATATGGGCATCTATAGCCTGTGCTTCCCTGCTCCTCGGAAATTACGATGATGAATTGCGCGCTGGGTACCTTGCTTATGTTTACTTTCGTCAGATGCAGCGAGAAAGTCTGCAACGGACTCGAGAAAGGCCACCCTTTCAGCATTGGCTGCCACTGTACTACGTGTCCGGTGGAAGCCGGGCCATTTTTCATGGTGTATCAGTATCCTCAGGCAGCGCCAAAGAGCTAATCATTAGCGGTGACACTTAATGGGGATCTTCATTCATACATCGTCCCCAAAATTTATTGGTGTAATCTTGAATAAACACTGAAAATTCAGTGGGCTTGCTCAGTTCTAAATTCAAGTTTCTTTCGCGATATATGTCATTATCAAAATGCGGCTTTTGTTTAGAGCTCAAAGCTTTTTTTTTTTGCTTATATTACACATTTACTCATAGTCACCAGTCGATCTGCCCATCCTGATGAGCGAATACACATTGGTCGCACCTCAATCTTATTAAACGCCTACAATAGCACGTCACTGTGAGCCACCCTTTTCGCAACCTGAACCTTTTACACCAGCGTTAACTTGTCAGTCACAAAATTTATTGATCATGTTTCGTATTGGAGCTCATGAATTAAATGTTTCTGGGTTTTTTGTCACTCAGGCACTAACTAACAACACAAACTTTTTAACAAACTGTAACCTACATTTGCTCAGAGTACAAACAAGTCATGGTCGAATGACCGCAAGCGTGTTCAGTACAAAACTGTGTAGCAAACTACCTTTTGATTTAAAAACAGCTACAATTCACTTCTTTTCTAGGCACCTTAAAATTCAGTTGCTAAGTGATTTGTCACTTTGCTGTGTTCTGTTGAATTATGAAATTTATGTTTCAAACATGAAACAAAAAAGTTCAAAATGTTCTGTGACTTGCTCTTTCGTTATTTATTATTTAGCTTTTTCATTGTATTAACATAGGAGGTCCCGCCTGTGGTTTACTACCTTGGGACCTCCTCCTGCATACTTACACACTATGTACATTTCTGATGCTAATAAAGAAACATTGATTGATTGATTGATTGATTGATTGATTGATTGATTGAAACAACATGGCATTGCATATGTTGTCTTACGTGTTATATAGGGCAACATATGCCTACGAAGTTGTACTTTTTGTATATTTTTCCCGCTGATTCACCAATGTTTGCTAACTGATGAACTGACTATCAGCTTACGTTTTGTTAGGAAATCCCTTTAACAGATCTCACTTTGGAACCTCCGATACTGAATCACCACGCAGAATAAAAGAATTGACAGTGGCTTTGCTCGGCTACGGCAGGATAAATGTAGCATGAGTAACGGAAGGATGGATGGACTAGCCAGCGAGCGATATCACGTGACAGCCGGTCAGTACAGGAGCTTCCAGGTCTTCGGCGCGCAGCTGTGCGCCGCGTCACCTCACTGCTCCAGGTACTTTGGCCGAACTGCTCACCCGGTAAGCCACAAGAAACTGCTCAACCTCGCCAAGTGTAGCTTACGCTACAAAAAAAAAATATGGAGGTGTGTATGTAACGAGGCAAATAAAAAAACTTTCCTTTCAAAAACATCGAAAAACAAGCATTTCTGAAAACGGTTGGGCTACGTTAGATTATCATTGCACATTAAGTACTTGATTTCCCTGATATTAAAGGAGGCGGCGGCGTTTTGTAAAAACAGTCACTAGCGCAAACGAATTAACTTGACTGACTCGCAAGTCCCAATACGAAATGTCCATATCACTCAATGCGAAGCACATTTAGAACACATTCTACGGAATTGAACGCATAGAAAGCCGGGGCTAACCAGTACGATTCAATGTTTCACGGAGCACGGAACGAGGACGTACTAAGAAGAAACACACGCAACGCTCTGCGCGTGTCTTCTTTGTTCAACTTCGTTCTACGTGCTGTGAAACACCGTATGGTGCTGCACCAACTAGCACAATGCTCAACCCTAGTGAATTAAGATCCCTTAATTTATTGAGAGCTTGAAGGCACCCCATGGTAATTATTGTTAAATTACAAGAAATACCTTTCCAGTTCACTGACAAGCAATATCTGAATACACAAAGGAAAAAAAAACATTGGCTGCATATCTGCATGCTCGACTGCAAATGTCGGCCAAAGTCGATAGACTTCCGTCTGGAGAAGATGAATAGAACATTTATTTCATATTTGGTGCGAGAAAACCAGTGAATGGAATTCTGGAGGCGCTGCGTGAGACATGAGCGCTATCTGGCTGTAATCTCAGAAAGCGAAAGGATGGCCTCCGCGCAGGAGCACAACCTTGGAGAACTTTTTTTTGTAGACTTCAAGGCAGGTGGCAGCACCATATTGTTCAGTTCTTACTGGAAAGGTGGATGGACCTGGTTTTTGAGCACTCCCGATCAACTGCGCAGATAAGTGGTTCTGCGTGTTTCAAGCTTGCTTTTGAAATTATTAAGGCAGCAGTTAAAACCTTTGTAGCCCTTATTACATTGTACGGGTTTTTCGGGGGTCAGTCACCAGGTGCTTACTAGTTTGTCTCTGTGCGTGTGCGTGTTTGTCTTTTTTCTCTTGCCACCCCGTGGGGGAGATGCACGAACACCGAACACGCAAATTTTGTAGTAAAGCTCAGACTTTCATTTTTCGTAGGGCAGAATTCAACGTACGGCATGTTTTGCAATTATCGAGTGGGACAATTCATAAGGACAATTGGTGCAAAAAGGACATGGTTCAAAAGACTGTGAAATGTTCAGGATGTGGGGTGGGTATGAAAATGGATCCAACTGCAGACGCGAACGGAGAGGAGGCTGACGCCAAGAGTAGGCAATGTGAGGTCGAGGAAAAATGGAGAAAAGAATGGTTTCCCTGAGTGAACTGCTGATGATAATAACCGAACTGGAAACTTCGTTAGCAACAGAGCAAGAGAAAACGAGGGCTATGGGAGAAGAGCTTAAGTTCGCCGGGGAGGCACTAGCGAAGGTGAACAAAGGAGTCGCAGACGGAGAGTACGGTAGGGCACCAGCAACCAGAACGGCAGAGAAGAGCAAGCAAGTTCGGAAAAAAGCAGGTTCAGCTGGTTCAATGGTCGCAAGACTCAGTTTCAGCGAAGTAGTGGTGGAGCTTGGAGGGGACAAAGCAGCCGGCGTCCCAGGTGCAAGATATCCCCTGTGCAGGATGCTCCAGCTGAAAAGTCACAACACGTGATAATCGGCGCGGACTCGAATTTAAATTGATGCGCTGAAGCAGTCAAAAAGAGGGTAAGAGACAACAAGAGGGTTGCAGTAGGGACGTTCCCAGGGCGAAAGCTGGGAAGAGTCATGAGGCAAGCGAGCGCAAAACTCAAAAATACAGCTGATAGAAGAAACCTCGTGATGATTTCAGGCGGTTTAAACGATGTCCTAAATGAAGATGCAGCAGGACTAGCAGCCACACTCGCGAAAGGTGTCGATGACATGCGCGCCATTTCTCTTCAGGTACAGGTATATCGTAGGTACCGGTGCATGACGGCAACCTTCAAAGAGCGGTTGTCAACGCAAACCAAGAGATATGGCACATGAGTTTAGAGAAAGGCTTTGGGTTGGTGGATATAAATAGAGGTGCGTAGGTTGGGTGGTTTTCAACGAGACAGAATTCACTTCGATGGGAGGCTAGGCCATGAGGTGGGTCGGACGACTTGTCGGACGCGCAGTAGCTTTTTTGGCGGGCACGCGGGCCCTTCGGGGTGCAGAATAGCTAGTAACGAGGAAACAGCCAGGGGGACTCTTTGACAGGTGGTATATAAACAGATGTGATTCCAAAGTGGCAACAATATCTAAGACACGAAGAGTTCGGGGCAAAAATCAACGTAGCCACGAGGGCCGAGCCAATTCAGACGTAGGGTATACTAACATGCAGGATGGCAGGAATAGGTTGAAGTGGGAAGAGATAGAAGAGGAGCTAAAGGAGGAGAGGTCGATGGTATATGGTTTTGTAGAAACACATCTAAGAAGCATGGAACACCCTTATAAGAATCCGGACTATGCGTGGGGATATTGTAATAGAACAGAAGGCAGCAGAAAGGGGGGTAGCATTGGAACATTCATTCATAAAAGTACAGACTTGCAAAGGGTCAAGCAGGAGTGCAAAGAACATTTATGGCTAAACATTTATGGCTAAAGTGACAGGGCGAATTTAAGAACATTTAAGAACATTTATGGCTAATGTGACAGGGCGAATGACGCGCCAGGGTTTTGTATACTTGTGGACTGGGGCAAAAGCCACAGAGGAAAATCAACAAATGTTGCAGTGCATAGGAAATGACATTGACAAACTATGAGAAGAGTGCGAAGTAATTATATTAGGAGATAAGATGGTGCACATAGAAGATTTGAATAGATATACAGACCCAACAGGCAGAATGCTAATGGATATGTGTGAAAGGCATGATTTATTTGCAACAGCACTGAGAAATGCGAAGGGCAGATAACTTGGGAGGTGGTAGGGCTGCAGTCGACGATAGATTACGCAATAATGCACACAGGATGTATGATCGGCTAAGGGTGATGAACATAGATGAATATGGGTCCAGAAGTTTAAGTAGTGATCACAAACGTATCAAACTGGCTTTTGGAAGAGAAAAAAATTGAAAAGGCGGTATTACAAGCAACCACACGGTAATATTTATTCAGAAAGGCAAATAAAAATAGCAAGTAAACAGATTGAGACAATAATCACCGAGCATACTAAAACAGAGTAGACGTACACAAATCTAATTTGATCGTTTGAGTTAGAGCTTGCTAAGGTACAAGTAAAACCAACCGAGAAAAGCAGACACAAACCCAAGAGCTGGTGGGATGAGAAAGTCAAGGGAGCCATATTAAGACGTCGGGAAGCCTCCAGAGAACACAGGTATGTTAAACAGAGGGGTGAGCTGGAAAATGATGTCAAAAGAAAATGGTTTAATTCTTGAGCTGCAGAAAGAAAGCGTCCGATTTGATCAGTGAAAAGATTAGAAGAAAGGGGGCCCTATGAATGACGGAAGTAAACAAAAAGGTTAGAAAGGCAGCTGCAAATTTTTGGAACCATCTCAATTCTCTGAGTAATAAGACAAGCATAAAACAGTGGTTTATAAATACAGTTCAAGAGGTCAGAGTAGAAGAAATGTGGCAGTGTAATATATAAAAACAATGATGACACAAAAATATAAACACCAAGAAAGCGCTGCATGGATCGTACCAGATGAGGATGAACTAATTAGCACAGTGGCTCCACTGGGACAACGAGAGTTGGAAAGGGCAGAGAAGAGAGTTCCTAATAGCACATCAACAGTTCATGACGGCATCCCAATCATGCTAATAAAGAAACTAGGACCAAACTCTAAGCAAACATTAAGAGAGGCAGCGAGTAAAGCAATAATGGATGGTGAAGCTCCCAATGGGTGGAAACTAAGCAGAATGAGCATGATATATGAACAAAAAGAGGTCAAAGCCGATATAAACGACTACCATCCTATAACTAGAAACATGGGTGTGGAGAATGATGGGGTGCTAGGAGAACTACAAAATGGGTCCCGTAAACGAAGGAGGTTGGAGGACAATCTGTGTTCATTGATGCAGTGTATTAAAGTAGCGGGAAAAGAACACAGGCCCCTGCGACTGGCATTTCTAGATATCAAGGGAGCTTACGATAGTGTGATTCAAGAAGACTTGTGGGGAATACTGGACACAATAGATGTGGAAGATGGAATAACTAACCTTCTAAAGGATACCTATAAAAGTAACAAGGTAGTTATCAAATGAGGAGAATAGGTGTCTTAACCTATAGTGATACAACGCGGGCTTCGACAGAAATGTCCCTTGTCACCTTTGCTTTTCATGCTGTATCTACAGGAACTAGACGCCAAATTAGAGGGGAGTTGACTCGGATTAAACCTCTATTTTGCCAAGCAAGGAAAACACATTGAAAAGTCATTACCAGCATTGATGTATGCAGATGATATAGTATTAATAGCCGACAACAAGGAAGATCTGCAGGGATCCATAGACATCTGTGGTAATGAGGGAGATGGGTTAAATTTGAAGTTCAGCAGGGAAAAATCGGCAATCATGATTTTTAATGATAACAAAAGCAGTGAGAATAAGATACGGGAAGTCGCGCTAGAAATAGTGGATGAATACAAATACTTGGGCGTATGGATAAATAACGGGGCTGAGTATCTAAGGGAGCACGAAAGATACGTAATGACTAAGGGCACCAGGAATGAAAAATAGGGCACTGTGGAACAACAATAGGTATGACGTTGCGAGAGGGATTGGGAAAGGTGTCATGGTCCAGGGTTTGAAGTTCTGCAATGCGGTCTTGAGCATAAAATCAGAAGTTCAAACTTGCTTTGGGAGCGCACGGGAATACCCCAAATCATGGGGTACAGGGAGACATGATGGACATCGTTTAAGGGCAGGGAAGCTAGCAGCAAGATAGAATTTCACGAGCGATTGAGAAAAATGGGAGAGGAGCGTTGGGCTAGGAAAGTTTTCAGTTACTTGAATACGAAGAATGTCGGTACTAAATAGAGGAAACTAACTCAAAAATTGTCAAGCAAGTATTTAGACAACAGCAGAGCACCAAGCCAAAAGGAAACATCGGTTAAGAAGCAGGTGAAGGAAACAGAGAGGGACACGTGGAAAGTGAGAATGCTTAAGAAATCATCACTGGAGACCTACCAAACTTTTAAGCAGGAAATTGCAAGGGAAAAGATCTACGATAAT
This sequence comes from Rhipicephalus microplus, assembly GCF_013339725.1. NCBI lineage: Eukaryota > Metazoa > Arthropoda > Arachnida > Ixodida > Ixodidae > Rhipicephalus > Rhipicephalus microplus. The sequence goes on from NC_051167.1 coordinate 180,313,503, forward strand.
TCTCGGGGTAGTTCTCTGCTCTTCGAGACTAGGACGGGAGTATTGCGGACCAAGACGTACCGAGCAAAATACGAAGGCACCGACACAGTATGTAGTGCATGTGGAGAGGAGAAGGAAACGGCTGAACATCTGATAATGTTCTGTAAAGGGCTCCACCCTATAGTCGAAGATAATGGCACCGAATTTTTCGAAGCATTGGTGTCTAGAGACGGTGAATGAAAAAATAGACTTCAAACGGGTAGAAACAACCACGAGAAGGCTAACTGATTGGTGGCTACAATCGAGGCGCGAGTGAAATTCAATCCCTAAACACTCAGTGATAGCAGTTAACCTTATGGCTAGGTGGCGTGAGCCACCAACCGATCTAAAGGGCACTGCCGGATACATCAATCCATCCATCCATCCATCCATCCAGCAAAGCGTAGGAAAATCGCCTTTTCGTGTATAGCGTCGCATTGTCAACGCTACAGTTCTTATATTATGGGCATTTGAAACACGCTTCTTCATTACATGTACATAACCATCATTACATAGTGTTCCTCATCTTCATCGTTAGTGCATATAGCCCTCGAGTCGGTTCTGTGCCTCAGAGGTGACTGTTTTTGGCCACGTATTCCGGGCCTAATAAATGCGCGTAAAGGACTACGTCGCAAGTGGTGGAGGTTGCTCCTCGATTCCCCGTCCACAAAACTGCCCACAACATTTACTTATGTATGCCTTTTGTAGTATGAAGAAACAAACACACCGCAGAAAATGAACGTGTTGACATTTGTCTCAGATATATGCCCAAAATTTGCTTCTTAATCGACAATCGCATAAGTATGAACGCAGAAACCTGAGAAATATTGCTAGACGCTGTGGATGTGGTCGTACTTGAACCGTTTCTGTTGACAGACAGACAGACAGACAGACAGACAGACAGACAAACAGACAGACAGACAGACAGACAGACAGACAGACAGACAGACAGACAGACAGACAGACAGACAGACAGACAGAGCAAAATTTTTGCGTTGAAGTATCCCAAGAAAGACTATCGTCTTTAAAGCATTAACGAAAGATAGAAGTTCACATGTCCCACGAAACGCTATCATGGAGCTTACCGGCGCAGTATTAAAGGAACACTAAAGTTCAGTATTAAAGGATCACTAACGAACCAACCTGACTTTGTAAATTGTGCCCTAAGAACATTGATGTCAATTTCGCACCTGTTGGTTTAATATTATAGGAGAAAATAAAGGTTGAAGTTTCATTTTCAAATTTCACACCAAATTCACCGCATGTAAAGTCACAGATTTCAAAATGTGTTATTCATATTTTGGCAAATTCAGTTCAATTGAATCTTCTAAACCTTGAAATGGTAAAAGTATGGACCACTCAGAGCAGAATGTACTTCATTTTTGCCAATTGAGAATTGCTTATGACCTAGTAGACACCGTCAAAATTCATGGCGTCACGGCATCTGGTTGCGTCTCTAATAATCATATGGTGGTTTTGGGACGTTAAACCCCACATATCAATCAAGAAATTCCATCAACGGCATCTGGTTGGAGAATTCGAATGCGAGTTCGATATTCGTACTTGTTTTCGCTCGTTTTTTTCGCTTAACGTCATTTCGCGTTGAATGTGATATTATCGGCATTGTGCAATCGTAATATACTACTACGAGAAAATAGTTTTTTTTCTTCTTCTTTAGAGTCCCTTTAGACTGTACGAGTGCTATGAGAAACAAAGCGTTGCTAAAGACGCAAACACAGACGCGAAAAGGAAGAGAAACTGACTGCAACGCCTGCCCTTCTCAAGCTTAGACAACGCAACGCAGATGCAAAGCTTTTTTTGAGCGGGCTTGCATGAACACTCTTCTGCACACAGCCATAATTTTCCAGACATGTCAATAGGTGAACCTGCAAGCACTGACTTGTGCTGCACCGAAGCGAGGAATCGCTGTGGGAACGACGCAACCGCGAAATGTATCGTGTTGCGGACAGGAAGCGTATACCGCGTACAGAATGACGGCAAAGCGAGCTCTCTCCTGCTGAAGGTCGTGAATACACTCTTGCCTCGACTGACGCGGCCAGACGCGGCGCCTTACCGTAGCCCAGTAGAAAATTGAGAAGGGCGCCAGACGCTGTCGCGGACCGCAGCGGTAGCCCAGTAGAAAGTTGAGAAGGGCGCCAGACGCTGTCGCAGACCACAGCGGTGCCTGTACTGTCGCAGGGTGCGAGCCAACTTCAGCGTCTCGGCACGGGCAGTGGCACCAATGAGATCAACGCACGAGGCCTCCAAGGTGTCGAAGTTCACAGAGTCGTTGGCAGCGACGCTCCAAGTGAAAGTAGGCCCCAGATGCAATTCGCCTGAAGGTCACACGATACCCGTCACAGCCGTGCAGCGCGCCACACGTGTGAGCAACGCGCGGAAGCAGTGGATTCAGACTGACCAGCAGCGGCCCCAGTTTCGTAGCTGCCATGGCAAACGCCGTAAAAAACTGGAGTCAACATCGCCTTCGAGATTCGCGGTAAAAGAACCACGCTACACCAATGTTCATTAGATTACATACCAGCTGTGGGATCGAACGTTTCCGTGACCGTAACACGAATCGAAACTATGCAAAATCGCTACGAATGAGAAGGAAGTAGGAGGGAAAGTAAAAAAAAAAAGAAGCAGAGACATGGGCGCTTAGTGTACTATTACGGAAGACGGACAGTTCTCAGACCGGCTGGCTACTTCGATACAAGGAAGACTAGGATTCTCTGAACCCAGTGCGACCTAGTGTCGGTGGAGTATCTTCCGCAATCAGCAAACGCTCCTTGCTTTTAAGCAACTAGGAAAACACGGCCTCTGAGATTATCTACTCTAATCCTTATGTCGCCGTGGCATAAGCTACGAAAAACAACGGCTCTACAATTGAAGTGGGCTGCCAAGCGCAAGGGGAAGACTTCCACGACGCGTGTGTAACACTTTTTTTAACCAATAAAAATCACAAGAGAACTGAACTAGGCTATATTTTAAATTATTTCTTATTGCTCATACAGTTCTATACTATATAGGTGAAGTTAATGAAAACTCTTCAATAAACATTGATTGCTACTATCGTGCCTAAATTAAGTAAGTATATTCTACCGTTGTAAAATGTAATATGAAATGCATATATGTTTACTCACTCCTGCCTACGACTTCGCATAGAAGTCGGCAAAATAGACTAAATAAGTAAATAAATAAATAGGCACTCTATTGCTGCAGCCTACGTACGTTCGTCGCTTCGTTGCGTTCTTTACCGCCGAATGGCAGCAGTCGCCTTCATTACTTAAGGTCCCTAGATGAAACAAGGCAGCGTCACTCATTGTTCTCGAGCCGTCCTCCTCACTCTCTCGATTACTCCTCTTTTTTCTCTGTCATCCACGTCTGTAATTGGTGCATTACTTGCACGTGATCTTGCAAATGGCTGGTGGTGTTATTTATTATTATGCAAAAGGTTCAAAATGAGTACGCATGCGCATATGGCTCCAGCCGGATTCTCGCCGTGACCAAAGACAAAATTGTCGCCAGAACATAAACTGAAGAGGAGGAGCGTTTCGGTGTGCGCTAAGTCGACCAAGATTATTTCGCCATGCTCGCTCAATGCAACAGCTGCGGTTTTCAGCAATGCTGCGTTGCCGTAAACAACAGAAAATGGTTTCGCTCTCTTCAACTTACCTTGTGCTTTCCGATATGAAGCGCACCATTAAGTTCAACTATGAACCATTTCACGCGAATGCTTTCGTGCAACTCCGTCAACGTATGTCGACGCGGATTTGCGAAGCGAGTTCACTTGTCTGTTTTTATTGAAACGCCAGGCGCGCGTCTAATGCGTGTCTAGTGCATGCCAGTTGGTACAGATACATGTGGGTATGCACGTATACAGAACAGCTGTAGGTTGTAATCAACGCACCTTCAGAAACATTTCACTCTTGACAAGTTCCCGCTTGAGCCGAAACGCGCTGCTTCGAGACACCTCACCAGTAGAACTCTCACTTTTCAGGAAGTTCCCAGCACCGCATCAGAATCACTTGGCATCACGATTGTTCAAATGAGCACATTAAAAAAGAACGTCATCGCAGTGCTGCTGGACGAGTGTTCGTACCAGTCTGGTCGTAGTTTTTTTTTTTCTTGCGTGTGCACAAGCCGGTTGTAATCAATCGTCACAACATCACGCCCTGTGGCCACTTACAGGATCCAGCAAGAACCACGTTCACTGTGTCACAGCACGAACAAAACACAATCGGAGCAGTGGACTAGTTAGAACTGGACGAAATACCACGGCCGTGGAACTAAAATGTACTACGCGAGACGCCATGGCTAGTGGTGTTAAGTATAGAACTGCCCAACGTTGCCGGTTGAGTAACGCACATCCCGCTTGCTCTAGTGTTGTGCCGTTTATGTTCATAAAGGTAGCTATTTATTCTACGTCTTATTTCGTTCCATTTTGTTTCATTTACATCTATTCACCGTAGCAACAGAACCCAAACACTCGCTTTTGGATGAAAGTTTTAAACCTTCTAGGGGGCGCTTCAGGCAAATAAGCGAGAAGGTAGAAGGTAGAAGGTAGCAACATTGGTTTTAATCTGTCACACAAACAGGGCGGCATGATGATTGAGCAGAAGCTTCCAGGTTTATTTTATGCGGACGATATCGTCTTATTTGCGGACAGTCGAGATGATATACAGCAGCTGGCGAATATATGCGGAAGGGAAGGTGAAGCTCTTGGACTAGGATTCAGTGTAACGAAGTGTGGTTTGATGGTATTCAATGATCCCTGTGATCAGACGGTGTCCATACAAGGCCAAGAAATACCGAGGGTAAGTGAATACAAGTACCTTGGAGTATGGGTAAATGAGAGTGATAGATACATGGAGGTACAGGAAAAAGCCTCGGCAGCAAAAGGAAAGAGGAATGCGGCAATAATGAAGCACAGAGCGTTGTGGGGATACAATAGGTATGAGGTGCTTCGAGGTCTGTGGAAGGGTGTAATGGTTCCAGGGCTTACTTTTGGGAACTCAGTGGTGTGCATGAGGGCAGAGGTGCAATCGGGAATGGATGTAAATCAAAGGACTGTGGGACGCCTCGCGTTGGGTGCTCACGGGAAGACGACAAACGAGGCTGTAAAGGGCGATATGGGGTGGGCAGGTTTTGAGGCGAGGGAAGCGCAGAGCAAAATAAGGTTCGAAGAAAGGCTAAGAAATATGAAGGAGAGTAGATGGGCAGAGAAGGTGTTCCGTTATTTGTATAGGAAGAGCGTAGACACACAGTGGAGAAAAAGAACTAGAAGACTCACTAGTAAATATACGGCTGGTATTGTGAGCCATATGTCAACAAAGAGCGTTAAGGGAAAAGTCAGGGAGGCGGAGAGGATTTACTGGATGGCAGCTATGGAGAAAAAACCGGCTTTGAGTAACTACCGAAAGGGCAAAAATGAAATAAGGAGGGAGGCATTTTACGATAATTCAAGGGGAAGCGCTTTACTGTTTGAAGCGAGATCGGGTTGCCTTAGAACGCGTAGTTATAAAGCAAGATTCAGTAAAGAATAAGAACAATGCACATGCTGCGGGAAAGATAAGGAAACGGCGGAACATGTTCTGATTGAATGTGGAGATATCCACCCAGGTGTACGTTTGGGCACGAACCTACAGGAAGCCCTGGGTTTTAGGGACAACAATGGAAAGCTGAACACACCCGCGATTGAAATAAGTAAGAGACGGTTAGAGTATTGGTGGCAGAAAATTAGAGAGAAAGGACAAAAATAAATATTGGAAAAATAAAATATGGACAGTGTGCCGTAAATGGCAGAGAACTTAAGCTGAAAATTTACCTTTTTCCATTAAGATAGAATTTATCGAAGTAGAGGCATTAGGCCAACATAGAAAAAAAGGAAAAAGGTTTTTTTTTCTTTTTTTTTTTTTGAGCCTGGTGGCATACTTGTCACCACCCCGTTATAAAGGGGACGCTCATAGCATCCATCCATCCATCCATCGAGGAGGAAAAGGGAGGGTGTCGCTACCTTGGAAACTTGTTTCATCTAGGGACCTTAGCATTACATAGGGATATCGGCGGTGAATGCGAAACAATCTGGGCACTCGAATTCTCCGGTGGCCGCGGGCAGTGCAATTTCATTATTTTCTTTGTGTTGATATCAGGCCACGCTGCTTAATCTATCTTATCCGCTTGTATTAGTATCCTGCTTTGTACGCTGCTTCCTGTAGACTGCTCCTGTTCGTGCTATAGGTTTAAAGAGTCGTTTAACAGGACAGATCGCATTCAGGAAGACGCTCTCTGTCATTGTCTGCACTCACGGACTTCAGCTTGCGTGACGTTGAACCCTTGCGATCATCAAGACTACGTGAGCGATATTCCATCGCTGACGGCCCTGTCTAGCACCCTGCGCCCGTCTCCGCACAGCAAAACAAAGCAAGTGACCGCAACAGTTGTCGGTGTAGTATGATAGTTAGACTTGCTATTAATTATTCGACTGCTGACTCTCATGTCAGCTGATAACACAACGTTAGGAACTGGAGACGCATAGAGATATATTAATCGTCGTGTCTATATGTCCTCAACCAGGATATAATTATCAGGCACCTTTGTGAAATGTTCCAAAAATTTTGATCTCCTGATGTTCAAACGTGCAATGACTCCGGATATCAACGTATCGAAACCGTGGTATTATGGCAGAGTATTTCTGACGCTGCCTCGGCCTCAAACAAATTCGCTATTGACTCGAAACAACCTAGCGTTTTCCAAAGCGTTCTCGAAGTTCTCCAAATGACAACTTCTTCGAAGCATTCAGCTGTTCCTTTTCATCAAAAGTCTTCGTCTCCTATTTCTACGAAACTGTTTCGCCCATTCGTGGGTACTAAGCGTGATTATCTTTTCACTCGATTAGCGTGCCGTGTACTGGTGCACAAAGCTAAGGCCAACCGTGGTAATTTAAAACAATTATTGCACAGATACAAGCGCTATGATGAGCAGTGCCTAAAAAGTTTTTTTATTGTGAAATGATTTTTAGAGAGCACTTCATTCACGCACTGCACGTTTATATTAGTGCGGCGAATAATTATTCCCTTGTTGACAGCCCGAATTTCCAAAACTTTCGCCATTGTGTAGTGTAACCCGGTATCGCTCTCGTTCGCTTTGACAACAAAACGATGCCGCTAGTAAGTTGTAACTGTCCTACTAAGTCATCCCGACAAGTCTTCGACAATCCAAGCAGCCAAGGCCATGTTAAGATTTCAACGAACAACGGCATGAGCGTCTATACACTCACAGATGCCGTATATCACACAATACAGCCGCTGTGGTCAGCGACATTGTGTATAAGCGAGAGTGTTCGTATTCCCTTTCTTTAGTCTTATAAATGCGAAGGTCTTCTTAGCAATCTATCCATCAATCCATCCATTCATCCATCCATCCATCCATCCATCCATCAATCCATCAATCCATCCATCGATCCATCCATCGATCCATCCATCAATCCACCAATCCATCCATCCATCAATCCACCAATCCATCCATCAATCCACCAATCCATCCATCAATCCACCAATCCATCCATCAATCCATCCATCAATCCACCAATTCATCCATCAATCCACCAATCCATCCATCAATCCACCAATCCATCCATCATTCCACCAATCCATCAATCCATCCGCCAATCCATCCATGAATCCATCCACCAATCCTTCCATGAATCCATCCACCAATCCATCCATCAATCCATCCAACAATCCATCCATCAATCCATCCACCAATCCATCCACCAATCCATCCACCAATCCACCAACCAACCCACCAATCAATCTACCAATCAATCCACCAATCCACCCACCAATCAATCCACCAATCAATCCGATATCAATCCACCAATCAATCTTATATCAATCCACCAATCAATTTAATATCAATCCACCAATCAATCCAATATAAATCCATCAATCAATCCAGCAATCTATCCGTTTATTCATTTATCCGTCCGTCCTTCCGTCCGTCTGTCTATTTGTCTGCCTACGTCTGGGTGTCCTCAAAGTCACCTCCTTAACTTGGTGTCATGCGAATTAAGTATATGGGCGGGTAAAAGGTTTTGAAGAATATGTCACTCTGGTCACGAGCTGAATAGCGTGAAAATACTGTCGCGTATGTCGCGAAAACATTTCCCTTCAGACACGACACGCGCGGCAGATATTCGTATACCACTAATCACGATTCGGGGGTATACGCCACAGCTGTTTCACGGTTTACATCTACCAAGGAATGGCGAGAACGGATACTAACGCGATTGCGTTAAAGAGCTTGTTTCGCAGATATTCTGGCGTCGGCGGTTGCGAGCGAAAAATCATCACCTTATGTCTACCACATGGCCACGCCTCTGCTTGTTAAAACAGTGAAAAGAACTTCCTCTGCTAGGAAATGCAGTTGACGTAACTTTCATGCTTCACAAACACACGCGTCATGTATACATGCTTCACAACGCAACATGAAATATTGCCGTAATAATGCGTGTTACAAGCGTCCATTGCCAACGGGCGCAAGAATATGTGATTATCATCATGGCGCCGTGGTTGAAAGCCGGTACCCCACTACAAAAGGCACACACACTACAGCGCATATTCCCTTAAGGCCACGTAATGGGGTGCATGGTAAATTCCACAAGGTTTCACGCACCAAGTGTTTGAAGTACGCACTAGGAACAGTATGTCGCTATTGCGTTGAACTGCTAAAGGCGAAGCTTTAGGGTCCCCTAACTTTTACTGATACATATGCAACAGCGTCAAGAAAAAGTGTCAACGAGAAGGCAAATTATGAATGTTAGGGCCGCAGCAGGAATGGAACCCAAGCATACCGAGTGGAAATCAAATATTGTGCCACGGAGCTGCGTAAAGTCTCAAAACAACTTTGAAAAAGAGGCTATGCGGGCGTGTAGTCGGTTGCAGCGCTACCATCTAATCTTATGAACATTACATGTGTGCTCGTATGACACAGGCGTCGCGCCAGTTCAACGTCAACTGTTTACTTAGGCACCCGCCCCAAGCTCGGCATACGTGCAGGGCTGCCATCCTCGAGAGAACAAGCACTACATAGCAGCTTACCGTTTCAGATTGTGCTGCGGTTAATGTTCCTAACAAAAAAATACCAATGTTGATGTTAGCATCGTTACGCCACTGTAGACAAACGGTTACCTGAATATACGCGACTCTTCCAACAGATGACTGCGCGTAAAACATTTGTACGTATCTTTAGCACGATTCCGTGACGTTTTGCCTAACAAATATTTACACCAAAGTCCCTTTCCCGCCCTATACTTTGCATACCATCGATTCCCATGGTACGTAGGAACTGCCTTTTTTTTCTACCCCTTATCACTTTACTTTCTCTTCTGCCGGACAAGTAGACCGGTTATGACAAGTGGTTGGCATCCCAGTCTTTCCTGTGTGTCTTGTTTCGATCTTTGCTTTCGGCTAAAGAAATAAATTATATCTGCCTCAAAAAAAACGGGAATTGTGTCCTGCAATAAAATTCTAATCAAAGATCTTGCAATGAACAAAGTCGATTTATTCTATCTCTAGTTTTAAATCACCAAATAAAATAAAAATTTGAAGCTGTGCAGTTGCGTCATAAGAGATACCCTCCATGTCACTACAGCGGAAAAGCTCAACCTAGTTTTCATGTGCCAGCCTTGCATTATGGGAAGGGAAAGTAACTCTGCAGTGGCGCAGCTTAGGGGTAGCACACCGAGCCCGTGCCCCCCCCCCCACCACACCTCCCCCCAATTTGTTTCCGCTATAGATATCGAGCGAGAAAGGACGCTCGGCCACACCAGCCGGCACGCCCCCCCCCCCCCCTCGGATCAAAGTTTAGCTCCACCCCACTAAAAACGTTTCTGATAACGAGGCGGTGCACGGGCCATCTCGAGGGCTTGCAGGCCGAGCCGCTGCCGTCAACACGGTCGCTGCCTTGGCGGTGATGTCGGGTGAGAAGTGCGAGTGGCAGGATTGCCTCACCAGTTTCGAGGATATTACACAGCGTTACAGACTGGCCAGGTACAAATTTCCGCCACTACAACGAAAACTGAACAAGAAGCGGGCGGTCACGTGACGACAGCTGCAGACCTGAACGTTTCCGAACCCGGTGATCTTGAATCTCTATTACCTATAGCTTAATCCGCCACGCTGCAAGTATACCGAGGCCAGGGGAACTCTGGAACATGCGTCATCGAAGTGTGCCGGAGGTGGGGCTTCAGCCAGGGGTGCAGCACCGAACCGAACACGCTGGACAGACTGAACTGCTGAGCCATGTCGTCCAGCAAGCCGAGGCAGCCGCCAGTGGTGGGGCTGACACCAAGACGGCCATATTCGCCCAAATCCCCGTATAACTAGCCCATGTTTTTTATGAAGTTGCTTCTCTCTTTCTATGCTCCTGCAAGCATGTAAACTTTCTTGTGCTTTAGTTTGCTGCTACTGCTTCATAACATGCGCTTTCTTAGCTGATATGAGTTCGCGCTTTATACAATTGTTGCTTCTATCGAACTAACTGTCGATAGCTTTTTTTGTCATGCATCTATTGTAGCATCGATAGTTCTGCATCTCTGTCTGTGTGCCATCGGGACGCGCGAGAAGTTATGTCGCGATGTCGACTTGGCATGCGATATCTTCGAGTGTTCATAACTGGAATTGACGAGATGTGTTGGAATTCTGCGAGGTACTGTGTCGGAGTGGGATATAGAGGGGCAGCACAGACCACTAGACTGCCAGGCTTCAAGCACAGGTCATCTAGCTCTCACAAATATGGAGCACTGCAAAGTAATTCCGTCGACGTTTAACTGATTTCTCGATGGAAACATCTGAAAGCGAAAAGCTAATAACCAGAGGGTGGCATACCGGGCACTTGGCTCCTCCCCCTAATATATATATATATATATATATATATATATATATATATATATATATATATATATATATATATATATATAATGTTTGTGTGTTTGCGCTTACTGTGTGCAAATACAAGTTAAATTTCTCAAAACAAGGTGCACCACTGCCTGCCTACACTTTTGGCACATAATAGAACTACGCGTATAGTACAAAACAAAGTCATAAATTTGCTGGCTTGCAATGGCGTTACGCCAATAGAATATTTGAACAGCAGCACAATTTAGGCTCTTGATACAAATTAGAAGTGGTTACAATGAATCTACGCAGATTAACAGACGGGCTATATTTACAATTGACACTTTTTAATATGTATGTGTGCTGTTTTTAATTTGTTTAGGAAGTAATGAGCCTTTTAGAAAGCAATAATTATCTGCCGCAAAACTGGCATGATAAAACTGAGTGGTCACCGATATAAATGTTGTGTCAACGATACTTATACTGGGGTTCCTCGTGAAACAATCGAGCACACGTAGGCTCATATGAGAAACACTGTGCTCTTGATATCGTAGAGACTGCCGACAAAATGAGCGTATGATTTAATCACGGTTTTGATACTTCTCTCTTTGTAGCTCGCCAGTGCCCACTTATGATGTAACGCACCTCAAAGCGCTGATTGGGTGAGAAGCTAGGCGGATCGGTGCAAATTCGGATTCACTTTTTTTTTTGGGGGGGGGGGGGGGGGCTGCAGGTTCTTGAAAATCGGCGCAACTTCAGCTTGCCTGCAAATTCAATCGTGCACCGTGTGGCGCATAGCGGATGCGTCAACTGATAAAGCCCCAGAAACGCATTAAACGCGCTAAAAACGAGTAATTAGACGCTTTCGCAGGCTACGGCGCGTGCGCACTCCCAATGCAGACGCTTCCGAGATCTTCAGTACCATGATACAACAGCGCCGCCGCTACTGTCACCCGCCGGAGAATCAGCCGAGATGCGGCGCGGCCGCCTCGTTCATTCCACTGCCCCTTTCTAGTACACCGTACGTGAATCGGTCCGCTTCTTGAGGCGGGCAATTTGAAGTGCGCTAACCCGATGTGGAGCACTAAAACGTGATTTTATTTCAAAATAGGCCCTTCCTTGGCACAAGAGTAGCACTACGAGGTCTCTGCACCACCGTTTCAACAAACAACGTCGACCTAATAGTTGACTATAGTGTCCCTTTCATCTACAACTGATCGTCCAGTATATGAACGTTGCGAAAGTCGTGTCTCGCGTGCGCAGGTGCAAGGCCAAAAATTTCACGAGTTAAAACTTAGCGTCGCAACAACGCAATACGCACTAACTTGCCCAGCTGACCTTTTTTGTTTATCATGTGCGCCAGTTCTTTTGCATATGTCCTTCTATGTAAAATCTGCTTGCAATTCCAAACCCGTGTGACTTTAACACCATAATTCAGCGTTCCTTCTAATCAAATTGAAAACATACCAGAACTCGTACTCGACGTTCCATTGATAAAATCACACATAAGTTTGCTGCACTGATAACGGGTGCTGGCCCAGAAAAGAGTAGTGCGGTCTGAAAGGGCAGAAAGTTACAGGCTTCAGAGCTGAGGATTCTATTCGTAGTCTCGAAATATAGTGAGCTTGCAATGCAGACCACCAGCTTTCCTTCTGCGAGGATGACCAGTTTGTCACAACTGATTCAATGGAGCCATCATATACCCGTACCTGCTTATGTTCTCAGTACGAGGCTTTCTTTGTTGAAACAGGCCTAAAAGGAAAGTGGCCTCTTAAAAGCACCTTCATCTGAATATTGAAAAACAACACCCACTAAGGCAACCAAACTTTGCAGGTGGGAGTCGGTTCGATGAAAGCTGCACGACGAGGTCCCGGGGTTCGGAAACCTCCGAAGCCACATGGCCATCGTGGACCCAGGCATCGCCTTCTGCGACGTCAATTCTCACTTACAGCAGCTGCTTACTAATCCACCGGACCTGGAACATTTGGCGCTTGAAAACTGCGGCTGTCTACGGCTCTTTGCAATGACGAAATCCTGCCCAAAGCTCAAAACGCTCAGGCTCGCAAACTGCATGGGCAGCGACGAAGACACCCCAGTGGCCGGCGGTGCGTTCGTTAATCTGAACTGCGTCGACATGTATGTCACCCTCATGAAGGCCGTTTCTCGCTCACTCTTGTGCGTCACTCGGCGCACCCTTCGCATCACTCGCTATGGAGGTGAAGGCACTTGCACAGCGTTCCTGGAATACTGTGCCCGCTACGGCCAGGAGTATACCCTTTCGTGAATCTCGAACGTCTCACCTTGGCGACGAACAAGCCACTGCGCGCGTTGGCCCTGGAGCCCCGGGATTTGCACCACGTCACCATGTCCTTGCCGAAACTGCGACGCCTGGAGACGCACAGCTACGACCTGCGACTGTTCTTCGAGATCTGCGTCACTCCCGGGAAAGTGTCACTGTCGTGGGTAGGATGCGTATACTGCGCCGTCATCGATCAGAACGCAGCGATGAACGATCGCGTGACGCAGTTTTTTCGCAAAATATTCTGCTCCGCCTAAGCATAGGATTCTTCATGCTGGCGTTGTAAGCTGCTTGGCAGTCATCACGTGTATAAACTGTGCTGTAACCACCACGCGTAGGTTGCTGTCAGCAAGTCATGATGTCTACAGCGAGCGCAAGTTTTCCGTTCGTCCTAGATATCAGCTCACACTGATATCTGTGCCGAATGCTTCTCGATTCTGACGTAGTTATCAGCCATCGCGCGGCTATTCTAAGGTCGAAGCTAGGCTCTGGTCGTTTGCGTGCACCACTTTTCTAAACTTACATTGCTCACTCGCCAGTTTATTTCTGTTCCGAGACGCACATTTCGCAACGTCGATAGGTGTTTGGTACAGTTTATAAAAAAATGACAATATTCTGGTCCTAATGGATGATAAAGAAATCCTATTACGGTTTATGCTGTTGAAACCACGTATCGTGATCTAAGCTACCGTTTTGAGTGTAGTTGGTTGAAGCACATTGTGCGCTATTGTCGTTCGTCTATGCAATATGGCTACCATGGCGCATAGGAATGACCGCAAGGACGTTTCAACTCTCGATATTGCCGTTATATAGATGATTCTGATACACAGCAGTCATTGATCAGTTGGGCGATAATCACACCGATCGTACACCTGAAAAAAATGCCGCCACATCCACGAAGTGAATGATGATGAGTGGGCGAAGCTCCGGAGGTAAACCTGGTAAACCATGAATCCTCCGTACATTTTGCCCACTCGATTTTATTGCAACGCTCCCCCTAGCGTACGTCGCCGCACTATATCGAACGATGACACGCGCCATATGTGGCATCATTCCTATTTTATAACACCTCGCATCTTTCATAATCAACTACACGTACCGCCGTCTAGTTTATAACATCTTGCATCTTTTGGATGGATGGATGGATGGATGGATGGACGGACGGACGGACGGATATGGCTGTACCCTTTAGATCGGGCGGTGGCTAGCGTAATACTTAATGCCGTCAGCTACAAGTACCGCCATCTAGTGAACACTGCAAGAACTGAACGAGAGGTGGCTACATACAGGGGACGCACAGCCCACGCCTTAAGGAGCTTCGCTCCTAAAAACGACAGCCTGGTACACCCGTGATAGGCGCTGCATTGAGGCTTTTTTTTCACGGACAATACAATCAGGCGTCCCACCAGGTGGATTGCTCGATCGAGGCCTGATTGATTGATATGTGGGGTTTAACGTCCCAAAACCACCATATGATTATGAGAGACGCCGTAGTGGAGGGCTCCGGAAATTTCGACCACCTGGGGTTCTTTAACGTGCACCCAAATCTGAGTACACGGGCCTACAACATTTCCGCCTCCATCGGAAATGCAGCCGCCACAGCCGGGATTTGATCCCGCGACCTGCGGGTCAGCAGCCGAGTACCTTAGCCACTAGACCACCGTGGCGGGGCGCCTGAACAGTGTAAAGATTCCTACTTGCTAGAAAACGCTGAGCAATCGTATCAGCGTCAGCAACAACCTTACGATCAACAAAATGGGCAGCTACGTCGGTGAGCTCAGACTGTCTCACGAGTCGCAGACGCGTCACCGAATTCTGCTCACGTTCGAAAAAAAACATACAGCGACAAAATTGCTCATATGGCAATTTATTGCGAGGCATGTGTGCCTCCTCGTTTGTTTGTGTGTGTTTTACATGAATACAGTGAGGCTTCCGCCTTCATGTTCACTTAAGTCGGTGCGTGTAAATTGCTCAATGGGAAAGATCATTATCAAGAAGCCACAAAGGTGTTCTTCCTCTATGCTTAGGCAAGACATAAAGTGCATCTGAAGGGGCAAGAAGGAGGGCATAGACAGGCAAAACAAAAACGCACAAAGGAATGACGTTCTGGCTACAACCGTTCAAAAAGACCAACCGATCGCAAAAAAGCACAGTAGCACTTGCAACACTTTCTTCTGTGACGTTACATCCTGTATATCAAGGATGAAACGTCACAGAAGAAGGCCTTACGAGCGCTGCTGCGCTTTTTGCGATCGGCCGGCCTTTCTAAAAGGTTCTGCCCACAGCACCCTTCCTGTATATTAAGCTGTGATGAGATCAAACTTCGAATCGCGCGTGGCGCCTTAGTTGTTCGCCGCCGGTGTCTGTAACCACTATCGCGAAATAAAAAATAAAAAAAAACCTTGTACTAAGAATACAGTGGGGCTCGAACCCGGGTCCGCTGCGTGCCAGCCTAGTATTCTAGCTACCACTGAGCCACGTTTTTTTTCTTTATTGCCTTCTTGACTACAGGTCAAGCTAATGCGACAATCACTATCACACGTGTTTCATGCGTGATAACGCGTCAAACAAAGATATTACATCTTCAACACAGTCAGTAGTCTTATACACATCTCGCACTTTTATAACAGCTTCCACGAAACACTCATTAACGGATAGAACTCTCACATCACAGTGTCTGTACGATAGCATACTACGCCAAACCGAATGAAGACCAAGTAAAAATATAACATCCAAATTTTGCACAGAACTATCACAAGGCAAAAAAACGAATTCCATAGAGTAAGAGGTAAATCTTTTTTTAAAAGTCCTCTGTAAAATGTCCCGAAAGAAATAGCGTTCTTACAATCAATAAACACATGTTCAATGGTCTCGGTTTCGTTACACAGGAGACAGCTGCTTCCCCATGGTACATACATCCCTCTCTCTTCAAGCCACGTTTTTACTGGCAAGGTTCCCGTATGAAGTTTAAAAAAGAAGGTTTTCACATTGGGTGGTATACACATGTTTTTCACTCGTTTTAGTACGTCATGACCATATGATTTTTCATACTTTGAACGGTACAGGGGCACAGGAAAAACATTCTGTATTAGGTCTTTCATAAGGCGCTTTCTTTTCACATTAGTTAGGTAATCTATCGAAAACCTCGCCCTTAAGAAACGATATGAGAACACTACTTCGCGCAAGAACGGTGACAAGGTGTGTCGTTCTCGCCTGTCTGAAAATACAAAGAAGTCAGGCATGTGGTGTAACAGCGTTGTTTGAAATAAAGAACGTAAAAAAGAGTCTCTCTGGTCTCTAATGAGCAGGAAACGAGATATTACTTGGTTAAGAAACAGATGGCACAGAGACAGCCCTCCTTGCTTAACTCGCCGAAACAAGTTCGTTCTAGATGTTCTCTCCCACGTAGAGCTCCAGATGAACGTGGCAAATATCCTGTGGACTTTGTGAATGCTTTTACGCGTACAACTAAGTACTTGCAAATGGTACAGAATTTTAGCAGCCAGAAACACGTTGCATACAGCTGACCGAGAGAAAATTGATAAGCCACGACCGCCCCATCCTTCGGCGGTCGCGCGCAGTTCTTCAGCCTTTCCGAGCCAAAATGCTTCACTGTCTTGATACCTGTCCAATGGTACCCCTAGGTAACAACTAAGCGTCGTGAGCCACTGAATATTTCCAAAGGAACTGGGCGTAAGGTCCCAATTACCATGCCATAAACCAATGTTTTCTCTTTGTTCATTAAACTTCCACTCGTGTCACAAAACCTTTGAGTGATTTTTAATAACGAAGTGACACTCTTTCTATCAACTGCAAAAAAGGCAATATCGTCAGCGTATGCCAAAACACGCACTTCACATGACTGCAACCTGAAACCATTAATCCCTGCATGGTGAATCACTTCCTGACACAATGGTTACAAAATAGAGGCGAAGAGCAAAGGACTTAAAGGACACCCCTGGCGCACGGAGGAAAGTACCTGTATGCGCTGTGAGAGTTCTCCATTTACAATTAAATTTGTGGTTGAACTTTTGTATACCAATCTAATACCTTTACATATGATCGCACCAAGACCAACGTACTCAGCTAGCATGAAGAGTATTTGTGTGGAACCATGTCGAAAGCCTTGGCCTAGATCAATTTGCAACATAGCTACTTTTAGAAGCGCAGCGTCACAATACTCCAAAACGCTCCTGGCAACAGGAATATTCGTGAATATGCTCCTACGCTTGATGCCGCATGTCTGATGTGACCCGACCAACTTGTATATACTCCTTGCAACCTCCTAGCGAGAACTTTCATAAACCACTGAGCCACGTTAGTGAGTGTTCACAAACTTGCCTTAGGCAGTCTTGATGTCGGAAACGTAATCGCGTTAGTATGAGTATTAAAGTGTTTTCGAACAGCAAAAGAACAACGAGGCGTCACACAATGCGAATAGCGTAACGAGTTGGATCGTCCATTGCACCAACCAATTACAAAAGCTGGTTTTTGATCACCTATTAAGTGTGGAACATACGCACTTTAGGCACAATTCCTCATCGTCGTCAGCCACTGCATGAACAATTGGCACAAAATTCCTTCCAAGTGTTAAACGGATACAACACTTTTCAGAAGAAGGACGAAAAATGGCAAGGCTGGCTTGCTACCCCGAAATTATTATTATTATTGCCATTGTGGGTACCCAGCAAGTATGCTTGCTGCAGTTACCGAATGAGTGTTTAGAAAAGGCTCTGAAAGGCCGCTTTTATAGCTTTCGCTGTGACTGTGCTGCGCCTTCCGTGCAGGTCTGGGATTTTTATAAGCACCCGACAATGCAGTTTACGAGATCTGATGGTAGCGCCAGAACACACAGCCTAGCGAGTAGACGGAGCAAAAAAGAACTTGCACGTGCATATCATTTTCTTTTTAGGTGTGAGCAAGAGGACCACGGCTGATTATGTAAGCGCCCAGGAAGCGTTCTTTGAAAACGTGCCAAAAAAGGCACCGACACTTCAGCGTGTCACTGTGTTCAGCGAGCGTTCCATTTTTTTTAGTATTCCTGGCGGTCGTTACCAACAATGCTGAGGCGGCCCAAAGAGCTTTGTCGCGCCCTCTGGTCCACTGTCGGGTACCTATAGGCACTAAGTACCCCATGTTCCCTTTCTTAACAGCTCCTAACAGCCGTTATGAAAACTTGGCAACGTAAACAAATGGGACGCAGAAACAGCAGGACAAAACAAGCACAGAATAAAGAAGTTTCATCTCTGCCGCAAAGGCGAAGCAATGGACGCGATAGCAACAAATTGGAAGGTCACGGGCATAATGGCAAGCAGATCGAAACGTGCCCCGCGTTTCTCATGCACAAATGACGCACGAAACGTACTCACAGGTACAGATTAACACGAATAAGCATCTCAATTGTTACTTCGCTGTGTCTGAAAAGCACGCCCTTTTCGCAAACGGAGGCTGTGCAACGATTGCAGCGACCTTTGTGCGCCTGGTAACTACAACAGAATCGTTCCGACGAAACTCAAAGGCTAGCCAAGACGTACGATTCTCCCAGCTTCAAGGTAAGGGCGCGCGATCGAGCATATACCCCCTTATTCTCTACGCGGGCCGAAGTACGCGTGAAAGATTAAAGTCATTGTGCGCTCACTGCGCCATCTTGCTCTTAATGCTGAAAACACGATAGTTCCTCCACTAGATGCCCGCCAACAGCGGTAAGTGGTAGATGCGAATAGCTTGCCGTTTGAACGTTGAAAGAGGTACCTCTCGGTGGCTCACTGATTAACGCCTCGAATTCACGACGTGGAGGTCCCACGTTGGATTCCGCGTGCCGCAGTCTTTTTTCTGGAATATACGGTGCATATTCATACATATACATGTACGGTGCATATGCATGACTACTTATACATAAAGTAAATGTAGTCCTGAAACTATAGAGAGTTTTAGTACTGCGGAATGGTGCTAGGTACGCATCATGCAACCGCCTTGCGTTACGTGGCGTCCTTTGCCACTAATCGGCTTTTGGTACGCCGTAGTACCCGCGTACGTAACGAGCGTTAAGCGTGTTGCGTCATCTGGTAGATCAAAATAGAAGTACGTGTTGTTGACAGCCAATGTGAGCCAATCCAAGTGTTATAGCCAGATTATGGCCATATTTTAAGCCACAGAGCCGGTCGGTGCTTGCCTTCGATGCCGCCATTTTGCAAAACGAAGTCTCGCGCTGTCGCGAACTTGTTCGAGAGCGGCGCGATCACCTCATACGTTCGCACGCACGCATCTCATGCGTGCGTACGTAGCGGCTGCGTACGTAACGCGATACGTGGGCGCTGCGGTCTGTGCATGCGCAGTACGCAGAGCGTGGCGTCCTTACGTACGCAACGCCGCCACGTACGCAATACTAAAACTCTCTTCCGATTATCGATCGCAGGAAACAGACTTGCAACGACTTCTTCGTCTTTTGCCCTCGGCCAAAGACACTCGCGCTCCTTCGTTGTCCTCTCCACTGGCACATACGCGCGTCATTATTCCCCTTTAAAAAAACATCGTCCCGATGTTAAACGTTTGAGAAGCAAGGCGAAACCAAAACTGCACAGTTAGTCACTGAAAGTAAGGCTTCATCCGAAGCACGTGGACAATTTCTGGTGAATGTCTGCGCCGCTTTGAACACTGCACGCCGTCCGGAACAACCTCGTAGTTGACGTCACTAATGCGTCGCAGAACCTTGTAGGGTCCGAAGTATCTTCGCAACAGCTTTTCGGAAAGCCCACGCTGACGAACAGGTGTCCATACCCATACTTTGTCGTTTACGTTGTATATGACGGGTCTGTGCCGGAGGTTGTAATACTTGGCATCGTCGTCTTGCTGTTTGGTGATTCGCAACCTGGCAAGTTGTCTGGCTTCTTCTGCTAGCTGGGTAAACTCTTCGGCGTCTGTCTCATTGCCATCATTTTCATGAGGGAGCATTGCGTCTAACGTTGTTGTAACCTCTCGTCCGTAAAGGAGACTAAAGGGTGTCTTCCGAGTGGTCTCTTGACGAGCCGTGTTGTACACGAACGTGACGTACGGCAAAATGATGTCCCAGTTCTTGTGCTCTACATCTACGTACATGCTTATCATGACAGCCAGGGTCTTGTTGAGGCGTTCGGTGAGCCCGTTGGTCTGGGGATGATACGCCGTTGTCTTCCTGTGAGCTGTACCACTTAGTCGGAAAATGGTGTCCAAAAGCTCGGCCATGAACGCAGTACCTCTGTCAGTGATGACTATTGCGGGGGCACTGGGTCTTAAGACGATGGCTTCGGTGAAAAATTGCGCCGCTTCAGCTGCCGTTGCCCGTGGCAGAGCGCCTGTCTCCGCGTATCGGGTCAGGTAATCCGTGGCGACGATTATCCACCTGTTTCCAGTGGCAGACTTTGGGAAGGGGCCCAGAAAATCCATGCCAATTTGTGCAAACGGTGTCGCCGGCACTCGAACAGGCTGCAGCAGGCCAGCTGGTTTGATGGATGGTGGCTTGCGGCGCTGGCAATCTAGACATGCCTGCACGTAAGTTTTGACAACTTCGGCAAGTCTTGGCCAGTAATAGTTCTGCCTTATCCTCGCCAATGTTCTTGCGTAACCCAAGTGACCAGCGGTAGGTTCGTCGTGACAGGCTTGCAGTACCTCACGGCGAAGCGAAGAAGGAACGACGAGCAAGTAGCTGCTGCCGGTGGGTGAAAAGTTCCTCTTATAAAGAACGTCATTTCGCAAGCAGTACGACGGCAGCCCTCTCGCAAATAACTTCGGAACGCTATTCGCTCGCCCTTGTAGGTAATCTATAAGTGGTAGCAGCTCAGCATCGCCACGCTGCTGTTGAGAAAAGGTGGCAGTGTCCACAATTCCGAGAAAGGCCGTGTCGTCATCGTCGTTGTCCGGGGATGCCGTCTCAACAGGAGACCGAGAAAGACAGTCGGCATCGGTGTGTCGTTTTCCCGACTTGTAGGCAACAGTGAAGTCAAATTCTTGGAGCCGAAGACTCCATCGTGCAAGGCGGCCAGACGGATCTTTCAAGTTGACTAACCAACAGAGAGAGTGGTGATCGCTGATAACGGTGAATGGGCGGCCGTACAAATAAGGACGAAACTTCAGGACTGCCCATACCATTGCAAGACATTCTTTTTCCGTCGTAGTGTAATTAGCTTCAGCTCGGGACAGCGTCCTGCTGGCATAGGCGATCACGTTTTCAGTTGTTGTCCTTCGACTGTACGAGCACTGCTCCAAGACCCACATTACTAGCGTCTGTATGAAGTATTGTCGGCGCGTCTTCATCGAAGTGGGCCAGCACGGGGGGTGTTTGCATTCGCTGACGAAGCTCGTGAAATGCCTGCTGTTGGTCTTCGCCCCATCTGAAGGGGGTATCTTCCCGAGTAAGCTGTGTCAATGGCCATGCGATGCGCGAAAAATTAGCAATAAACCGCCAGTAATAGGCACAGAGTCCTAAAAAACGTCGCACTTATATTTTGTCTGATGGCGTCGGGAAGTTCGCCACGGTGGCAAATTTATCCGGGTCGGGTCGGATCCCTTGGCTGCTCACGACGTGACCGAGGAATCGAAGTTCGTGGAAGCCGAAGTGGCACTTTTCTGGTTTTAGAGTAAGACCGGCCAAGCGTATTGCTTCAAAAACTGCTTCGAGCCTTCGTAAGTGTTCCTCGAAAGTCGCCGAAAAGACAATCACGTCATCGAGGTACACCAAGCAGGTTTGCCACTTAAGTCCCGACAGAACCGTGTCCATGAGACACTGGAATGTTGCTGGCGCCGAACACAAACCGAAAGGAAGAACCTGAAATTCATAAAGTCCGTCGGGCGTAACAAAGGCGGTCTTCTCACGATCTCTCTCATCCACTTCAATTTGCCAGTAGCCGCTTTTTAAGTCCATAGACGAAAAGTAGCGTGCGTTTCGTAGTCTATCCAATGAATCATCAATACGCGGCAGAGGGTAGACGTCCTTCTTTGTGATCTGATTAAGCTTACGGTAGTCGACGCAGAAACGCAAGCTACCGTCCTTCTTTTTGACGAGTACTACAGGTGATGCCCAAGGACTGTTAGACGGCCGAATAACACCATCTTCTAGCATCGTTTTCACCTGTTTTTGAATTACCTCACGCTCCTTTGGGGCGACTCGATAAGGATTTTGCCGGATGGGTCTGGCATCAGAATCCGTGATGATGCGGTGTTTCGTCAGTGCCGTTTGACCAACTCTTGATGTGGATGAGAAGCAGCCGTGGAACTTGTTGATCAGCGTAAGAAGGCGGTCTCGCTCAATGGGAGATAACATTGGACCAACGTCTACAGGTGTCGGTGTAGTGATAGTAGACGCTGCTGCTTCCTCCACTAAATGACAATCTTCTGTTTGCGAGAGTTCGTCAAAATAGGCAATAGCCGTGCCTTTAACTATGTGTCGGCGTTCTCTGCTGAAATTTGTCAATAGCAGTTCAGCGCATCCGTCAATAACAGTGATGACAGCCCTGGCAACAGAAATGCCGCTAGTGAATGCGAGCTCCTTGATGTGTTCAGCGATGCCAGTACCATTTTGTAATTTGTCACAGTGCACGGATACGAGAGAACAACTTCGTGGCGGCAGTATGACGTCGTCATCGGCAATACGGAAGCGAGGTGGCTGGTGTTCCTCATCTGTAGCAGTCTCCGAGCTTACAGTGAACGTTACGCTTCTGTCACGGATGTCAATCACAGCCCCGTATTCGCGCAAGAAATCCATTCCCAATATGAGCTGTTTACAGCACTCGTGGAGAATGACGAGGGTGGCGACAAAGGTGGAACCAGCAATGAAGAGTCGGGCCGTGCACTTTCCAACCGGTGTCATCAACTGACCTCCTGCAGTTCTTATATTGGGTCCCTGCCATGGCATTTTCACCTTCCTTAGTATTTCGGCTAGCTGTAGGCTTATTATAGAAAAGTGGGAGCCAGTGTCCACAAGTGCCGTCACTTGGTGGCCGTCAATGTGAACGACGAGGTCAGCGCTGATAACGTCGGTTACGTCGGCAGTTGTCTCATTCGTCGAATTAGTCGTTGCTGACGTCTTCTTCGGTACCGATGGCTTTGAGCTGTCATTTGTCTGCAATGGGGGCTGTTCGGAATTTCGAATATTGGCAACCCCACCCCCCGAGGTCGCTGCGTCTAGTTTCCCCGTCGCGGGCTAGGGGACCTGCCCCTGGTGACGTCGGCAAAACTGCGACGATTAGGTGAACTGGGCCGCGCAGGAGATGGAGAACGTGATTTGGGCATTACTGGATTCTGCGGCGGTGTGTTCACATGGGCGTAGTTGTACATGCGTTGATCGTCGTACGCAATGTAATCAGGGTAGCGAGGAAATCTCGAGTACTGAGCGTCGCGATAACGGCAAACTCTGTAGACGTGCCCAGCTTCGCCACAATGAAAGCATACCGGTCGACGGTCAGCGGTACGCCACAAATCGGTTTTCCGACGCTGGTAGGTAAGTGGAGACTCACTATTGGGCCACGTTGTGGGGCTACGTTGTGGGGCATGTTGGTTATACGGCATTCGTCTTGTCGGAGGAATCGGTGAGGTTGCGAAAGTGGTCGGTGCTGACAGTGGCTGTGTTTGCAGGGTTGGTGGTGGTCCAGTCATTGGGGTCTGCTGTGCTGAAGGAGCGACGACGGGGCGTCGGACTGCATCAGCATAAGTAAAATGTCGTCGCACACCATTATAGCCGGATGAAGAGAGAGCATGGCGGACCTCATCCCGGACAACATCAGCGACAAAAGACAATGCCGGCGTCGGTTCAGTTGCTGGAGTTAAACCAAGCTGCCGAAGCTCCTCCCTCAAAATCTCCCAGATGACTTCCCGCAGAGGCCTGTCGTTGTCGCAGAGGCTCGCCGCAGTCGTGACAGGGCTACTCGCTTGAACGTTGACCGGGTTCTGCTGGCGGTACCGTTGCTGTAGGGCCCGTTCAATAGCTGTGGCTTCTTTCGTGAACTCAGCTACTGTTGTTGGCGGATTTCTCACAAGCCCAGCAAACAGTTGCTCCTTCACGCCTCGCATTAGATACCGCAGCTTCCTGTCTTCCGGCATCTCGGGATCCGCCCTGCCGAAAAGACGGGTCATGTCCTCGGCGAACATAGCGACGCTCTCGTTTGGTTTTTGAATTCGAGCTTCCAAGAGACGTTGCGCATTCTCCTTTCTGTCAAGACTACTAAAGGTGTCAATCAGCTGGTTGCGGAAGTCGTCCCACGTAGCCATGCTTCTTTCCCTGTTGATGTACCACGTCTGGGCGTTGTCTTTCAGGTAGAAGTACACATTCGCGAGCTTGTCTTCTGGGGTGGCCCACTGGTTGTACTTCGCGCAGCGTTCGAACTGGTCCAGCCAGTCTTGTGCATCTTCATAGGTCTCACCATGAAAGCAGTCAGGAATCATGGGATTCTGAAGTGTCATGTGCGATGTAGCTGCAGTGGCCATGGTGGTTGAAGGAGGCAAGCGATTGCTGGCAGTTTCTGGAAAGGGATTGAGCTCGGGAGCTAGGCCTCGCAGACGGCGGCTGGAACGGTGGACTGGTGTGTCGACGGGTGGTAGTGATTCCGGGCTTGAATGTCGGGTCCGCGAAGGGGTGCCAAGCATGAAGACGTACCCAGCACCTCCACCAGTGTGACGACGCGAGATTGACGAGCACACAAAGCGCCTCAAACAAATACGATTTATCGATCGCAGGAAACAGACTGCAACGACTTCTTCGTCTTTTGCCCTCGGCCAAAGACACTCGCGCTCCTTCGTTGTCCTCACCACTGGCACATACGCGCGTCAATATACGGTGCATGTATACGGTGCACCGTATACATGTACGGTGCATGAAATCAGCGCGACGCCGGCGGCAAATTCCAGCCGAGAGTATCCATAAAATTGCTGTCACAATAAAAAAAAACATGGGATTAGTCCCACAAAACATACGTGCAAGAAAGCACGAGCAAAAAAAATATGTCAAGTGGAAAGGTAAAGTCAAATTAAGTGTAGTCCTGAAACTATCTCGCAAACCAAAACTGACACAGTGAGCGAACTGACCCGGATACCTGTGTTCTTTATGAATAAGGCTCCATCATTCCGCCTAGTCTTCGTAGCATTACGGGCGCAAACAACAGAGGTGCTTATAAATTCCTGTGCACAACCACACTTTGTGCAACGGGCGGAAAAGTGCTACCCTGAAACACTCTTTAGCGCGTTGCACTCCTCTCGCATGCCCACATTGAGGTAGCGTCATGTATTTTCGATATATACGCTGCTGTAAGATATTTGTGTGCAATAAACATTGCTTCGACAGTCAGTAAAAGGGTTCACATGCTTGACACCCCATTTCTTGGCGGAGCTTATCCTATTTCGCTTTCTATGTGAATCTGATCATGACTGCCGCAGTATTTGGTATTTGGCAGGAACAATAACTTCAACGTTATATATTACGGGACATCCGCAAACATATGCCACTAATTTGCAGCATCATTGGGGCATCCCCAGTTTTTTTATTTAGCCAAACATATTGAGCGGCGACCACCAGAACATCAGCCTGAAAGACATTTGCTTTGATTAAACAGGTGCCATTTTGTGGCAACATGACTTCGCAACTGCTAAATTCAGGCTGTTAACCGCAATACCTCATTTTACGACCTCATATTGGGAGTTCACCATTTTACTGTGGTTCTGCGGCACACCATCATCGAGCGAGAGAAGCAAAACGTTATTTTTGAAGACGATAGCGTTTTAGGGATACTTGAAAATAGAAGTTTCATTGCACACGCAACATGTACATAGCTAAGCAAGCGAAACAACGAATCAAAGAAAAACAGTGTATGCGTCTTACAAATTAGCACTAAAACACCAATTTATGTGAGTATAACTGAAAGCTACAAGTTAACGGAAAATTAGAACGAATCAAATAGTCCACAATTAAAAGAATACCACGCATTCGTGCTGGAGTAGGCGCTTGGCTACTACAGAACAAGTGGAAGCTCCAGCCGTCCCTTTCTTACTGTTCTTGAACCCACGTATTTTGCTTTGTCTGTCTGTTCGTTACACGATTCAGCCACACGGCATATGCTTAGGCACTTGGTGAAGTCCCAGCCATGTTGAGCAGCTGCTGCGTTCATACTTGTGAACGTAGTCGATCAAAACTCACGCCATCTCCCGGTATAGGGAACCATGTGTGTATAGATGCGAAGCAGCGGGCGCTAACCCTAACACTTGCGGCGGTGCCGACGCTGGCGTTTATCGCGGCGTTGCGCAGGAGAGAAACCTGGAAGGCGCAAAGCACACAGTGATAGACCGGTGTTTCCTACTAAAACCATGTCAATCGCTGCTAATGAATGGGCAGTGAGAGACAAGAGAATGTTATACACAAAGAGCCGCAGAAGTGGCAGCGTAAGGGCTAATTGGTTGTACATATTTAGTCCGTTTTTAGTTAACGCGCACGCAGCGAATTCTTATTGCTCAATAACGCACAGGAAAATTTTCCCATTGGCACTACCTCGAGGTCAAGATCCAGTGACTATATATACGGGCTGGCCAGTGAATAGTTGAGCTTCCCGAGCTTTCTTTTTTTTTCCATCAAGAAACTCGCTAGCAGACGCTGCCTGCGTCAGCGTTGCGTGGTGAGAGGGCGAGCGTAGGAGAGCGAGGGGAGGGGAGGTGCATTCGCAATGGCGGTGTAAACGCTGCGGAGAGGAACGCCGAGAGGAGAGGGGGAAGCGGGCGTAGGTTAGCAGACGAGGCGAAAAGGGTAGGAGCGTAGGAGAGGAAAGGGAGGAAAATACGCTAACGCGGAGAAAGGGAAAAAATTTGCGCGTGCGTAGTGTGACTGCGGATGCAGAGCCGATGCTGCGGGACATAGAACCTAGCAAGAGATGCTCCGCGTCTCAAGGCGTATATTACGAATATCTGAGGCTTCACAGCAATACGTAGGTGTTAGTTGGTGTGTTCCCTTACTAAACAAAATGCATATGTACGTAACTGTAACGACCTTAGCATCTCTTAAGCTGCCCTTAAATTACGACGTTATGCACGACGAATCCCTCTGCCAAGGATGTGGTGCTGGCTACTTCGGCAGGCGTGTACTTCGGCGCACAAGTAGTACATGCGCCTAGCCATTGACCCTCCCACGCAATGAAATGCTTTTATGTCTCACTGATGGTTTTCTTTGCAAACTGTGCTATACAGTACCATACGCAACCAAAACACTGCTGACATGTCGTGGAGCCACGCACAAATGGCATGCCAACAGTGATTATGCAGTAAAGTGAAATCTCTTCAAACAAGCCTCCACTGCATTTATCATGCTGGGACGGAAATGGTACGAGAACAGCATTACCGGTAGCCGCGGATAGGATTAGGATTCATGTAGTGTGGCCGACAGAAGAATTATTCGACGACAGTTGCAGTGAGGCACAAAGATACGCGGCCATTTCGTTTTTGTCATTCCTGGGGGTCAAACGAGCCGGGGGCGGGAGACTGCTTCACCGGAGCTACAGTGTACTTCTAGTGCACTCTACCGGAGCCCCCCTTCCTCGTCCGGCGAATAGCCTTTGGACCTTGACGGCGTCTTCGGTCAGCCAAACTGCCGAGAGTTGATCATGTGGACACGCGCTGAGCAGCTTGGCGTCCACTGCTCTGGCGTGGTTATATTAAATATAGGATTGGCGCTGCGTTTGATGGGGTGTGTCACTGCGGAACATGCCAAGACAATGTGGTCGAGCTTGGTGCGAGCCGCCCCGCAAGCTTTGCGTTGCGTTGAACAAACGTCAGGATATGTGTGGCTATAGAACGTGGGTGTAGAGAATGTTCGTGTTTGTAATCGTCGCCGTGTTGACTACTGGTGCTTATTTGGCGTCTCGCCAGGAAGTGGATACCTCAATCTTACCCTGCGGTAATGTATAGGAATTTCACCATACCTGGCGCTTCTGTTTCACATGGCCACACCGGGTCTCCAACATCGATGAACGTAATTCAAAGATTCCTAAACGACACATTGAAAAAGCTTATTGGGAACAGTTTCAAAAAGTTACTCGCTCAAGTTGGACCGGCATGTGTGGCTTATGCATCTATGCAGACGTACAGTACTGCACAGATTTTCTTGCTGATGTTGCAACCACGTGTATCCCAGAAACTTTTATAGACTGGCCGGAAAACAACGTGTGCATGGTGGGCGCTGAATGCCAAAGTGTATGCCGAAAAGCATGGGGGTTGCATCGAGCCTCACCGATAGCCGACAATATTGATAGCTTTAAGAACACTAAATCCCAAGGCAGAAGAACGCGCCAACAGGCTAGATGGGAGAGCAGGCGGAAGTTATAGTGACGAAAGTATTTCTTGGAATACTTTAACGTCGAAATTTTGGTCTGCCTGCCTGTCTGTCTGTCCGTGAGCAACTAACTTTATTTTTAATTTAGATACCCGAATTCACATCCCATTTAGCACTTGACGAAGCCATAGCACGCCACATTCACATATGTTCAGTATCTCTTGACACAAGTTAGCTGAGTAAGTTTAGTTCCTACAATTTCATGGCTGCCTTCTCAATTGACACTACATTACTAGGCGATTCAAGACGTCTAAGACGGTTCCAGTTTGCACATGTTCTTTGGTTGAAGTAAAATTGTTCAAACATTGCACATTAGTGAATATATCGAAGAGCGCACCAGCAGATAAGTAGAATATGAACATGAACAGTCACTTCAGTTCTATGCCACATACGTACACGCTTTCACGCTTTGTGACAGAAAAACTGTCGCTACCAGCTTGGTTGCTGCTGTACACCTCACCGGTGATCCAGCATTGTTTACAGAAAAGGTAGAACTCCTTGTCGCTATGTTAATCATCGTGCGGAGGGTTTTTATTAAAATTAACGTGATTAAATGACAACTTTGTAACCGGTTAGAAAGCTTACCGGAGTCCCATCAATTACAAAAAGACATGCAAAAGCCGACATAGGAGAATATGTTTTCAAAAAAAAGGAGTATAAAGAGATATCCTGTTAAGCAACTTGACCAATCCAAAGTAAGGAGTTCCGGCAATAAACTAATGTTCTCTTAGTAAGAAAGACACATTTTTGATATACTAAAAGACATTTAATTCATATTTAGAAAGAAACGGTCCCAGTTAAAAATTTCTCCTGCAAAAAAAAAGTGCATCTACGCGTTTGCTTTTACATCTATAGCAACAAGCTTGCGAATGATCGAAGTATCTGAAGGTAAAAATTCCGACTATCGCATCGGGTACAGTCATTACAATTACGTCTTGTATCTGTACCCCAAATACCTCTTGCTTCAGTACCTTGTACCGTATCGCGTTACAATTTCAGAGAATCTTTGCTAGTCCCTGGTGGGATCGCTAGGTGGCGTCGAGGAGCGCGGACGTGAAAACGTCGGCTCCCGCTTTTCTAAATGTTTTCGGTCGTTTCTATGCTTCAAGATCACTTGGCTTTGTGCTTATTCGAACAAGCAAGCTCTGCGGTTTCAGTGGAGACGCCATTTTTGGCGGTGAGTGAACTCTTAGACATATTTTTGGACTTTAATGTTGCGACGCGGCGAGCGTCCCCGCTAACCCTAACCACACCTAGGGTTAGCGAGGAGTACGGCCGTTACACGTAGCCAAGGGCTCGGCCAGACGCGGCAGCTACTGGATCAACCTCCGTACGTCGCAGCCGACAACCAGGCACTGAAAATGCCTTCCACCGTAACCGTGGAGGGAATGGAAGTAAGCGCGGAGATCTTCGACGGACCAGGATGGGCCACCGCCATGGGACGCCGAAGACAGACGACTCCGCCGAACGAGGAGCTGGCCGCTGGGACGGTCGAGCACAGCAACCAGCCGAAGCACCCCAGGGGCTTTAAAAAAAGTCAATCGGCACTACACCGTGTGGTATCCGCTTCCAGGCTACCCCGCCTACCCAAAGACCAGATCAGGGTAATTATGAGACCCAGAGGTGGATTGGACGTAGCCCGAGTCGACCTCGTTCTGCTGGCGAGAGCCGTCATCATGGCCGCCCAGATCACCGACGAACAAGCACGGGAGGACACGATCTGCCCCAACAATATGCAAAACATCATTGTTATTTCTACGCCGTACCAAAATAATGCCACATCATACGTGAACGTGCAGAAACTGCACACAAACCAAGGCTCGTTTGAAGTTGCCGCATACGTAGCCGCACCCGATAATACATGCAAGGGCGTCATCAAGAACGTTGACCTCTCCTTTGACGACGCAACGCTCAAACGCCTGATTGTGCACGACCGAAATCCCACTGCCATCGAGGCAAGACGCATTAAAAAGACCAAAGTCGTCGCAATCCTATTTGACGGGTTGCGCGTTCCGAGCACAGTGATATGCGGAACCGCCATGGTTCCCTGCTCGCTCTACAAGCGACAAGTCGATGTTTGCAGAACGTGCGGAGGAGTCGGCCATCGCGCCGATGTTTGCCGGCACACAAACGCAACGAGCAAGAAATGTCACAACTGCGGTGAAACGCTACAAGAAGACGGCGTGCATCACTGCGAGCCGAAATGCAAGCTTTGCGATGGCAATCACCCCACCGGAGATCGCGAATGCAAAAGACGCTTCCACATTCCATACATAGTGAGAAGGAGAAGAAGACGCAGAAAGCAAGAGTGGCAAGCACAACAACGTCAAGACGCACCAACGTCTGTCACGTTTAAGGAACCCTGCCACAACCAGGTGCCGGGACGGGAGAACGCCTCGAGCGTCCATCACCGTTCTCCATCCAGGGGGAGATCCCGATCCAGAGGGCGTTCCCGATCCAGAAGGCGTTTTCGATCCAGAGGCCGTTCTCGTTCCGGAGGGCGCCCCTCGACCCTGTCGGGATCCGACAACCGCCTGTCATCTCGGGAGTGCTCCAGATCCCGATCGAGAACGAGGCCAACAGCCACGCAGCAGCAGCAGCTGCCGAACAATGGCTCCTGGGCCAGCAGTGTTGCAGGTGAAGCACGAAGCACAAGTAGCCAGCCCAAAGGTAAGGCGCAGCCAGAGCATGCTCCCGATTCTCGTATTGTAGCGCTTGAACAAGAAAACAGGGCCCTCAAGAAGGAGCTTGAACAGCTCCGGGCCTCAATAGCTAGTTTAGAAAGCTGTCACGGAATTAATCTGTCGAGCTCACCGGCACCACCGACAACACGCTCACAACAAACGATCCACAACACACACAAACGCAAAGCCGTAGACAGCGACAGCGACACGACGGAGGAGATCGAGATGGTCTCGATAGAAAAAGAAGCCCTACTGAAAAATGTCGAGTCCGTGACAACTAAGCTCAACGACAAGATTGATACGTTGGCGAACACGCTTGCCAAGTTTATGGAAACCTTTAAGACTTACACTGACAAAGCTGACCAGAGGCTCGTGAGCCTGGAGAAGATGGCAACCAACCCAGCTGGGGCAGGTGCTCCTCAGAGCCTAAGCGCGGACAAACCAGTGGTTACGGCAAGCGTGCCGAGCATACCTTCTAGAGCTAAAGTCCGACCAGTCAATGCACGCAATCTCGCGGAAATAACGAGCCGCGACGCACACAAGCTACCAAGCCAAAATGGCTGCTGACCATAACGAGATTAAGATCTGGCAGTGGAACTGTAACTCACTTCAGAAACGCAAAGCAGCACTAACGCAACTATTGCTAGCATGTAAAAAAAAAGCCGCATATAATATTGCTACAGGAATGTGGAGAAAGCTAAACTGCTAAAAGCATTGGCATACAGGGGTACAGGGTAGCCAGGCCGACCCTGCACCCCGAGCAGAACAAGACGCGAGGAGTGGCTACCTTCATCCGGAAGGACATAATGTTCGCCGAAAGGGACGCCCCCGTATACAAAAAAGGCCTGGAAACGGTCCTGGTGGAAATCTTACCACACAGGGCTGTTAAAAGAAGCATCTTCGTGCTCAATGTTTACAGTTATCCATCAGATAAGAAAAGAGATTTCAACAGACTGCTTACCTCGGCGGTAAAAATGGCGGGTGACAATCCGCTCATAGTAGCGGGCGATTTTAACGCCAGGAGTACCGAATGGGGATACTTAAAAAGCGAAGGCAAAGGCACCAAGCTAGCAGAAAGCGCGAATGCACTGGACCTGCAGCTGATAAACAACCTTGCCCTCCCTTCAAGAAGAGGTAATTCGGTACAGCAGGACACAATGCCAGACTTAACCTTCACCAAGAACGTCAGAGCTACCTGGGATAACCTCGCCGAAGACTTAGGTAGCGACCACTGCATCCTAGAAATTACCGTTGAGAACGAGGCGAAAGCGCCAAGAAAATTCAAAATCACAGACTGGGACCAGTTCCGTAAAATACGGGAGCAGAAGGGCAATACAGAACTATCATATGAAGCTCTCTTAAATGAATTAAAAATGGCAGCGAATGAGGCCACCAAAGAAGTCGAGACTGATGAATCCATCCAGGCAATGGACTCTCACCTGGCCAGTTTGCTGCAGAAAAGGTATGACCTAAAAGAAGCGTGGCGTAAAAACAAGTTCAACAGACACTTACGCACAAAAATCGCGGACCTTGGCCGCGAAATCGAATCTCACGCCAAGACAATCTGCGCCCAGCAGTGGAACAACACATGTGACGAAGCAGATGGCAAAATGAGGAAGGGAAGCAAATGGGGGCTGCTCAAACACCTTATGGCGGACAGCGACAAACCCACCAGAGGTGGCACCCAGCTGCAAATTGAACGATTGGTGCACAAGCACGCCCAGGACAGTGGTGGATCCCAAGCTCTCCTCAAAACGCTAGGCCAAAAATATCTCCCACTGGAAAGCAAATCAGTAGCCTGGGAAAACAAAAATCCCTCATATGGAGGTCGACCGCTAGAAAAGCTAGACGAACCATTCAGCGAAGCTGAAATACGGTACGCTCTACAACAACTCAATGGCAGATCGGCGCCAGGGCCAGATGGAATCGACAATAAACTGCTACGGAATCTAGGCGATAAAGCAATCGTAATCATTACTAAGAAGATAAATGAGGCATGGGAAACGGGTACCGTGCCTAAAGAATGGCGTAGTGCCAAGGTTTCGCTCATCCCGAAACCTGGAAAACCACTGAGCATCGATAACTTAAGGCCCATATCACTCACATCTTGCGTTGGAAAAGTAGCTGAGCATGCAATACTCAACCGTATCACAGACCACATTGAGAGCAATGGGCTCTTTCGACACAACATTATTGGCTTCCGCAGGGCACTGTCCACACAGGACGCCATGTTGATGTTAAGAGAACACATATGTTACGGCCTCCTCCACACGCCCAAAGCTATATTAGCCCTGGACCTCGCCAAGGCCTTTGACACCGTGAAACATGAACACATACTGGGTGAAATATCACACATGAACCTAGGCGAGAAATTCTACAACTACATTAAAGGCTACCCGCAGGGCGCGGGTTCGAATCCCGGCTGCGGCGGCTGCATTTCCGATGGAGGCGGAAATGTTGTAGGCCCGTGTGCTCAGATTTGGGTGCACGTTAAAGAACCCCAGGTGGTCTAAATTTCCGGAGCCCTCCACTACGGCGTCTCTCATAATCATATAGTGGTTTTGGGACGTTAAACCCCACATATCAATCAACATTAAAGGCTTTCTGGCGAACCGAACCGCCACCATACGCATAGGAGAGCAATGCGGCGAACCCGAACGACTCGGAAATATCGGCACCCCACAAGGGTCAGTGCTCTCGCCATTGATCTTTAATGTGGCGATGCACAAGTTGTCGGAGAAGCTCGCTCAAATCCCATCCGTGCACCATGCCATATATGCGGATGATATTACCATATGGGTCCCATGTGCCCACTCATATGGTGCCTTGGAAGGAATCCTTCAACAAGCACTGACTACAACTGAAGAATTTCTTAAGCCAACTGGACTCGCACTGTCCCCCACTAAATCTACTCTAACGCTCTTTCACCCTCGACGGAATTCGGGCGAAGACGAGCCGCAAGTAGTGCTCAAAGCTGAGAATAACCAAACGATACCGCAAGTATATACGGTCAAAGTACAAGGGCTAACGTTAAGTGCCAAGGAGGGCCACAACAAAGAACCACTCAAGCGCCTTGAAAAAAGCACGAACAATTTTTCAAGAGGCATAGCTAGAATCGCCAACAAGAGAGCAGAACTCCTAGAAGACAACATCATGAAGGCGTATCACGCCTTTCTTGTAAGTCACGTAGCATACGCGTTCCCGTTTCATAAACTTACGAAGGCTGAAATCAAAAAGGTCGACTCCATGCTCCGCAAGGGACTGAAAACGGCACTCGGCTTGCCCAATAGCACGAGCAACGAGAAACTCGAGCAACTTGGTCTGCACAACACAGCCGAAGAAATTTTCGAGGCTGAGAGAGTGGCACAGATCACACGCCTGTCGTTGACGCAGGCAGGCCATCTCATCCTACGAGACGCAGGCATTTGCCCAATTTTTCAACCAGAGAAAAGAACACAACTTGGTAATGACGTGAGGAAACACATTAGGGTTGAGCCAATCCCCCGCAACGTTCACCCTACGTTCAACAAAGGGCGAAGGAAGGACAGAGCGAGGGCGCTCATAAACAAGGCAAAAAAACAACACGCACGCGCTATTCGTAGATGCCGCCCGCTGCTATGGCAGGGAGGCGTTTGCCATAGCGGTCGTCGATATAGACGGAAACCTCATAAACGCGGCAACCGTCCAAGCAAGCCATGTCCACGAAGCAGAGGAAATGGCGATCGCGCTAGCCTTGCAAAGCTGCCAAGCCTACTCCACAATATACACAGACTCTAAGACGGCGGCACGAACGTTCGCGGCTGGCCTAGTAGCTAGAAGCACAGGAAAACTCACCGTCAACGCAATAAGAGAGTACGAGAGCAAAGAAACCCTTGTTAAGGAAGAGAAAGCTCAAATCTACGTATCCTGGTTCCCAGCCCACATGGGGCAGTTAACGGGACTCGACCACTGCAATCCCAACGAAGAGGTCAACCGCCTGGCGCGTGAGCTCACACGCCGCGCCGCGGACAACGACCCCTCGATGAGCGAGCGGTACGAGAATTTCTGCAGCCAGGACAAAGCAGTCACATACCACGAGATCACTTCACATTACCGGGGACAAAGACGTGCCTTCCCAGCACCGCACCCAAAACTCAACAAAGCACAAGCCCTAACTCTCAGAAGATTGCAAACACGTACGTACATAACACCATCCACCTTACACAGAGTCGACCCCGACACACCGCCCACATGCTCCCTTTGCAACAATCCCTATTGCAATTTTGAACACATGCTCTGGCTGTGCCCTACCCATAGCGCAGCACAACTGAATACCCAAGAGGCTTGGCAGGAAGCTCTCAAGAGCAATCAATACAAGCTGCAACTACAGGCGGTCCAGAGGGCCCGGGACATCGCTACAAGCCTTCGGCTGCCAGCGCCATCCTGGGCGGAGCCTCCAGGCTGAATTAAGGGTCGGAATGGCCCTTTCTCAGCCTCCTCAGGATATGTTTAAATAAAGTCAATCTCTCTCTCTTGCTAGTCCCTGTCTGCAAGGGACGCGTTCCTGTACACTCACTGGCGTCCAGTTTTTTGTGCGCGACACCACACCCAAGATATCCGAGTCGCAGCAACTGTCGCGTGAAAAAACTGGCGTTGATACTTCGCTTGGACACATACGGATGCATAGGGCATCAGAAAGTGCCACTAAGGACGGCCGTTTCCGAGGTTACTAGCAAGGACGCAGTTCTTGTTCGATCATTTTCTTTCCAACGCCGGATAGAGCTGGCGACTGGCATCGAGATCTACATAAGTTATTTTTCATAACAGGTATGGGAGGCGCCACATTAAGCTTTAAGACGAATGTTTTGTTGTTCTTATGTTCTTTTGGCGTCTTCACTGTGGTGATGAAGGCTGAACAACGTGAGGACCCTGGGGATGATTTCATCCAGTATCTTCAAGGAGCTGCTGTTGTCACACACCGTGACGCGTATAGGTAAGATAGGTATAGGTATAGGCAAGAGACGTCGAATGCACCAATCCAAACGCTTTCGTGCGCATGTGTCCAACGAAGTAGCACCGTTCGGATACTTATTCAAAAAATCGAACAGCGAGGTTAACAGCCCATCACGGCGGAACCGAAACCAATCCGTGATATAGTCTACAACCTGAAACTCTTCGGTCATTCGAGCGACGAAGGCGCCGCCATGTAGCCGTGCTCCGAAGCTGTCACACGGTGATAAAACTGCGATGCAGTTCGATCTCTAAGCTGTCATGGAGGGCGCTGTGATAGCCAGAGCTCATGGACATGCTTCGCATGGACTCTGCATTTTCACCTTGCCGCATCGCCACAAGTTCCCTTTTCTACGTCTGAAAAGTGACCCAACGCTCCGAGGCGACACCAGGCACCGTTGTAAATCACCACTTCACACCGGTAAGTCGTTGTTTTGCTGCTGTGAACGCAACGCACCATGCCCGACTACGCTAGGCCACCATGCTTACCCTAACTCCGGCGTCGTTGCCACAAGACGCCGCCTTTCTCTGTCAGCGTTCGCTTCCAGAGCGCGTCCCAGACAGGAAAATGGAAGTTGTCGTAACAGGAACGCCAATAACTGATGAAGAACTTAATGACGGATCGTGGTCACATACTGCGTTGGCCATGCAACGCCGATATCGCCGTCCTGATCCCGAGCGCAGCTCAGACGCGGCTGACAATGTGACCACCGACAACCAACGCGGCAAGCCGATTCCTTGCCGTGCACGACCACCGCCCGCTCCAAAGCGACGCCCACTGCCACGGTTACCACCGGAAGACTACAAAATAGTCCTGCGACCGCAGGGTTTATTACACCTAGCCGATCTGGGACCAGCCCGCCTCTCTGAAGCCTTATGCGCCGCTGCCATATTCGACTCACCCGAAGTCCTTCACACCGACCAGATGTGCATTCACCAGACCAACAACACTATCACTGTCAGCACGCCTGATGCGAACCGTGAAATGGCTTCCCTGAAGATTACCCAAGTGAAAATTGCCGACCAATCCTGTGCCATGGCTGTGTACGCCCCTGCACCCGACAACTCGGTTAGAGGCATAATATTCAATGCGCGCAGCTTCGAAAGTGATGACCAGATTTTCAACGAGCTTCGCGCCTGCAATCCAACTATCGACATCGTAAGCGCTCGGCGACTGGGAAAGACCAGACATTTCGTCTTAACCATCGCTGGTCATACCCTACCCAAGCATGTCCGCTACCTTGCTTTCACGCTCTTGATCTTTCCCTTCAGTGAACGGGTAGAGACGTGCTTCAATTGCAGACAAACTGGTCATAGGACCGACGTGTGTCTGAAGCCGAAACAAGATAACTGTCGTCGTTGTGGCGAAAGCCACCCGCAACCTACCGACAGCAAATAACTCACTTGCCCGGCGCAATGCGTCGTTTGTAAAGGCGGCCACCTAACCGGCAGTTGCAACTGTAAATACCGGTTCCTCAAAAAGAAGCTTCCAGGAAACGACAAGAGCACCGACAAAGCAACTCAGCACCTTTCCGACTCCCAGACCGAGGGTACTACTACCGACAATAAGAACTGTCAAGAATCTTTCCCGCCGCTTGCATGGGGAAGGAGCACCAGTGCTACCGGACCTGACAACGGGGCCCGCTCCCGATCCCCGTCAAGGACTCGGGATAACCACAACAGACTTCCGGCCGTCCCACATGCAAAGAGTTCGCAGACGGACAAGCAGCGACAGCCGCAGACACAACCCTTCGAAAACCAACAGGTGAGGGAGTTGGCAGAACAGGTCAAACTATTGCAACAACAATTGGCTGCCGCTAATGGTAAGATTAAACAATTGGAACGCGAACAAGCGCCCGCTAGCGTCACTATTACG
Source organism: Rhipicephalus microplus (assembly GCF_013339725.1). Taxonomy (NCBI): domain Eukaryota; kingdom Metazoa; phylum Arthropoda; class Arachnida; order Ixodida; family Ixodidae; genus Rhipicephalus; species Rhipicephalus microplus. The sequence goes on from NC_051167.1 coordinate 180,351,601, forward strand.
AACAGTACCGAGTAGATCATGGCCTGTGCCGCGCAAAATGAAAACACTGCCACAATGGACGTAGACGCGGTCAGGGCCACGAAACGTAAGGCTGCCGAACCAACAGCCGTAATTACCACCGCAGACGCGAACGTCTCACAAATCAATGATTGAATGGAAAGGCTAGAAATTTTGTTCAACAAAATGTCTAGGGAGCAAACAACTCAAAACCAACAGCAACTGAGAGTATCAGTGACCTTGGTATGGCTCTCACTAACCTTACAGCTCGCTTAGATTCGCTTCCCGCTCTGACCGAGAGTGCAGCTTCGGCCGGCGTAATCACATCACAGACACCGTCCTCAACTCCCACGCAGCCCATTGCTCACAAAAGTCCCAAAATGCCCTCGACCCAATCGGTCAGGGCAACGCCATATTCACGAAAAGATGGCAAACTCGACTAGCACGCTCTTCTGGCAGTGGAATTGCAGGAGTTACCGCAACAAACGGGCAGCTTTGCAATTTCACCTCCAATCCACCGACCAGTCCCCTGATATAAGGCTATCCTGCGAAACTGTCTGGATATGCCGCATTCAACGAATTTACCACTGCCGGTAAGCAACCGGCTACTGCCATACTGGTGCAACGCAATCTTACGGCAATCCAGCATGACTTGCAATATACAGAAATAGCTCACACTCTCGTTCTCCCCCACAAACGCTCAGATAGCAGTGTATACGTTTTAAATTTGTATAGTCCGCCCAGAGATACTAGTACCCAGGTTGCTTCACTTTTAAGAAAAGTTAGCAGAATAGCGGGTCACTCACAGCTGATAATAATGGGAGACTTTAATACCAAACATACCGAATGGGGCTACCCCAAATGTGACCGCAAGGGCACTAAACTATGGGAAACGATTAGGGACTTGGGTCTTACCCTACTCACGCTCCCCGACCGACCAACCAGGATTGGGAATACCGTTGGTCGAAACACAACCCCCGACTTGACACTTGTTAAAAACGCTTACGCAGTTACGTGGGAAAACACTGAACGACATTTAGGAAGCGACCATTATCTGCTTTCCATCAACGTACCCACTAAAGGCTGAAAAAAAAACAAAATTCACCACTAAACACACGAAATAGACGTCTTTCCACTCCTGAGAGACAAGCGCTTCACCACCACCATCAAAGATCTCAATGAGTGGACTACCGATCTCACTAATGATGCTAAACGGGCTACATGCGAAACCCCAATGGAGCGGGACGGCCCCGTCGCGGACTCAAAGCTTGTGCACCTGTGGGAAGCACAAGCCAGCTTACATCGCCGATGGCTCCGCCAAAAGCACAATCGAAAGTTAAAACGCCGACTTGCGCAAATTGACAGGGACATCGAGGAGTACTCAAAAAAACTTAGTCAAACACAATGGCATCAGCTATGCCGAGAGGCTAAACGGTCCGCTAGGAAATAAAAACACCTGGCATCTCCTCAGGTTCTTATTGGACCCTGAACAGACTAAAAGCACGTTGCGCAATAAAATGCATCAGCTCGTTTACAAATACACGGGCACCAACCATGAATTAGTGGAAGAACTGAAAAACAGGTATTTAAACACACAGGTAGACTCGTCACAAATGCCTGAATACTCCGGAAATACTAACCATGAGCTAGATCGAGATATAACCGAGGCGGAAATACGTGCTGTTTTGAATAGTATTTGTACAACGGCTTTTCCAGGAGATGATCAAATTTCCAACAAAATATTGCGTAACCTAGACGATAAGTCTATTGCGGCAATTACTGACCCTATGCATTGGGCGTCTGGGACACTACCGCCAAGTTGGAAACATGCTCGAGTAATATTTATTCCCAAGCCGGGCAAGACATTGAGTCTGGAAAATCTTCGGCCTATTTCCCTTACATCATGTTTAGGGAAAGTAATGAAACATGCAATTCTACGACGACTAACAGCTTATATGCACAGTCGAGGGACCTGCTACCTCCCACGATGGTGGGATTCCACCAGCAATTATCCACACAGGATATATTGCTGCAACTTCACAATGATATACTAAATCCTACACACACAGCGCCTATACCAGGACCATCCTGGGCCTGGATATCACTAAAGCAGTTGATAATGAGTCCCATGCTGCTGTACTTGACAACTTGGCCCAAATGAACGTCGGAAGTCGCACTTACAATTATATCAGAACTTTTCTGCATGAAAGCACGGCTGAACTAACCATTGGCGACCTAAAAAGTGACAAAGTCACCCTTGGAACACGGGGCACTCCACAAGGAGCCGTGTTATCACCATTCCTCTTTAACATTACGATGCGTGGCCTGCCCGTTCTCTTGGATCAGATCCCACAAATTTGGCACTTGCTTTATGCTGATGATATCACCATATGGACCTGCACAGGCTCAGATGGGCAAATCTGTGACGCGTTGCAAACAGCCGCCGACACTGTACAGGAGTACGTAAAGAAAGTCCGCCTTAGTTGTTCTCCACACAAATCCGAGCTCTTAGTAATCGGAACCAAAAACAAGAAGGATGACCCCTACAGTGGAGCGCGCTCCGCAATCGATATCACAGTAAATGGGAACGTTGTTACCACTGTTCGCACAATAAGGGTTTTAGGGATGCTCATCCAGCATAATGCTCATAACACAGAAGCTATCAACAAGTTACAGGCATCCATTCAGCAAACGACTAGGCTTCTAAGGAGAGTGGCAACGAAAAATCAGGGAATGAAGGAATCCGACCTATGCAAGTTAATCCACGCTTTTGTAATCAGTCGAGTCACCTACTCGTTCCCCTACTACCAACTCAGAAAGAATGATCTAGAAAAACTAAATTCCCTAATTTGACAAACATATAAACGTGCCCTAGGACTTCCCAGATACCCAAGCACATAAAAACTACTGCGCCTTGGTATCCACAACACAGTGGAGGAACTAATAGAAGGGCATTTCACGGCCCAAGAAGAAAGGCTCTCACGAACCAAAGGCTTACACATACTCAACCGTCTCGGACGACGCACTAGTTGCATGCTCAACAACAAGGTTTTCCTGCCAGCGGCGACTCGTGCAGACATTATAATTAAACCCTGCCCAAAAAAATGCTGGCAGGAATACATGACGAGAGACGAAAGGCAAGAGCAGAAAACCTCGCGAAACAATTTCAGGATCGCCCAAACGTTCTGTATGTTGACGCCGCTCGACAAGCGAGAGACCGTTACACCATATGCGCGGTGACCGGCAGTGGGGAACTTATTACTGCAGCCACCGTAAAAACGGCCTCAGCATTAGAAGCAGAAGAAGCCGCCATCGCGCTGGCCACCTCGATTCCGGCTACCAATTCCATCCTGAGTGATTCGAAAAGAGTGTTCATGAATTTTACGATGGGCTGTGTTGGGCTGAAAGCGGCTAACATTATCAAAAATAAGAAACGGGACAATAAAATACAACTTATATGGGTGCCCGCTCATGCGGCGAATCCAGGGAATGAGGCGGCCCACCACGTAGCCCGAGGTTAAATCAACCGGGACGTGGACCACTCCACCCTGGACTTCCCGCAGGAAGGGATCACCACGTATAACGAAATTACAGCGTGTTACCGAGAGAACCGCAAGACATACGCGGCCCCGCAGGCAGATATGTCAAGGGAACAGGCCACGATCTGGAGGCAAATCCAAACAGATTCTTTGCCCAGCCCTCATTGGCTGTCTAAAATTTATCCAGAAGAGATTACGCCAAACTGCCGAGATTGCAGCTGCGTAAAAGCTACCCAAAATCACATTCTTTGGGAATGCGAGGGTAACTCCCAACCAAGAAAAATACTGCCAGCTTCCTACCTCGAGGCGTGAAAGTCGCTCCTGTCGTCAGCTAACTATTTTCAGGCAGAAGTGGTTAACTGGGCCGAAACGGTCGTGGCAAGCTTATGGCCACCACCCTTCGAACCACCGGCAAATTAAGTTTACCGACCTTGCTATGCCATCAGTAAAGTTGTTCCTCTCTCTCAGCTGTCATAAACCAATGAACGCGTCTTCACGCTCTGCGACGCTGACGTAAACGCACGCGACATCACCGTCTCATCCGCCATTTCGACCTTCCGCTGCGCCACCTATAGTCGCTGGAATGATCGAATTGTCTTGGTAACAACATTTCGTCCTCCCATCAGAATGGCTGTTAGCAGACGCTTGATGCGGGGGGAGGATAACAGAGAGCGGCTGTCAGGTCACTGTAGCGGAAGGCGGCGTACGCGTGCGTTTCAGCTTTTAACGCACCAGAGCTATGGCTCGTGCCTTCAAGTGTTCTTAAAGCTTAACACTGTGCTTGTTTGCGTTTGCTATGGTCGGTGCTGAGTGGTACACGAAGAATAAAAGAGCGCTTAAACTGGACAAAAAGGCTAAGCGATAAAGAGATTATAACATCTCACTTATAAAATTGCTTTTTAATTATAGTATCTAGTTCACATTGTATCCCGCCATCGGATTTCACAAGATATATGTTGCCTGTTAAACGTTTCAAGGATGCCGCAGCAATGCGGGTCAAGGAGATGGTTGGCTCTTTATGACAGGAAACAAAAGAGCGCTTTGAAATAGACAAAGCACTGAGCCTATCACCGTACCTTCGTCCTATCTAAAGCGCTATTTTTTTTTCTTTCAATGCGCACAAGCCCAGGATTATTACCTTTGGTCAATTTGCCTCCGCGCTCGAGCCAGTGGACGCCTTGCACAGAATAACTTAATGTGACTTAGCCGAACACAATGTTGGTGCTTTGATCCTGGCCACTTAGCCAACATTTCGACGGAAGCGGGGTACAAGCAGACTCCTGCAGCATGCGTTGTGTCCACCATTAAATAGAAGATGCAGTCCGAACACCCTAAAGTCCCTACAAGAAGCGCCTCTTCTTAAATCTGCACCGTTGCTTTCTAGACTCTAACAGTAATAATATACGGGGTTTTACATCGCGAACCCGCAACATACTCAATAATGACGCCGTAGTGGAGGGCTCCAAAAATTTCAACCACCCTGTTGACATCGCCCATTACACGAGCCATTACAATTGCGTCTCAACAGAAATGACGACCGCTGTGGTCGGAATAAACTCCGCAATCGCCGGGTTCCACCCACCTGAAGGTCACAGCATAACCAACTATCCAGCCACCGTAACCACAAAGAGGCCAAGCCTCGCAATCCCTGATCCACCGTGGCGGACTCGCCAGTCTTTTTTTTTTTACGCTACATAGACCCGAAGCATGACTCCTTCGTCGTGTTCAAAAAATGGCACGCATACAGTTGAAGATAATTGTTCGGAAAACAAACATGTTAAGTCAAAGTACATTGCACTCACTTGACTACCGTTGCCAACAGCATATCCAGAGGGAGGCTGGGGTGTTGAACCCCACGCCAAAATACTTCAGCTCACGTGTCTAAGCAAGCACATAAAAAAACCCACGCGCACAAGGCCGCAGCAGTGCAGGCTGGCCAGCGTGAATGTAATGCCGGTTGCGCCTCTGGAAATTCAGCATTCGGGCCTTTCATGGCCGAATCAGGAATCGCCCAAATCCGCCGTAGGTGTCACTGGTTATCGCATGACGATAACGTCTTCCCCAGCGAAACAAAAAAAAAACTAGTCGGAAATGTCAGCGAGAGCAGGGCAAGAAACGTATGTACGTGAAGAGGAAACGCAACTTTATTCATTTAGCTCGTCAAAGCGAGCGGTACACAGCGAAGAACAACGCAGTAAGATTAGATATGAAATTAATAGAACAAAGTTGTGACCGCTACATCCACGCCGCTGTCTTATCCTAAATGTGAAAATTCACACTAGTGAACCGGTGTCATGTGCAAAAAAATAATTAACATTCACATCGAAACAATGGCTATGCCACAATATTGGTTGTCAACACCAATCAAAGCACTCGTAAAAGATGGAGTGTCCCATCGGGAAGGGAAGTACATTCCATGGGAAAGAAATTCTCATAGCGATAAAAAAACTGGCGACGAATAAGAAAAAGCCGCATTAAGCCTCAATGTTTCAGGAAACCCACTCGAGAAATTAATAAAGCCCAGAGAATGCAGAATGACCTATATAAATTGTGCACACTTAACCATAGTTTCAACATGGTGTGAAAATAAACAAGTTAGTGATGCCGAACCAATGTTAATGTACTTCACGCATTACAGTTCACACACAAATTTAACACGGATACAATAACCATTGGTAGTTATAACACCTGGCAAACATTTCGACTGCCTTTGGTGAAGGACACATGCAAACTCACAAATACAATGAGTACCCTCGAAACTTTAGGACATTGAACTATTCCCGGCTTTCCCACTCGAAGACATCATTGCTTTGCTGATTTTTTTTATTCGCTCAAGTTGCGGGTCAGCTGGTTTGTGAACAGCACAAAAAACGCATGTCAACCAAGACAGCGACACCCGACCAGGTGGAACGCAGTAGTTCTCGAAAAACAATCGCAGGTCGTAGCTGTCCGTCTCGAGATGTCGAAGTGCAGGTAGGGCCTTCAGAACGTCATGTAAGTTCCCAGGTTCGAGTTCCAACGCTGGAAGCGACAGTCCTGTCTCCAGGGTTAACTCTTCGAGGCACTGAAACGGGAGGCGTTCGCCCTGTTCGGCACAGTAGTGCAGGAACTCGACGCACATGTCATCATGGCAGAAGCGCGCGGTGCGTAACGTGTTGCGGATGGCTAGGAAGAGTGCGATGAAAGAGACCTTGCGGTGAACCATACTTATCTCTAGAACCTCCAGATTAGGGAACGCACCGACGTTCAAAGGGACATCATCCATTGATCCGGCGCAGCCAACCAGCCTTAGGTACTTGAGATTGGGGCAAAGCTTCGCGATAGCTGAGAGTCGGAGACCGTTGCAGCGTTCCAGTCGAAGTGTTTCTAGCCCCGGTAACCTCGTAAGCAACCGCCGTAGTACGGAATCCACATCGCATAAGTCAATATTGGTTGCGAGCGACACAGATAGGCTGCGGAGGTGACGGAACGCCTCGACCTTGTCCAGCGCTTCCAGAGAGCCCACGACGACCTGCATGCATTTCGTGATTTAATATTTTCAGTAATAAATATATATTACTGAATCTTAAGGACCTTTTTTTTAATCAGTTGCACACAAAGGAAACCTCTCATCCCCTCAACGATTCACAGTACTTAGACAATGGCGTATTTCTATAAGAGGCTCAGTGCGAGAGTTAAGAACATTTATGTGTGCTTTCACCGCACATGCACATCGAAAAAAGAAGTACATGCTAACGAATGGCATAATGTATATTCTTGGCACGTACATATTGCAAAACAACTTTAACCTCCTTTGAGCTTTTGCTGGATCTGAGCTCTCCGTTAATTGGCCAGTGCGAGCACTCACCTGAAACGTTTCGATGAATGGAAAGTATTCTGCAGCAAGTGCAATTTCACGTGCATGTGCACCACTCGGCAGCCCATCAGAGGCGTAGTTCACGGAGACCAGCATAAGGTGCGTGAAACCTTGTGTTCTTGCAAGCCTTGTCGAGGTGTCCAGGCCGTGTGGCCCCGTGAAGCATTCGAAGACACAGGGTGACTCCAGGCGACGGATCTAAAGGACGACAAAGCAAGGCGGACGATCGTCCTTCTTCTCATGTCTCGTAAGACAATAAGACAGAAGAAAAAGTAAATAGGATGACACAGTCCGGTTTTAACCAGCAGCTCATCTAGTGCGGCGCTCCACGTTCACCCGAATATCATAGGAGCTGATTCTAGCATGCATAAGATAGATAGATAGATAGATAGATAGATAGATAGATAGATAGATAGATAGATAGATAGATAGATAGATAGATAGATAGATAGATAGATAGATAGATAGATAGATAGATAGATAGATAGATAGATAGACAGATAGATAGATAGATAGATAGATAGATAGATAGATAGATAGATAGATAGATAGATAGATAGATAGATAGATAGATAGATAGATAGATAGATAGATAGATAGATAGATAGATAGATAGATAGATTCCACATATAGGTATTTGGGCTAAAATAAAACCACTGTTAGCTTTCAACCAGCTAGCTTCAGTGCATACCGTTTTAATAGAACAACTGTTGTTTCAGCGAGCCATTAAGGCAGCTTTCAGAATAAGGTGTGTTATATCCTAACCTATTTTTATTCGACGGGATAGTCTTGTTCAACTAAACGTGGTTTTATTCTAACCAATTGACCTGAGTAGGTTGTTACTTGTTTACGACAGTCCCTGAGACCAGCCGCAAATTCCAAACATCCATCCTCTTGCCGGGGCACTGCGCATTTTTAAATAAAATGCAAGTGAAGTGCATGTCACAGTTATTTTGTAAATGGAGGCTAGCACTAAGGAAAAAATTTTAACCGACTACACCAACTGCCATAAAATGTTCCTGCCTGCGCTTTTTGGCAACATATTGATACTCGACCACTAGTGGCCGACGTTCATGCAAGACAGAGGTGACGCATGTTGCCCGCCTGAAGCCGTTTACACGAAGGATGCAAGAATGACTCGCCCAGAGGGCTTCGTCTGAGACCGGAGGAATGATAAGAAGTATCACTACCAGGAAAAACAAGAGAAGCGCGCGTAGAGAATGAAGACAACGTTGCCCCCACTGCGATCCCTCTGAGTGGGTACGAGCCATGGCGATGGAGATCATCATCATTAGACGGTGATCGCGGACTCAGGTCCCATTAAAAACCCCCTATAATTTACCTTGCCTTGTGTAACAATATGTACATGCATCAGCAGTACTTGCCTCGGGGCAGGTGCGCAGGATGGCCAGCATGACGTCACGCTTCAGATAAAGTCCGCCACTGCACTGGGTGCCTATAGGAGTCAGCCGTCTGTGGTTCCCAATAGCTCTCTAAGCTGACTTCGCTTAGCTAGTGCTGAAGGGCGGACTCCCCGCGCCTCTTCCAAGGCATGCGTCCGCAGATCGTGGGGCAGGGCAAGAACCTTAATATTTAGGAACATGAGAATGAGGTTGTACACTGTTGTCCCTGTTGTGCAATATACATATCTCCTCGGCATCTTTGAGTAGCTTCGTGGCCGCGCTGGCGTAGATATCGGATGAATCGAAAGAAACGCAGCCACAGAATAGGGCCTTCGCGATCTTCACTCCGAATGGCATTGCGTTTTTCGCTGCCAGAATCAAAGATCCCTGTTTCGAGACTAGTAGCAAACCATTCTCGTTGGCAAGCGAGAGACCTTCTGGAACGGGCACGTCCTGCGGCCAAGGAGTTTCCAGTTTGAGAAACGATGTGGTCCTCTTCAAGGAGCAAGGCCCTCGAATCTCCGAACTCTTTGACCAACTCCATAGTACGACCAACGCATACAGTCAGGAATGCCTGCGTGTAACGATATTAAGATATTTCAGAACCACTTCGGTCTTTAAACTAGAGCTTACGATAATGTGGAAGCGTCCATTATAAAGGAAAATTGACCTCACTTGTATGACTAAAACAAAAAGTCACAGCTTTGTCGTAAATGCGAAGCAGTGAAAGGCTATAGCAACAAATTGGAAGCGGAAATGTTGTAGGCCCGTGTGCTCAGATTTGGGTGCACGTTAAAGAGCCCCAGGTGGTCGAAATTTCCGGAGCCCTCCACTACGGCGTCTCTCATAATCATATAGTGGTTTAGGGACGTTAAACCCCCCATATCAATCAAGCAAGCAAGCAACAAATTGGAAGGTCACGCGCCGAATGGCAAACACATCAAAACGTGCCCCGCGTTTCTCACGCACAAATGACGCACGAAACGTACTCACAGGTACATATGAACGCGAATGAGCGTTTCAGCTGTTACTTCGTAGTGTCTGAAAAGCGCACCCTTTTCGCAAACGGAGACTGTGCAACGATTGCAGCGATTTTTGTGCGCCCGGTATAATTGTTCTGGGGAAATCCCAAGGCCAGCCAACACGTACTATCATCCCAACCGCGAGATAAGGGCGCGCGAGCGAGTGTCCAGCCCCCTTCTCTTCGCGGGGCAAAATATGCGTGGAAGAGGAAAGCGCGCGCTGCCGCGTCGTGACGATGTGGCGACGCGCGCTCAGTGCGCCATCTTGCGGGTAATGCTGAAAACACGATAGTTTCCCTCATGATGCCCGTCAACAGCGGGAAATAGTAGATGCAAATAGCTTGCCGTTTGAACGTTTAAGGACGTGCCTCTTTGTAGCTAAATGGTTAACGCCTCGCACTCACGTTTCAGGGGTCCCAAGTTCAATTGCGCGCGCCGGGGTGTTTTTCTTCATTATTTTTTTGCGTTTTGATATATAGTATACATAGACAATGAGCTGACAGGCGACGCCGCCGGCAAAATCCAGCCAAACGTGTCCATATAATTGCTATCGCAATACTTAAGTTCAAGTTCCCTAGGTGTGCCATGGGAGGTTGGTGGTCACATGCTTAGGTGGACTCCATGGCGCGGAAATAAAAGGACATATGTCGGAACACATTGACACATGGTACTAACCATGCTCAATGTGTGCCTACACTTATCTTGTCTCATATTTGCACAGCAGGATAACATAATTAAGGATGGTTATAAGCTCTCGACTGATTTTATGTCTAGCAGTCACTCCATCCAATATTCTTCTTCATCTGATATAGCTATGAGAATGTAGCGTAAGCTTGCTCTCACCGCACCCTAGAAGGCGAATAAACGCATCCGAAATCGGGGGGAGTGTCCAAGACGAGCACTCTTTCCAACAACCGTGAAGCAAGAGAAACTCGAGCATATTCGACGCAAAGAGCAGCGTGCGTCACAAGTGTCACTGCTAAAATATTCAGAACCAAAAAATGTGCCACTTCTTTTCGCGTGAGGCATTCTCCGGAAACTGCGGTTCGTAAAGATACTATATATATATATATATATATATATATATATGTGTGTGTGTGTGTGTGTGTGTGTGTGTGATCAAAAAGCTGAACTGGATCAAACGAGCGAACACACACTACTTAATAGTTAACAAACTGTCTGAAATCAATAACCTCGCAGTATAGCAAACTTTACTGCAACGTATTCGAAAGCAAACAATTACATTAGATATTGACGATGGAATTCTTATTATGCCGTAGATAACAATTTTTTTCTCAAGTGAAATATATGGCTGTGAGGCATATCGCGGAGCCACGACTAAACCAAGAAATCTGCGCTGATCTAGCAGACGACGGGAGACCCGGTTACATCTGACGTCTTCTTCGTCGAATTGCATTGAGGACAACAGCGATAACGAACATGACCAGCTTAACAGTTCAAGGAAGACACCTTTGTGCTCCTTTTTTTTTTGTTCATGTTGTTTTTTATTTATTTTTTGAAGCACAGAGATGAAGTGAACAAGCGAAAGCACATTGTACGAATACAACAAACTTTTATTTTTATTCATCGCTGGTGCAAATGTGAAAAGATACGCACGAGAAAAGCGTTCTTCTTTTCCTGCTCAGACAGCGCACGCACAACACCGATCAGCGATGAACTTAATACACAGAGTATTAACTCCACGCGACCAGCTCTATCCGGATGCGCCTTGCCCTGCCAGTGACGTCCACTTTCCTTCCGAACCGGCGCATGCATCCACCATCTTTTCGCGGCAGCGCCGACCTGCAGGCGAAGATGCTTGATGCAACCGTCGCGAGAAAGCCGGCGAGGCGTCCTAAAGTCTAGACAGAGAGAGCGGCGCGCCGGCGGCTACTCCGACGCGGCGCCACTGGCTGCCGCTCGGTGTGAGAGCGTGTCTATGCACGTGTGCGGAGAAAGGCGACTGGCTCTCGTGAAGAGCATCCAATGGCCTTGAAAAAGGCAGCACGGTGTCCCCCTCCTCCGACATTCGCTCCTGAACTTCTCTTTTCCAAACCACACACACACACACACACCACACACACACACACACACACACACACACACACACACACACACACACACAGACACACACACACACTTTCTCTCTCTTTCTGGACACATACAAACACAAGCCAGGGGCGTCGCTATGGTTGATTTTACGGGCGTAAAAGCAGTTTCCATAAAATAATACTTTACTATGGTTGCGCGCTTGAATTCTATTGAGGCCTTCTGCATACAGCGTATCGCTAGTGATTTGTATTATATTCATTGGTCCCTCCTAATTCAGGGTCACCTCCTAATGTTGAAGAAAAATGCATGCTCTGTCCAGCGCAACATGCCGCATAACGACTAATGAAAAGCACACGTTCTTGGAAATCTCGAACAACAACTAGGGAAAGCGCTGGAGTAACAAACGTGACAACAATGAGCGAAATCATCGTTTACCGCCAGGCACAGCCCAGCCCACGTGTAGACATACTTATGGGAGAGAGAGTGACAATTTATTAGAAGGCAGAGAGGTCGGCCTAAGCTAGTTCGCTCTAGCCTGCTACTCTAAGACATACTTATGCTCCCAGTATAAGTTATACGATGCTCGAAACGTTGCTATAAACATTGCTCCATTGTTTCAGATTACCGGTATAGGCACGATAACATTTTCTATAGATTTACAGTTTACATGCACCAATGAGACAGCACTCTAAGACATACTTATGCTCCCAGTGTAAGTTATACGATGCTCGAAACGTTACTATAAACATTGCTCCATTGTTTCAGATTACCGGTATAGGCACGATAACATTTTATATAGATCTACAGTTTACATGCACCAATGAGACAGCACTCTAAGACATACTTATGCGCCCAAAATAAGTTATACGATGCTCGAAACGTTACTATAAACATTTCTCCATTGTTTCAGATTACCGGTATAGGCACGATAACATTTTCTATAGATCTACAGTTTACATGCACCAATGAGACAGCACTCTAATACATACTTATGCTCCCAAAATAAGTTATACGATGCTCGAAACGTTGCTATAAACATTGCTCCATTGTTTCAGATTACCGGTATAGGCACGATAACATTTTCTATAGATTTACAGTTTACATGCACCAATGAGACAGCACTCTAAGACATACTTATGCTCCCAAAATAAGTTATACGATGCTCGAAACGTTACTATAAACATTGCTCCATTGTTTCAGATTACCGGTATAGGCACGATAACATTTTCTATAGATCTACAGGTTACATGCACCAATGAGACAGCACTCTAATACATACTTATGCTCCCAGTATAAGTTATACGATGCTCGAAACGTTACTATAAGCATTGCTCCATTGTTTCAGATTACGGTATAGGCACGATAACATTTTCTATAGATATACAGTTTACATGCACCAATGAGACAGCACTGTAAGACATACTTATGCTCCCAGTATAAGTTATACGATGCTCGAAACGTTACTATAAACATTGCTCCATTGTTTCAGATTACCGGTATAGGCACGATAACATTTTCTATAGATCTACAGTTTACATGCACCAATGAGACAGCGAATTCGCAGACAGAGAACGACAGCCGCCATCCCCGTGTTGTAACTCGGCAAGAACATGAACGGTGGCTTACCGCGTTGAAGTGGTCAGCGCAGCGTGACACACGTCCCTGTCAACGAAATGGAAGCAAGGGCGCGTACTCCTCGGCGCTGAAAAGCGTATCACGGCGAGCCAGCACACGCTTCAGTAAATCCACGCGTTACAATGAGCAGTTTTTTTTTTTTTTTTTTTTTTTTTGCGTTTACAGCAGCCACGTCGATGACTAATCTAGAAGGGCCGAAACCTCTGGGATGGGATCACTGTCCTACAGTAAACGAATCCACAAGCTATGAAGCTAGGCTCAGCTGTAGTCGAGTGTCTCACGCCGACATGCACGAAGCAAAATATAGGCTACGTTAAAGTAGAGTGACCTAGAATATAGGGAGCGTCCAAAGCGCCGGCTCCCGCGTGGACGTTTCGCGGTAAACTTCCGCACCGCGCCGCTGCTGCGCCGGGACCCGCAGCCGCGGCGCGGGTCCGGCGCATTACTCAAAGCACTTGGGTTTAGGGACCGGGAGGGCAAAATAAACTTTAAGCGGGTAGACTTAACCAGAAGGAGGTTATCTGATTGGTGGCTAAAGTCAAGACACGAGTGAAAATTAAACTCTTCACTGCAAAGTACGAATCCTCAAACTCACTTTTTAAGGGAAAAAAAATAAATATAGTTTTTGGTTCATTAGGTATTACGGCTTGGTGGCGCTAGCCACCGCCCGATCTAAAGGGTACAGCCATATCCATCCATCCATCCATCCATCCGCGAGCTTTCCGCGCTCAGAAGCGCGCGGAAAGCGAGGGGCATCTGCTACGTGCGGTAGTTTTTCGCTGTATTTGCACGCAGGGCACTTGAAGTATGCTCGACTGTAATGTTGAGGTGTGGAATAAAGCTCGCCCACCGTTAGGAGTAGTGCTAGTTCCCGGGACAGCAAGGGAACGCTAAAACTGATATTTGAAACGGCATCAACGCGGTCATGTTCTAGTGCTATAGAGTTGGAGTGCGCTAATTTAGTAGGTGTGCGGACGCAAAAACGCATAACATGAAAGGAAAGTACTAAAACTGCCCGAATCGCACGGGCAAGTGAGTAATAACCCTATGCGCCCAAAATAAGTTATACGATGCTCGAAACGTTACTATAAACATTTCTCCATTGTTTCAGATTACCGGTATAGGCACGATAACATTTTCTATAGATCTACAGTTTTACATGCACCAATGAGACAGCACTCTAAGACATACTTATGCGCCCAAAATAAGTTATACGATGCTCGAAACGTTACTATAAACATTTCTCCATTGTTTCAGATTACCGGTATAGGCACGATAACATTTTCTATAGATCTACAGTTTACATGCACCAATGAGACAGCACTCTAAGACATACTTATGCGCCCAAAATAAGTTATACGATGCTCGAAACGTTACTATAAACATTTCTCCATTGTTTCAGATTACCGGTATAGGCACGATAACATTTTCTATAGATCTACAGTTTACATGCACCAATGAGACAGCACTCTAATACATACTTATGCTCCCAGTATAAGTTATACGATGCTCGAAACGTTACTATAAGCATTGCTCCATTGTTTCAGATTACCGGTATAGGCACGATAACATTTTCTATAGATATACAGTTTACATGCACCAATGAGACAGCACTGTAAGACATACTTATGCTCCCAGTATAAGTTATACGATGCTCGAAACGTTACTATAAACATTGCTCCATTGTTTCAGATTACCGGCATAAGCACGATAACATTTTCTATAGATCTACAGGTTACATGCACCAATGAGACAGCGAATTCGCAGACAGAGAACGACAGCCGCCATCCCCGTGCTGTAACTCGGCAAGAACATGAACGGTGGCTTACCGCGTTGAAGTAGACAGCGCAGCGTGGCACACGTCCCTGTCAACGAAATGGAAGCACGGGCGCGTACTCCTCGGCACTGAAAAGCGTATCACGGCGAGCCGGCACACGCTTCAGTAAATCCACGCGTTACAATGAGCAGTTTTTTTTGCGTTGACAGCAGCCACGTCGATGACTAATCTAGAAGGGCCGAAACCTCTGGGATGGGATCACTGTCCTACAGTAAACGAATCCACAAGCTATGAAGCTAGGCTCAGCTGTAGTCGAGTATCTCACGCCGACATGCACGAAGCAAAATATAGGCTACGTTAAAGTAGAGTGACCTAGAATATAGGGAGCGTCCAAAGCGCCGGCTCCCGCGTGGACGTTTCGCGGTAAACTTCCGCACCGCGCCGCTGCTGCGCCGAACCCGCAGCCGCGGCGCGGGTCCGGCGCATTATTCAAAGCACTTGGGTTTAGGGACCGGGAGGGCAAAATAAACTTTAAGCGGGTAGACTTAACCAGAAGGAGGTTATCTGATTGGTGGATAAAGTCAAGACACGAGTGAAAATTAAACTCTTCACTGCAAAGTACGAATCCTCAAACTCACTTTATAAGGAAAAAAAATAAATATAGTTTTTGGTTCATTAGGTATTACGGCTTGGTGGCGCTAGCCACCGCCCGATCTAAAGGGTACAGCCATATCCATCCATCCATCCATCCATCCGCGAGCTTTCCGCGCTCGGAAGCGCGCGGAAAGCAAGGGGCATCTGCTACGTGCGGTAGTTTTTCGCTGTATTTGCACGCAGGGCACTTGAAGTATGCTCGACTGTAATGTTGAGGTGTGGAATAAAGCTCGCCCACCGTTAGGAGTAGTGCTAGTTCCCGGGACAGCAAGGGAACGCTAAAACTTATATTTGAAACGGCATCAACGCGGTCATGTTCTAGTGCTATAGAGTTGGAGTGCGCTAATTTAGTAGGTGTGCGGACGCAAAAACGCATAACATGAAGGAAAGTACTAAAACAGCCCTGAATCGCACGGGCAAGTGAGTAATAACCCTATGCATGCAAGAGGTACGAGTGATGAATAAAGTAAATTACGTTTTCAGTCAGCTGAAATACTTGCGTGCAGTGACCGCTTGGCTCACCATTACAGGCTTTTTAGTCACGGTCGCCGGTGGTTCGCAGCCACACACACACATGTTCTATTAGATGACTTGCTAGCCTTGACTACTACTTTTTTAATGAACAGGGAACAGCTAGAAGAGAATATGGCCATACCACCACAATATGTTTGAGCTTCTTTCGCTTTCGACCTAGCGTACAGCAACAAAGTATTGCCATGAGTCAAGCTTGTTTTCAATTTAGAGATTCGAAATAAGACCAGTGCCAGAATAGCACATTTAATTTCATGTTTATACATTAAATACGTAACATAGGAAGGGGCCTTAAATATATTCACACAACGTTAAATTAAAGATACGAACAACAGCACTCTAGCTGTGCAAATTAACTTACTGCAACAAAATGCATCCAGCAACTGAAAATGCAAATATGTTCCGTCACTTTAGAAAAATGCTGAAATACGTATTTTCGACATGTCCTAGCCTGACAAAAATGTTTCATACAATAACATATATTTTAAACAGGTATAGCAACTGCATGTTTTGGTGCGATCTGGGGTAACTTATGCGTCGGAATATTCCTTATCTAGAGAAATCAAATGGGCATAAATATTCAAAATAAGAGAAGCATATTTCCTTGTTATTAGTCATCCATTTTCATAACTCCAACTATTTAATTATTGATGGCAATGTACATTTACGAAGCCCCAAACATCGAATGTAAGATATAAATCTCGAAAGTTAATTATACGTTAAAATTTTACGCTCTCACACACGGCGAAAGCCGCGTCAGTATTTAATGCCACACGTACGCTTGTTTTCTGACGTTCGCTCGTAACATGAAGTTCATTCGTTTGATTTGTTTCTCTGTGTACCTTATATTTTTTTGTACAAATTTTACGAACTGCGCTCAGTTCTTCAAAATATATGGGTAAGTTGTATACGAGATAGGTGATGACTACGTTTCCATCATCCGGTGCAGACAAATCAGACCAAACGACATATTTTAAGACGATAGCCTTGGAATCTTCATGAAGCGCTCAAATTGACCATCGGTGTCCCGCCTCAGTGGCGATAGCACGTACGAGCATAGCGGTACACACACAGTTACACGGTTCTCTAGTCAAGGGGGAGGGGGGAAGATTCATCCCAGCGTGCCCCCGTACCTATTATGTCAACTGGTTGGGGCTGACTTTGAGCAGGCCACCTACGTGTCGCAGCACCCCCCCCCCCCCCCGTATATTGTAAATATACGCGGGTAATCACTTTGCGTCCCCACCACTTAAGATACTCCCCCCAACCCTCCGCGAGTGTATACGCCTGTGCATACGAGTGATGCAAAAATTATCACGTGATGACGTCACCATGACACAAACGATGCTAAAGTTTGTGACGCCATCATGTTGCCTGGTTGTCTCATTATGGCATCGTCACTTTACACCATCTCCGCGACCGGCCAACCAATCACGGATGCAGCGCGAAACAAAGTGAGGTGCAGAAGCTTGAATTGGATTACTTAAGACCCTACAGGTAGTGCGAAACGACATTCAATGCACAAAATCTGGGGAGGAAGGGCAATAAATTTATCGACTGAAGAAAAAGAACGTGTATTTTCTATCAAACTGTCCAAGGCGACAGCACAGTTAGGGACCTTGCGAGTTGCCATTGTTAATGGTGGCGTAAAAGGTAAACATGTCCAGTTATTGATCTCGTCACCGATTACTTATGTTAGTCGTACAATGGTACCGATCATAAACCAATTGAACGAGACGCTAGACTTACGCCAATTACCCAGGGTTTTTTTTTTCTAGTACCGCGGTCACACCAACGGGCACATATCGCTTCGCATGAGCTATTTAAGGCTTTCAACTATCCTCGAAAACAGGATAAGGCAGAAGGAAGACTTACAAAAGAAATCGAACGCCCAAAATAAAACAGGTCTCGAACGCTTCAGCATGAACTATAGCGCACACCAGCTACGTTCTAGTGGTTATTTATACAATTTCTAGCTTACAATCTTCTGTAGCGCGTCTACATTCGTCATTCCACACGTAACTGAATTAAGCTCCCTTCACTCATGATAAAGAGCGACCAGAAAGCGTTCCTCAGATGGCCGAGTATGCCAGCTAGACGTGAACAAACCATATCTCCCTTTCACACCACACAAACACGTTCTCGTCACGGTGAGTCAACGCAGTGTGAGGAGGTTTATTAGCCGTTAAAGACAGCGACGAGACAGCGTGAAGAACCGTCCAGCGATCGACACAGGAACGAACCGAAGCACGAGCCGAGAGAGCCGGGCGTTGGCGGTGCTGCTTGCTGCACGCACATATTCTTCACAATCGCCCCCGCTGAAAAAGGAGCCATCCTGGCGACCTAAGAAGTTTCAGGGAGAGGCTCATGATACGGTTTTAGGCGGGAAACATGGACGATGTCACATGCACGCCGGCGCATGTCATTCGATCGGGAAACTGGCTCAATTAGGTAATTAACCGGAGATGTTTTCTCTAAAACGGTGTAAGGCCCCTCGTACCGGTGGACAAGTTTTGATGAGAGTCCCGGAGTTTGGTATGGGATGGCAGGCCACACGAGAGACCCTGGGGCATAGTTGAGATCCGGAAGAGAGGTGCAACGGTTTTCTTTCTGGCGTCGCTGCTCGTCCGAGGTGAACGCACGGGTGAGCTGGCGGCACTCTTCGACTTGTCGAGCAGCATCGGAGATAGGTGGACATTCGGAAGCATCAGGACGGTAGGGAAGTATAGTATCAATTGTATGGGAAGGGTCACGTCCATAAAGAAGAAAGAAAGGTGAAAATCCCGTGGTTGTTTGTATTGCAGTATTGTATGCGAATGTGACGTATGGGAGAACACGGTCCCAGTTGCTATGATTAGATGCCACGTACATTGAGAGCATATCACCCAGCGTGCGGTTAAACCGTTCCGTTAGCCCATTAGTCTGCGAGTGGTATGCTGTCGTTTTCCGATGAATGACGTGGCATTCCGAAAGCAGAGCTTCGACGACCTCGGAGAGGAAAGCGCGGCCTCTGTCACTAAGGTGCTCTCGAGGTGCGCCATGTCGAAGGAAAAATTGACGTAAAATGAAAGAGGCGACATCCTGAGCGGTAGCGCTTGATAAAGCGGCTGTTTTGGCGTAGCGTGTTAGATGGTCGACCGCTACTATAATCCACCAATTGTCATCTGGTGTCAATGGAAGCGAGCCGTAGAGGTCAACGCCAACGCGATCAAATGGCTTGGCAGGGCACGGAAGTGGCTGCGATTCGCCAGTCGCACATGGCGGTGTTGATTTGCGTCGCTGGCAGTCAGGACAGCACTGCACAAATTTGCGTAAAAGATTCTACATGCCGCGCCAGTAATAGCGATGGCGAAGGCGTTCATATGTTTTGAACACCCCGGCGCGGCCACATTGTGGATCGTCGTGAAGAGAGCCGCATACCTGCGATCGTAAAGTGCGTGGAATGACCAGTAGCCACCGGCGGCCATCAGGAGAGTAGTTGCGTTGATGGAGAAATTGATCACGGATGGCAAAATGGAAAGCTTGACGTCGGAGGGATCGAGATACGGGAAGGTTGGGCGTACCAGATAGATATTCGAGAAGAGACGTGATCCACGGGTCACGACGTTGTTCGGTGGCAATTGAGTCAAGATTTAACAATGACAAGGTCTGGAGGCACGTGTTTTCGCACGTCGGATCTGGTGGCAAAGATGAGCGGGACAGGGCGTCAGCGTCAGAATGTTTGCGTCCGCAGCGGTATACGACGCGAATGTCGTACTCCTGGATGCGGAGTGCCCATCGCGCAAGGCGGCCAGAAGGGTCTTTCAGCGTGGAGAGCCAGCAAAGCGCGTGGTGATCAGTTACTAGATCGAACGGGTGGCCGTATAAGTACGGCCGGAACTTTCCAAGCGCCCACACCAGAGTCAAACACTCTTTTTCTGTCACGCTGTAATTAGTTTCGCCTTTCGTCAGAGTGCGGCTAGCGTAGGATACAACGTATTCTGAATAGCCGGGTTTTCGTTGAGCGAGGACAGTACCTAGCCCGACGCCGCTGGCGTCGGTGTGCACTTCGGTAGGAGCCGTCGAGTCGAAGTGGCGAAGAATAGGTGGGGAGGTGAGCAGATGGTGCAGAGTAGTGAAGGCAACGTCACATGCAGGGGACCAGGAGGAGAGGTTCACGTCACCGCGAAGAAGCTGGGTTAATGGTGACATGATGGATGCAAAGTTGCGAACAAAGCGCCGGAAATGTGAGCATAGGCCTACAAACCTGCGAAGTTCCTTCCTGGTCGTCGGCTTGGGAAATTCTGCGAGAGCTTGAAGTTTTGCTGGGTCAGGTAATACGCCATGCTTAGACACGATGTGGCCTAGGATGACGAGCTCGCGTGCAGCGAAGCGGCATTTTTTCAGGTTAAGCTGCAGGCCAGCGTTGGTCAGACAAGTCAAAACGTGCCTGAGGTGAAGAAGGTGCGTAGGAAAGTCGTGCGAGAAAACCACGACATCGTCGAGGTAGCAGAGGCACATATTCCACTTGAGGCCACGTAGCGTATTATCCATAAGTCGTTCAAACGTGGCAGGCACGTTACAAAGCCCAAAGGGCATGACGTTAAACTCGCATAGTCCGTCAGGTGTAATAAATGCAGTTTTTTGGCGATCGGCTTCAGCCATTGGAACTTGCCAGTAGCCAGACCGCAAATCTAGCGACGAGAAGAATTCCGCTCCGTGAAGGGTGTCAACGGCGTCATCAATACGCGGCAAAGGATATACGTCCTTGCGGTTTTTTATTCAAACGACGATAGTCCACGCAAAATCGGATAGATCCGTCTTTCTTACGCACCAGGACGACAGGAGACGTCCAGGGACTGTGAGATGGTCGAATGACGTCTCTACGAAGCGTATCTTCGGCTTGATCGTTGATGACGCGGCGCTCTTCAGTGGAGACACGGTATGGTCTTTGACGCAGTGGCTGGTGTAGTCTGGTGTCAACATGATGCCTGACTTGCGACGTGCGGCCTAGTTGAGGTTGCGACACATCGAAAGAATTTTGGAACTCATGCAGAAGATCAAGCAGGTCGGCATGTTCGGTGGGAGTGAGGGTGTCGCCGATGGCGCTGAAAAACATATCCTTGGACGACTCCTCGAGGTCCGAAAGTGATCTCTGGTGGTCGCAGTAGTCATCCGGGACATCAACCAAATTCGAAGGGCCGAGATACTGCACGCGGCCGAGACATTCCCCCGCAAGCAAAGTGACAGGTGTGGAAAGCGGGTTGAGTGTGAACATATTGCTTCTTCCGACGGCAAGGTCAATCGTTGCGAAAGGCAGCGGCAGAGCTCGACGACTCGTGAAGATATCGGAAGGCATAAAAAAGACTGTAGCGTCAGTGTAGGCGTTGCATGAAACTGGAACAAGTGCGAAATTTTCAGGTGGAATATCGGTATCTTCATGCACGAACAACTTCGACGGCTGATGAAGAGCGTCAAGTAATGGGACATCACAAAAGGGTGAAAACTCAACTTCAGCGCGTGCGCAGTCGATGATGGCATTATGGGGGGATAGGAAGCCCCATCCGAGGATGATATCATGCGAACAGACAGCGAGGACAATAAACTCCAAATTGTAAACAATGCCTTCGATGGACACTCTTGCAGTGCAGGCTGCGAGAGGCGTTTACTTGCTGTGCACTTGCGGTGTGGAGTGACAGTCCCGAAAGCGGCGTCGTGACTTTACGTAATACACGGCAAACATTAGCGGCAATAACAGAAACAGCGGCGCCGGTGTCTACAAGGGCGAAAGTACAATAACCTTCAACAGTTACTGCGACCACGTTAGCAGGAGAGGGGCGAGGGCTTGGACAGTTCGAAAATGGCGCAGTTCTTGCCTCTTGAAATGTGGTGCTTAGTTTTCCTGGTCAGAAGGTCTGGGCCGGCGACGCATGGGGGAGGGCGATCGCCGACGAGGAGAGGGTGCGCGCGGCGTCACGAAGTCGGGGTCGTTGGGAGGGGCACAGCGAGGTGACGAGACCGGCCCGTATTGCGCGAAGGGTTGGCTGCCGGGTTGCGACGATCGGACATAGTCGCCGAACGTCTGAGGTCGACGGCGGCAGTAGCGGGCAACGTGTCCGGGAGATAAGCAGGCGCGGCATATCGGTCGGTTATCGGGCGTCCTCCAAGGATTGGCGACTGGTGGTGCCGCCCAAGGTGCAGTATAAGCAGCCGGGTGTGCGGGCTGTGAACGCGAGGTGTAGGGTGGTTGCGGAAGCCTGCGCACAGCGTCTGCATATGTGAACGGTGCTGCTACAGGCTGCATCACTTGCGAACAGGCGACAGGAGGAGCCACAGGCTGCGCTGCATACGTTAGGGGTGCGGCCACAGGCTGCACGGCTGGCGGATAGGCGACAGAAGGGCCTACCGGCTGCGTGACACGCTGGCAGTGAACACGGCTGGATAGAGGCGGCTCGTGGTGCGCAACAAGAACAGCTTGGGCAACCTCTTCCGAAATAGGAGTGCGAAGCGGGGCAGGTAGACGGGTGGTGGTCTCGTGAGTGAAGGGCACTAGGGAAAGTTGGCGGGTGACTTCCTCACGGTCGAAGGCTCGAACTTGCTGAAGCAACGGTGAATTGTCAGGCAGAGTGTCGAAGCTGGACAGTGACTCATCACCATGCTGGAGCTGCCGAGTCAGAGTGCATTGCTTATTCAACTCGTCGTAGCTCTGACACAAGCTGATGACTTCGGAAACTGTGCTCGGATTTCTCGCCAAGAGCATATGAAATGCGCCGTCGTAAATGCCCTTCAGGATGTGTTTGACCTTCTCAGATTCGGGCACTGGTGTCATTCGCACGTCGACAAAGGTCGACGACGTCCTCAATATAGCTGGTAAAGGTCTCGCCAGTCTGCTCCATGTGAGGATGTTGTGTTTGTGGTTATTAAACCACAATTCGGCGACGCCAGTGAGACAAAATATCACGTGGCCCAGCTTGTCGGCTTCATCCCACTTATTGTTGGCGCTCACCAGTTCGTAGTGCTCGAGCCAGTCTTCGACGTCGGTTCCATCTGCACCTGCTGAAGACCTTCGTGTCCCGTAGCCTAGGATGGCCAGGGCAGTTGAACTGGGACGAAGGCGTCGATGTAGTGGCATTGTCAGTCATGGCAGGCGGTAGCGTGCGGCTTCGCAGCTCCAGGGTGTAGCAACGGGAATTAACAGCACCTCCACCAAATGTGAGGAGGTTTATTAGCCGTTAAAGACAGCGACGAGACAGCGTGAAAAACCGTCCAGCGATCGGCACAGCAACGAACCGAAGCACGAGCCGAGAGAGCCGGGCGTTGGCAATGCTGCTTGCTGCAGGCACATCTTCTTCACAGCAGTATTACGTTGTATGGACATAGCATTTATTATCGCCTAAAATTATTGCAATGTTGGCTAACAGCAGCAAAAATATCAGGCGCGTAGCAGACGCCCTGCCACTTTCCCGCGGCTGCCATCGCGGGAAAAGCCTAGCGGATGGATGGATTGATTAGGCCATACCCTTCATATCGCGCGGCGGCTTACGCCACCTACCACTTATACTTAGTGAACCATCAACTAGATTTATCTTTTTTTCCCTTTAAATGGTGAAGTATAGGACTTGTAATTTGCAGTGAAGAGTTTATTTTCACTCGTGCCTTGACTTTAGCCACCAATAGATAACCTACTTCTAGTTATTTTACCCGCTTAAAGTCTATTTTGCCCTCCCTGTCTCTAAACCCCACTGCTCTGAAAAACTCTGCGCCATCATCCCGAACTATTCGGCGAAGCCCTTTACAGAATATCACCAAGAGTTCGGCAGTTTCCTCCTCCTCTCCGCATGCACTGCATACCGTGATGTCTTGGTTCGCAATACTCCTGTCCTGGCATCAAACAGTAGAGAACTACCCCCAGTATTATCATAGATCCTTCCTGCTTGAAAGTTCGATAGATGTCTAGTGAGGACTTCTCAATCATGCCAATTCTCCACATGTCAGTCTCGGTTTCCTTCACCTTATTTTTTACTGATAGTTCTTTTTGGTTTGGCCACCCCGCTATTTTCTAAGTATCTACCCGTCAATTTTCTGGTCACTTCCTCCATTTGGTATCGACATTATTCATGTACAAGTAGCTGAAAGCCTTCCTAGCCCAACGCTTCTCCCACATTTCTCTCAATCGCTTCTCAAATTTTATCTTGCTGCTAGCTTCTCTGCCCTCAAATGATGTCCATCCCATATAACTTTGTTTTCCCTCTATTGGTGTATTCCCGTGAGCTCCTAAATCAAGCCTACCCATTCCACGTTGCTCAATTTCTAATCTTGCTTGAACTTCTGATCTCATGCACAAGACCGCATTGCCGAACGTCACACCAGGAACCATGACCCTTTTCCATATTCCTCTCAGAACATCATACCTATTGTAATTCCACAGTTCCCGATTTTTCATCACTGCTGCATTCCTGTTACCTTTAGTCGTTACGTATATTTCGTGTTCCCTTAGGTACACGGTCCCATTGCTGATACATACGCCCAGATATTTGTATTTATCTGTTATCTCTAGGGTGACCTCCTGTATTCTAAGCTCACTACCTTCATTATCATTAAAAATCATGACTGCTGATTTTTCCTTACTGAATCCAAATTGTAAGCTATCTCGCTCATTACCGGAGATGTCTATCAATCTCTGCAAATCTTCCTTGTTGTCGGCCATTAGCGCTATATCATCTGCGTAAATCAATGCTGGTAGTGCCTGTTCAATGAGTTTTCCTTGTTTGACGAAAGATAAGTTGAAGCCCAATCCACTTCCCTCTAATTTGGCCTCTAATCCTTGTAGGTACATCATGAATAACAAGGGTGAAATGGGACACCCCTGCCTAAGCCCCCTTTTTACCTCTGCAGGCTTGGATACCTGTTTTTCCCACTTTTATAACTACCTTAATTGTTACCTTTATAGTGTCACGACGCAGACACAGCAGGAGTTCGATATAGAAGAGCTCACTTTAATTAAAAATGAAAGGCGCTCGTAAAGAGGACCGGGCAAGAGCTTCGTCTTCTTCTCTGGCTGTGCGAGCTCTCCTCTGCAGGTTGAATGCGGCATTTGCCTCCCTCCAGGAAGAGCATCGACCCGATGCTCGGCTACAGAATACGCGGTGTATGTAGTTGACGTATTACGCAACTGGCTCACTGAAATATGGCTTCATCCGCACAACGTGTACGATTTCAGATTTTTGAGCTCGCGAGGAACTGTCAGGGATGACCTCATAATTCACGTCACTTAGGCGCCGTATAACATTGTAGGGACCAAAGTACTTCTTCAATAACTTTTCACAAAGGCCGCGTCGGCGAATAGGGCTCCAGACCCACACTTTCTCGCCTGGTTGATAAGTGACGTATCGGTGTCGCAGGTTATAACGTTGTGCGTCATAACTCTGCTGTCGGGCGATTCGCACGCGTGCTAGCTGCCGTGCCTCTTCAGCTCGTTGGGTAAAGGCTTGAACATCCGTGTCTGTATCCTCGCAGTCGTGCAGCAGCATGGCATCAAGCATTGTCGTCACTTCACGGCCATAAAGAAGACTAAATGGCGTGCTCCGCGTAGTTTCCTGCTGCGCCGTATTATAAGCAAACGTCACGTATGGTAGAACGTCGTCCCAATTTTTGTGATCCACGTCGATGTACATACTAAGCATATCAGCAATTGTCTTGTTGAGGCGTTCTGTTAAGCCGTTGGTTTGTGGGTGGTAGGAGGTAGTTTTTCGATGCGCTGTTCCACTCAACTCAAGCACTGACTTGAGGAGCATGGCCGTGAAAGCGGTACCTCTGTCTGTTATTATAATTCTAGGAGCACCATGCCTCAGAACGATATTTTCAATGAAAAATCGTGCCGCTTCTACTGCGGTTCCACTTGATAAAGCCTTTGTTTCTGCGTAGCGAGTAAGATAGTCCGTAGCGACAATTACCCACTTATTTCCAGTATGCGAAGTCGGAAATGGTCCAAGGAGATCCATTCCGATTTGTGCAAAAGGCATGGTGGGCACTTGAACTGGTTGCAACAATCCGGCTGGTTTTAAAGGTGGCGATTTTCGTCGTTGACAATCGAGACACGTGCGGACGTAATGCTTTACAGTGCCTGGAAGCTTCGGCCAGTAGTACTTTTGTTGGATTCTGGCCAATGTGCGCGTGTATCCGAGGTGGCCGGAGGGTGGCTCATCGTGGCAAGCGCTCAGGATCTCATCGCGAATGGATGTCGGGACGACAAGTAAGTGGGCGTTTCCGCTGGGGGCAAAGTTCTTCTTGTATAGGACACCACTGCGCAAGCAGAATGATGGCAGGCTCCTTGCAAATATCTTGGGAACGCTTGTAGACTGGCCGTTAAGAAATTAATAAGAGGGAGCAACTCACTGTCTTCTTTCTGCTTAGACGAAATGGTGACCGTGTCGACCACTCCTAAAAATGCCATGTCATCATCTTCTGAGACATCATCTTGCTTTATAGGCGACCTGGATAAGCAATCAGCATCAGAGTGCTGTCGTCCCGACTTATAGACGACCGTCATATCGAATTCTTGTAGGCGTAAGCTCCAGCGCGCTAGCCGACCGGATGGGTCCTTCAAGTTGGTCAGCCAGCAAAGAGAGTGGTGGTCGCTGACTACGTGGAAGGGACGGCCGTAGAGGTATGGGCGAAACTTCAGAACTGCCCATACTACAGCAAGACATTCCTTTTCCGTTGTGGAATAATGGGTCTCGGCACGGGAAAGCGTCCTACTTGCATATGCAATCACTCTCTCGGCTGAGTCTTGCCACTGGACGAGTACAGCGCCTAAACCTACGTTGCTGGCATCAGTGTGGATCATGGTTGGAGCGTCCTCGTCAAAGTGAGCAAGCACAGGGGGTGTCTGCAGGCGCTGTCGTAGAGCGTCAAATGCTGCTTGTTCCTCTTCGCCCCATAAAAATGGAACATCGTGTCTCGTTATGCGTGTTAAGGGCGACGCCATGTGCGAGAAATTGGCGATAAATCTGCGGTAGTAGGCGCAAAGGCCAAGAAAACGTCTTACGGCCTTCTTTTCTGTTGGCACCGGAAATTTTCGGACGGCGTCGATCTTGTCGGGGTCCGGACGAACACCTTCATGGCTCACCACATGTCCTAAGAATCGGAGTTCCTTGAAACCGAAATGACATTTCTCAGGTTTCAGCGATAAGCCAGCGGACCGTATTGCTCGAAATACTAATAGCAGCCGTCTTAGATGTTCCTCGAATGTTGGTGAGAAAACAATGACGTCGTCGAGGTATACCAGACACGTCTGCCACTTAAGGCCTGATAGGACGGTATCCATCAGTCTCTGAAATGTTGCTGGGGCTGAGCACAATCCGAAGGGCAAGACTTTAAACTCGTAAAGCCCGTCAGGCGTAACAAAAGCAGTCTTTTCTCTGTCCCGCTCATCGACCTCGATTTGCCAATAACCGCTTTTCAGGTCCATCGACGAGAAGAAGCGTGCATGCCTCAGCCTGTCAAGTGAATCGTCAATACGCGGTAGTGGGTATACGTCTTTCTTGGTCACGCGGTTCAGCTTGCGGTAGTCCACACAGAAGCGTAAGCTGCCGTCTTTCTTCTTAACTAGCACTACCGGTGATGCCCAAGGGCTTTTTGACGGCTGAATGATGTCATCATTGAGCATTTTCTGGACTTGTTCTTGGATTGCTTCGCGTTCTTTCGGTGCCACGCGGTATGGGTTTTGTCGAATTGGTCTTGCCGTCTCTTCCGTTATAATTCGGTGCTTTGTCAGTGGCGTTTGATTTACTCTCGAGGTCGATGAAAAACAATCTTCAAACTGGCCGAGAATATCTAGAAGACTCTGCCTCTGCGCTGGCGATAAATCTGTGCTCACGTCGACAGGCAGTGGTGTTGAAGCGGCCAGCGTCTCTGCCTGTTGTACTGCGAAGCACTCGCGGAATTCTACAATTTCTTCAAAGTATGCAACTGTGGTACCCTCTGCAATGTGTCGACGCTCGTTGCTGAAGTTTGTCAACAGGACCTCTGCTTGCCCAGACACTACACTGACGAGACTTCTGGCAATAGCGATTCCTCGAGAGAGTAAAAGCGTCGATATTTGTTCCGCGACACCTTCTCCACTATGCTGCGTGTTACACGTGACAGAGACGAGGCGGCATGACAACGGTGGCATGGTCACGTCGTCAATCACGCGCATGGGCTTGCGCTGCAGCGCTGCGCCATGGTCCGCTGAGAAGGTCAGTACACCGTCCGGTATATTTATAATGGCACCGTACTCCCGCAGGAAATCCATACCCAAGATGACCTGTTTACAACACTCAGAAAGAATAATGAAGGTTGCCACGAATGATGAATCCCCGATCTTGATTCGTGCGGTGCACTTTCCGGTTGGTGTCAGCAGCTGGCCTCCGGCTCCTCGAATTTGCGGCCCCGTCCATTCCATTTTTACCTTCTTGAGTTGGTCGGCCAGATTCGCACTCATTATTGAAAAGTCCGCACCAGTGTCGACCAGTGCGGTCACGTCGTGACCGTCAATTGAAAGTGTAATGTCGGCGGTGACAATCTCGTCTTTCGTCGGTTCATTCGAAATGTGTGGCACTTCATGCGGCGGCAATGGGGGATTTTCAAATCTTCGGCAATTCGCAACCTTCCCCCCTAAGGTCGCTGCTTTTAGTTTCCCCGGCGTGGACTGGGAGACCTTCCTCTCGCCATGTCCGTGGTGCTACCTCTATTAGATCGGGGAAAATGACCTGGGGAGGGCGAGCGTGACCGGAACCCAGGAGAAACGTCTCGCGGGATCGTCGCGCTCGCTTCAACGTTGCGTCTTCCGTCGAAATAGCGCCGAGGGGTAGTGGACGGAAATCCTTGATACCCGGCAACGCGATGAGGACAATACCGCACGATGTGGCCTGCTTCCCCACAATGGAAGCACAGGGGCCTGTAGTCAGGGGTACGCCATATGTCGGTTTTGCGGAGTGGGGGTCGCATCGGCGTCGACGTTTCCCTGTAGTACCAAGGCACTGTCGGCGGCTGTTGCTGGTGGTACTGTTGAGGGTGGCGGCACGTTAGATCTAGGCTGTCGACGGAGAATATCTGCATATGTTGGCCTAACTATTTCAGTGTTCGGCTCGGGAAGTGAAAGCGCTTGCCTTATTTCTTGGCGAACAACTTCTGTGACCGACGCAATCGCGCAGTCATTCGGTGTGGCGGCGAGCTTCTTCACCTCTTCTTGCACAATTTCGCGTATCAGGTCACGCAAAGAACGCTCGTCAGGAGTCACCGTGGTCACGGCGGTTGCGCTGATTTGTCCGCTGTTGTTTTGACGGTCGTACTGGCGGTACCGTAGTTGTAGTGCGCGTTCTATGGCGGTCGCCTCCTTCGAAAATTCGTCGACGTTTGAAGGTGGGTTCCGTACGAGACCAGCAAACAGCTGCTCTTTAACACCACGCATGAGGTGGCTGATCTTTCTGTTCTCGGACATGTCGGGATCGGCTCGATGAAAGAGACGAGCCATGTCCTCAACAAACATAGCAACAGACTCGTTGGGCTTTTGAATCCGTGATTCAAGGAGTCGTTGTGCATGCTCCCGCCTTTCGGTGTTTGCGAAGGTGTCCAGGAACTTCCGCCGGAACTCGTCCCACGTTGACCACACGCGATTCGTGAACCACGTGCGAGCCCCGTCTTGAAGAGGGAAATACACGTACCCCAACTTCTGTGCGGCGTTCCACCCGTTAACGTTGGCTGTGCGCTCGAACTCCTCAAGCCAGTCATCTGCGTCCTCATATGAGTTGCCATGGAAGTCCACAGGAGTTTTAGGGGTGAAAACAGTCACCTGTGTCGTGCTTGGGCTCGCCATGGTGGGGCAACTGCTTCCCGGGGCAGTCATGTTTTCCGTCCAAGGACCGAACTCTGGGCTCAGGCCTAACAGGCGGCGGCTGGCGCGGTGAACGGGTGTTTCGACGAGCGGAAGTCTTTGTGGACTAGATCCCGGGCTGTTGGAAGGCGTCCTGGACATGTACCCAGCACCTCCACCAGTGTCACGACGCAGACACAGCAGGAGTTCGATATAGAAGAGCTCACTTTAATTAAAAATGAAAGGCGCTCGTAAAGAGGACCGGGCAAGAGCTTCGTCTTCTTCTCTGGCTGTGCGAGCTCTCCTCTGCAGGTTGAATGCGGCAATAGATATCTTTTAAAAGATTAGTGACTACGTCTTCCACGCCTAGTGTGTCCAGTATTCCCCACAATTCCTCCTAAACCACGCTATCGTACGCTCCCTTGAGATCCAAAAATGCTAGGCAAAGAGCCTGTGTTTCTTTTCTGATATTTTGATGCACTGCGTCAATGAGAACAGATTGTCTTCCAACCTCTTGTGTTTCCGAAACCCATTCTGTAGTTCCCCCAGCACCCCCTCACCCTCTATCCATGCCTGCAGTCTTTCTTTTATAACCTGTATCGCCAGCCTGTAGACCACTGATGTCACCGTTATAGGACGGTAATTGTTTATGTCACCTTTGTCCCCCTTCCTTTTATAGATCATGCTCATCCTGCTAAGTTTCCATCCATCGGGGACTTCACCATTGATTATTATTTTGCTCACTGCCTCTCTTAAAGTCTGCTTAGAAATCGGACCCAATGTCTTTATCAGCATAAGTGAAATGCCATCTGGGCCTGTTGATGTACTACTAGAAACCCTCTTCTCAGCCCTTTCCCACTCTCGTTGTGAAAATGGAGCCATTGGGCCCCTTGATCCATCCTTGTCTATTGTGGTGCATAAGGCACTTCTTTGTTGACATTTTTTTGTCACCCTTGTTCTTATATATTCAATAGCTTCGCCCCCTTCTAGCCTAGCACCTTGACCAGTAGTTATAAACCTCTGTTCTAGGCTCGTCTCAATTCTTAGGGAATTTAGATGGTTCCGAAATTTCACAGCTGCCTTTCTATCCTTTTCATGTACTTCTGCCAGCCACAGAGCCCCCTTTCTTTTAATCTGTTCATTGATCAGAAGGGATGCTTCCCTTCTACAGCTTAGAAAAATGTCCCATTTTCTTTCGACATCATCTGTCAGTTCACCCCGCTGCTTAATATGCCTGTGTTCCCTAGAGGCTTCCTGGCGTTTTGCTATGGCTCTCTTAACTTCCCCTCCCAGCAACTCTTGGGTTTGTGTCTTTTTTTTCGGGGTGACTTGTCACGTACCTTAGCAAGCTCTGGCTCAAACAGTCTAATTAGATTCGTGTATGTCCGCACTGTTTTATTATCCTGTGATTACCTTCTCAATTTGTTTAGCAGCTATTTTTATTTCCTTTTCTGAATAAATTTTTTTCCCGTAGTTGCTCATCTTGTCTCCTTCCCACTTTCATTGCTCTTCCAAAACTTAGCTTGATACGTTTGTGATCACTACCCAGACTTCTGGAGCCACATTCATCTATGTGCACTCCACTGAGTCTATCATATATCCCATGTGACATCAGTGCATAATCTATCGTCGACTGCAGCTTTCCTACCTCCCATGTTATTTGCCCTTCACACTTCTCAGTACTGTTGCAAATGATCAAATCATGCTTTTCACACATAGGCATGATCAATTCGCCTGTTTGGTCAGTATACCCATTTATATCTCCCATGTGCGCATTCATATCTCCTAGTATAGTTATCTCGCACTCTCCTCCTAATTCCTCAATGTCCTTTCATATACACTCCACCATTGCCTGGTTTTCCTCTCTGGCCTTTGCTCCCGTCCACAAGTACACCAAACCAAGGAGTGTCATCTGCCCAGCTACTTTCCCTCTTAACCATGAGTGTTCCATGCATCCCTGTTTGACTCTTTGTCAACCAATACTTTTATGTACGAATGCACCAATCGCACCCCTCTTTTTGCTGCCTTCTGTTCTATTGCAATATTCCCATACGTAGTCCGGATTGCAAGGTGGTTGCTCCATGTTCCGAAGTTGTGTCTCCACAACCCCTTATACCATCAACTCCTCCCGCCTCAACTGCTCTTCTCTCTCTTCCCACTTTAACCTATTCCTGCCACCCTGCATGTTCCTACGTCTGACTTAGCTCGGCCCTTATGCTTACGTCGATTTATTCTTCCACGGACTTCGTGTGGCTTGAATATTTGTGCCCCTTTAGGTCCGTCTTTGGCTACACTGTTGGCCTCAGGGTCCCCCTAAAAAGCTATGGCTTGGCGACCCATTCTATTAACGACCCTCCTGCCCGCCGCACCACAGTAGTGAATGTCATCCTGTGCAAATGGGCGAGCACCGGGCTCGTACACGTCTTTGTTCACTTCCATTACGTTGTATCCGAGTTGCTGGCTCATACCCTTGATCACACAGTTCACCGACATTACCCTCCTTTCAATCCCACGAGACTGCTCCCAGACCTCTGGGACTGTGCATATGGTCGCATGCACACTCCCAGAGGCTTCTCGGAGCTCACGCATCCCATCCTCTGTCTCTGAAGGTTCTGATCCTTGCCCTTCAACACATCATTGATCGTAAACCGCCTTAGGATGTAATCTCAATCAGCAGGAAAAACTACGAGCTTCCGTAGTCTGCAATGCACGTGCTGCAGACATACCGGACTGTTAAGGAAGGTCTCCTCAACGTTTCACACATCAGCATAAACTTACAGCACAGAACATCGCGAAACATGCTTACAGCCGGACTCGAGTTGTGAAGTTTCGCATTTGATTTGCAGAGCGTCTGCTCGACTGGCAGTTGAGTGTTGCTGCACCCCGCTTGCAACAGAAGGCGCCACGCGCTTTTCAATATGGCAGCAAGCACTGAGCTCGCTGTCTTTTGGTGTCTACTGGGGGCAACTTTCTGCGGCAATGAAGGGAAGGCTACGGGGGCGGAGCCGCCGCACATGTAGTCCTCCGCGAAGTAGTCCGCCTCGACTCGTTTTTCGAATGCCGGACGTGTACGAATAATAGCACTGCGCAGAATTTGCTACGTCTCCTTACACGGCTGTTTATGAGTGAAATTCGGCACAAGCGTCTTGGGCGAGTTGGTCGGAATTGCTGGAGGGCGACGACCACTCACCTAAAGACAAAGACGCCATTTTGACTTTGAGGTGCACCTAAAGCGCGCGACGTTTGCGGACGTGAGAAAACTCGAAATAACACTTCATGAAGCAAAACCAATTAAAGTATCTCCTAGGTTCGTGCAGGGTCTCTCAATAAACAATATCCAGAAGAAAATAAAGAAATGTTTTTATTGTCTTCACGCGGAAAACACAGACGCATTTGTGGGACTATATTCTTCAGCGTTGGCACACGCCCTCTTCGGTTCCGTAGCCTTCCCTTCATTGCCGCAGAAAGTTGTTTCCGAGTATATGAACGGCCATTTTTCCACACGCGTTGCAGCGTTCGCACCATTCATCTTGCAGTACGCACATCCGAACAACGACGACAGCATACGTGGAACGCAGTTCTCAAAAAGTCGCAGGTAATAGTTGTCCTTCTACAGATGTCAAACGCGGCAAAAGGTATAGAAACGCCATGCTGGTTCCAGGGTTCAAGTTACAACACACGCATTTCCACAGGTGGGGTATCCGACTTTGACAAACGTACATTATTAGCCCAGGTAGACAAAGTAACTCGGCAATTTTCCACTTTCGGTGTCAAATCTAGGGAGCGTCTTCCTAACAGCGTACAAGTAGCGGAAATCAATCTCAATCACTTGCACGCCCATCACAAGGAACTCTAGATTAAGAAACGCGTCCTTCTTCACCACGATGTCTAACTTGGGCCCCATGCTGTTTGCAAGGCTTATCCGCTTGATCTGTGGACATAACTTCGCCTCTATGTCAAATATTAGTCAACCACTGCTTTCTGAAGAAGACTCCTGCGAGGTGCGGTAGACTAGTAAGCATTACCTTCAGAAGAGAATCGACGTCGTTGAAGGCAATAAATATGCGAAGAGTAACCATGGACTCCACCACCATGGCTGGGACTCCATTCCGAGACCAAATGGTCGAATGGTAAGAGTGCTGCACTGCTGACATTAAGTGGGCAGTCCAGCACTCTTACCACTCGATCATGTGACAAAGGCGTAGTTCTCGACAAATCACGGGAACACAGGCGAACCGAAGGCTACGAATGCGTCCGATATCCAGCACTCTTACCATTCGACCATTTGGTTCGTTTGCTATAATAGTGCAGGCTGTGTATTTACAGAGTACGTGTATGCATGTCATGTGACATTAGCATTTCTTCCTTTGTGAATGTAGTGCGTAGCAAGCGGGCACACACGGAAACAGATAGTCATTTGAGTGTTGTAACACATGTTAAGAGTGACAGGCATGGCCGTAGCTTTGCAGCCCTTGCGTCCTCGTACCTGAAAATGCCCAAACAAAAGCGCCTGAATTCGCATGTGGTGTCGGTATACTAGTGACATAGCCCTAGCGCCACAAGGTCGGCGCACAACACTCATATAGTTTCTGAAACTAACTAAAACATTCAAATACAACTGATGTCGAAACAGCAACTGCAAGTTTATTTCTCAACGCTACACTCCTGGTTATGCAGGATTGAACGAAAAAAAATCTAAAACATTGAAACAATAAACAGTACCGAACGTGTACATGTTCTGATGAAGGCCATGAATTGTGTGTGATTTGTGCTCACATACAAAACACGATGTACCAAACAACGCCTTCTACTTGGCTGGAATAAAGCAGAATGGTAATGCGTATATCAATCAACTACTCTACTACATTACTGACTGATTGCAAATAATAATTCACTAAATAATGCACAAAGACCCTTCAGCGAGACTATACTGGAGCACTGCTCTATGCAAACAATAATGCCACTATCACTCGATGAAGAACAATGCAACCCAGCATGTTTCAAATAACAAGTACGTGTGAATTAAAGGGCACATGTCAGACAAAGCAGAACAAAATCATACAGGACCACTCAAGCATACTTCTCTGGACATTCGCTTGCTCCTTCCTCAAGCAATCAAGCGACGCCAGCTGACGACGTACTGACGCCATCTGACAAAGGCGTAGTTCTAGGCAAATCACGGGAACACAGGCGAACCCAAGGCTACGAATGCGTCCGATATCCAAGCACACTTTTAGTCTGGAATTTCAGAATTTCAGGGGTACACTCAACTCTTACGACAAACCGTTGGATGTGTCCCCGTAGAATAGCAAGTTTGAGCTCACTCTAAATTTAGGGTATGCCGTAAGCATTTCTCGCGCTGCGCACGGACGACCGCAATCTATTTCGTAGAATAATCCAGCTTCCGGAGGTATCTCACATCAAGCGCAGCCGGCCTTCACCACGGCGACCACCCCTTAATCCGATTTATTTAATGAAGTTTTAAGCACGCGCCACTGTTACATCAACCACATCCATATTAGGTCTGTGAACATCACAGTAAACGCAGCCGCTCCATGAAAGCGTCACCTGTCCGCGCGGGGCATAGAAATTTTCGATGAACAGCCGCAGTTCGAAGATATCAGTCTCCAAGTGCCGCAAAGCAGACAGGGCCTTCGCAAAGTTGGGCAGGTCCTCGGCTTTAAGTTGCAGCTGCGACAGCGACTCATTCGTGTTTAGGGTGAGGTTCTCGAGGCACGGAAACGGCAGCCGATCACTGCATTGGAGAGCGTGATGCAGAAATTCAGCACAGAAGTTGTTGAAAAACCGCGCGGTACGGAGCCTAGAGCGAGTAGCACTGAAAAATGCGTCGAAACAGGTTTTCGCGAGAGGCAAGTCAATCTGAACGCACTGCAGGTTGGAGAACGCTTGGGCCTCCACTCGGCGAGCCCAAGCGGCTGGCGAGCCCAAGCAGTCCAGGAGTTTCAGGTTCTTGAGCTTTGGACAGAGTCTCGCGATGGTGGAGAGCCGTACACCGCTTCCCCGAAACAGGCCCAGTTCTTCGAGCCCCGGTCGCTTGGTAAGCAACCCCGTAAGTGCCGAATCCACATCGGGAATTTCAGCGCACACATGGACGGATGATTTCCAGGCTGCGGAGGTGACGGAAGCCAGCGAACTTGGGGAGGGGCACGAGCGAGGCCATCACCACCTGCGAGTGTTACGTTAGTTGCGTTCATCTTTAATAGCGAACAAGCAATGCAGCCGTTCACACTCCTATCTTGCTGGATAATTTGTTTAGGAAGCAAATATTTATTGATGAAATAATTGAGTGGGCAAGCTGTTTATTTCTACTTATGTCAAACTCCTCCAAAAAGTGCAGCCGCAAAAAGTCAACATGCGTGCACAGACCTAGTTCAACATATGATTTACTGACATGAAAATGTTACGTATGTAGACGCCCGGAAGCTGTTGCAAAAAAAGAACAGCTAGAACGAATGAAGAGCAGGATAGAACCTGCGCTTTCATGAAAACAGCTAGAAAAATTGGCAGTACCCACACACAGTGAGGATCGCTGATATGCGTATCACGAATAAAGGATGTTGATATGTCACTTTAAAAGCAGCACATCGTTCCGAGGTGGACGTAAATTATGCTGTACATGGCTTCCACATCATGATTATCAAGTATGGACGGGTCATTTACCTTCGTCTATTCACGACACTTGATACTAAAATTGGTATATGTGGAGCTAGTGAAGCGGCTGCGAGAGCCTATGAGCGTAGCATGTAGTGCTCATGTTTTACATGGCACGTATGTGATGATTATCATGCTTGGACGTGTCATTTACTTTCGTCTTCTATTCACGTCAAGCAATAATAAATTTCGTATGTGTGAAGCTAGCGAATCGGCCGCGAGCGCTTCATGTGCATGGTATGTAATCATGTTTTTACATGACACGCATATCATGCTTATCATGTTTGCACCAGTCATATACCTTTGTCATGCCACGAAACACGAAATTGGGTATATGAGAAGCTAGCGAAACGGTCGTGAGCGTGCTATGAGTGTAACATGTCACATTTTACATGACACGCGCGTAATGATTATCATGTGTGGACGTCGTCCATTGACTTCACGTAATACGAAATCTGGTATAAGTGACACTAACAAACTGGCACCTAGTGCTTCATGAGTGTGGTATGTTGTCATGTTCTTGCATGATATGCAATTATTATCATGCGTGAGCACGACACGCATGTCTGATCATCATGTCTGCACTACTCGTATACTTTGTTCATCCATTGATGCGCGTAACCCTATATTTTGTATATGTGAAGCTAGCGAAACGAAAGCGAACGCACTTTATCGTAGCATGTATTCATGTTTACATGACACACATGTCATGATTATCATGTTTAGACATGCCATTCACCTTATTGTTATTCGCATCACGTATTACCAAATATCGTATCTGTGAACCTAGCGAAACGGCGTTGAGCGTACCATAAGCATGGCATGTCGTCATGTTCTTACATACATGCATGTCATGATTTTCACGTTAGGGTCTGTAACTTATGTTGGCCATACAGTCATGCCATTCCATACCTATTTCGCAATATTTCATGTGAACGAAACCACTACAAGAGCAGCAAGACTACGAAATGTAAATAATGACATTCATGACATACATGTCATAATTTCATGTTATGACTAGTCAATTACACTCGTCAAACCATCATGTTAGTCCATACCAATTTAAGAATGGATCGACACGGCCAGGAGACCTAAATGTAGTAGGGGGCTACATACATACATACATACATACATACATATATCGATAGATAGGTAGATAGATAGATAGGTAGGTGGGTAGGTAGGAAGGTTAGGTAGGTAGGTAGGTAGGTAGGTAGATAGATAGATAGATATAGATAGATAGATAGATAGATAGATAGATAGATAGATAGATAGATAGATAGATAGATAGATAGATAGATAGATAGATAGATAGATGCGACCGCCGCAACCAGAATCGAACTTGCGACCTTCGACACAGCAGCCGCTCACCCTAGGCACTGGTCCACCAAGGCTTTCCTTTTTTTTTATTGCCTAATTTATTAGCACAGAATACACAGCCCACAAGAATTCGTATCTTTGAATTCATCATTTCACAAGACACATATCATCACCATCACCATCTCCATCAGCCTGACTACGTCCACTGCAGGACAAAGTCCTCTCCCATGTTCCGCCACTCAACTCGGTCCTGTGCTTGCTGCTGCCATTTTATACCCGCAAACTTCTTAATCTTATCTGCCCACCTAACCTTCTGTCCCCTTTAACCTGCTTGCCTCCTCTGGGAATCCAGTTAGTTAAGCTTAATGACCAGCGGTTGTCCTGTCTACGCGCTACATGCCCAGCCCACGTCCATTTCCTTTTCTTGATTTCAACTGTGATATATATATGTACATTCTACATATATATGTAGACACACATATGTACAATCTAAAAACAGGAATGACAGCTTGTCCTGTGTTACATGGTCAGCAATATTTCACAGTCAGCAATGCCTCAAGTGTGGGTAACCAGTGAGGTGGCTCGTGGAGTTCACGTAGCACATTTCTAACATATAGCAGATATTCACGTAAATACAACCTTATGTTGTAGGCCCGTGTACTCAGATTTGGGTGCACGTTAAAAAACCCCAGGTGGTCAAAATTTCCGGAGCCCTCCACTACGGCGTCTCTCATAATC
Source organism: Rhipicephalus microplus (assembly GCF_013339725.1). Taxonomy (NCBI): domain Eukaryota; kingdom Metazoa; phylum Arthropoda; class Arachnida; order Ixodida; family Ixodidae; genus Rhipicephalus; species Rhipicephalus microplus. Next base: position 180,390,631 of record NC_051167.1, read on the forward strand.
AAATGGTGGTTTTGGGACGTTAAACCCCACAAATCAATCAATCAATCAATCAACCTTAGCTGGTTTTCTATCATCGTGCTTCAGCCCCTAGAATATGAAAAAACGAATAACTGAGACACAAAAGCAGGGACAGTGACACAAAAAGGGCGACTAACAACTGACATGCAATACCTAAAAAAAAAAACTACAGCACAGCAAGAAGTGAACACGCAGTTCCTTCAATTTCCTTTCTTTCTTCTCCCTTGCCCCGTACACGCAAAAGATAATAATAATAAACTGCTATCATGTGTGCTCTTACCTGGAGCCTTTCGACAAACGGAAAATGATGCACTGCGAAATTGATCTTATCCACAAGCGGTGCATCCTGTCCTACAATTGCTGCTATGGCCTCCGTCGAGTAAATCAATAGATGGTTGAAATTCTCGGGCCTTGCACGCATGGTAGGCATGACAGAGCCGTGCGCCTTCAGAAAGTATAGGCAAACGCCGTAGCTGTTTATCCGACGGATCTGGAACAAGATAAGGTGAAGACGATTATTGATGTTTACGCTGTAGGTCCATTTGCTCAGGTTTGGGTGCATGCTAACGGACCCCTGGTGGTCGCAATTTCTTTAGCCCTCCACAACGGCGCCTTTCATAGTCAAGAGGTAGTTTCAGCAACTGAACCCACGATATCGTATAAATTATTGGTGTTTACAGACCTGGTGGAGCAAGATTTGTGAGATTATTCCGGTTCAATCAAAACAAACACTTTTACTGCAAGGTGATTTCTAGACAAGTTTTATAACAGGCGTACCGACTTGGTAAATTATGCTGCATGCGTTGCCCCCCCCCCCTATAAACAAGAACGTGTTTGATTCCAATGTTGCTCAGCTAGATGGCTTTGTGGGAAGTCTACAAATCTCGTACTAAGGACCACAGTCATTTAAAAAAGTCACGCTACGTCTGAAATCCCACTAGTGCCGTACATATCCCCCTTCTTCCGTTAATTACATTTACGGTAACATTCCTTCCGATAGACCAACAGAACGACCGTAAATATAACTACACATTATTTACCCAGTCAACTACATTCATTTTTTTACCTGAGAAATACACACATATTTCATGTCTAGAACATACTCCTGAATATGTCAGATGCAACCCAGAGGCAAATACACAAGGTATCACAAATACATAAGCCAAAAACAGTGGACTGGCTGAAATGACAGAATTACCGTGATGTGTACCGCTACGGGCACATAGAAAAAGACCAGCTTTTTTCCGACCATTTCCCCAGTGTTCCAACTCGATCGCAGCAATGTGCAGAAGGAAGACCACCTAAATTGCTTAGGGTGGTGCTAATTCTAAAACTTGCATTTTTTAAAAGATTTTTTCTTTTAGCTTTGTTGATAAATGACCGAAATAAATGTATATCCCTTGTGAGGTTCTATAGGTCGAGAAAAATATTCGCAAACACTTCTACATTTATATGGATATATAGGTTCAGGAAAATATTCACTAACTATTGTTCTGTTACAAATTCATCTATCATTAGGTTACGGAGCCTGTACCCCTGTCAGTCATTGAAGCTTTGTAGAGGACGGCACCTACCGCATTGGTCAATAGTGTACACGGACTGTAAGGCGCAACTAGAACAACAAACAGAGGGAGACTACACACACACACACTACACTTTGTGTGCATGCACTCTCCCTCTGTTCAATATGACCATCTGGTCTTACACTTCAAAACTACTAAATCAACACGCCCAGTTTGCATTCATACATCGCCTGGTGGTCGCTTTGCTCAAGTACACTCGAAGGTCCCGGGTATTGCGTCCCAGAACCGCTTTATGATAGCCAAGGGCGCCTTAAAGGAGGCGCCCTTGGCTATCAACCTCCAGCAACGAAGTTCGCGGGGCTCCATTTTTCCGCCTCCGTCGAATTGTATTAGCTCCGTGACCTTAGGGCCTACATTCTTTAACGTGAGGCATGTAAAAAAAAGTCTCAGCCCACGCCATAACAATATAGCAGACAATGCCAACTAGAAAAGGAAGATGATCAGGGCAGAGCAAAGCGAAATGTGAAAACGAAGGATAACAAAAAGAAGGGTACTCCACTCTCAGTTGAACCAGCAGAAAGAAAAAAAACAATTTTTCATAATGTTCTGATTATTGCTTTCCTTGGATCTACAGTAGAGCACAACCACAACTTGGCCACAGTGACTGGTGAGATCATGAGATCGAATTTCAGCCACAGAGGCTGCATCTCAATGCCGGTGAAATTCCATAGGACCTTGCGCTCCGATTTCAGCTTAGGTAAGTTAAAGAAGCCTACGTGATCGAATTTACCGGAGCTTTTTACAATGGCACCCTTCATAATCATATGGTGATTTCAAAAGGTAAACTGCAATAACAATTTTTTTACTGTCTTGCAGGCCGGTGTTCCTTACCTTAGGGCAAGTTCTCAAGATGGCGTCCATGACCTCACCATGCATTATTATAGAACCGTTGCATTCAGCGTATGGGCCTCCCAACAGTTCCCTCAGCTGACTTCTCGCAACCAGCGGGGTCGGGCCGTTCTTACTTGACGGTTTGAAGGCGTGCAAGCAAAGATCGTGCGGCAGGGCGAGCACCCGGGCATTAGGGAACATCCGAATGAGCGTGTACACCTGGTCTCTGTTGTGCACGATGCACACACTCTGCGTGTCATGTAGCAATTCGGTGGCGGCGCTGGCGTAGCTGCGCGATGACTCAAACGGGGCGCAGCTGCAGAACAGGGCCTTCAAGATCCTCGTCCCCAACGGCAGTCCGTTCTTCGACGTGCTAATCAGAGATTCCTGGCTCAACACCAAGAGGAGACCGTCGTTGTCCGCGAGAGAGAGCCTTTCGGGAACGGGCACATCCCGCGGCCAAGGAGCTCGCATTTTCAGAACGATGTGGTCCTCGGCCAGCACGAGGACTCTGGGATCCCCGAACTCTTGCAGAAGTTCCATAGGTGCGGTCAGTAAACTCTGCATGAAACGTAATCAACTATGAGAACACACGAATGAACATAGCCAACGTGGTACACCCAGATGATTTGGAACAACAGGGCCACTCACTGATCCCAGATGGATTCCTGTTGTTCCTTTTTTCTGTGTGCACGCATGCTCGGCTATGCGTGATAATAATACTTTAACATTTTCATGAAGAGCTAGCACACCCACTCTTGCTATATGAGCAGAGGCTATAATCCCGAAAATGTGACCAACATAGATTATTATAATCATCCATCAGTCGCTCCGTAATGAAGACGCCGTGTAATATTGCCCCCTACACTCCACGCTGACTAATGCGGCCAAGCACAGGCTTGGCTTTATAGTGTGTTGTATTTGAAGCAAGCTGTGTGCAATGACGCAAGCTCCGTGAAACAGTGTTACGATGCGCAGCTGTGTCACTCTGTGACCCATGCGTAATATGCCTCGAATGATTCAAGCGATGACATTATTATACCTATTCCTGCATCAAGCGTTAAATTTAGCAAACATAGAAAAATGAAGAACGGATAACGAAGGTGAAATTTGGCAAGAAAAACGGAACACGCGAGAATAGGAGATGGGCGCATACAACCATTGCATTGTTTCTTTGCAACAGTATTTTTCATCGAAAAATGAACAAATTCAATGGAAATCCGTTCGCGACTCTCGTACAAAGTGGAATACAGTTCTTTTTTTTTGTTTACGCTACTTCATCAGAACTGTGTACGGCAATTTACCTGCATTGGTTGTATAGTAGTGAAAGCGCTCAACTGTCTGCCTGAAGGTCACAGAACCGAATCGCAGCAGCGCCGGCTGCATTATAAATCGGAGGCGAATATGACTGGGGTTCATTCACTTAAAATAGAGCAAGGATCCCAAGGTAGCCGAAACTTACAGGGGCCCTCTAGTGCGGCGTCTTTCATAATCACGCCGTGGTTTTATCGCGATAGCGTTAGAAAGCTCGTGTCATAGAAAAGCTGCAGTCGGCGTCGGCACCATTGGTTGTGAGCGAAAACTCGAGAAATAAAGAGAAAATAAATTTTTCGGTTTCTATTGAGGATCGAACCTGGGATGTTTGTGTGGCAAGCAGGTGTTCTACCGCCACGCCACGATGTTACGTGAAGCTGATACGGGAAAGAAGACTACACAAGTGCCATTTATCTGAAGGGGTCCTAACGCATTTTGTTCGACAAGGGTCACGACGAAAACAAGCCCATTCGGCGATTTGTCGGCGCATTTGGGAGACCATCAAACTACGTCGAAAAAGGGCGGAATAGTGCAGCCTAAGCTCCTTAAAATACACAGGAACTTTTGAAACAGCTCTAAAAATGGACAAGTATATCATCCATCTAGCAAAAAACATAAGATGTCTTAGCAAATTGATTGACATGTGGGGTTTTAACGTCCCAAAACCACTATATGATTATGAGAGACGCCGTAGTGGAGGGCTCCGGAAATTTAGACCACCTGGGGTTCTTTAACGTGCACCCAAATCTGAGCACACGGGCCTACAACATTTCCGCCTCCATCGGAAATGCAGCCGCCGCAGCCGGGATTCGAACCCGCGCCCTGCGGGTCAGCAGCCGAGTACCTTAGCCACTAGATCACCGCGGCGGGGCAATGATGTCTTAGCAAAAAAAAAAAAAAACATGTGATATGAAACTAGGAGTTCGACGTATTGTTGCCCCACGCACACAATTTAACTGTCTGAGCAAGACATCTTCCTCAAAATGAAATTTTACCTGTGCTTTCCATCCCCCCCCCCCTCCAATCAAGGTGGATGTTTCAGCTGACAAAGGCTGAAATGGCCAACAAGTAACTGCCAGATTGATCAAACACCAACGAAAAAAAAAAGTATGCAACAGAGAACGCACCTGCCTTTCTTTAACTTAGAGAGGTCTGTGCTAATTGTTAGTTTGGAAAATGTATCCGCTTTATTGTGCTTTCGTATGCACGCACAAAGCAGCTGCGAATAAAGTTCGTTGGAAACCACCGTGTTAATTGCTTTGAAGACCAGTACGTCTTCTTCAGATCGTACGTGGAAAGGGAGTGGCAAAGCCGCCGTCACCTTGTATGGGGGGGGGGGAGTCCTGTTGTTGGAATTCGGCACTGGAACTTCTGTGGTTGATGCTATTTCATGCTGAGCTGCGTCTTGAGAGGTTCATGCTGTGCCCGCGTGCATTTGCAAATCTGTCTAGCTGCTCGAACGTCTTATATGGTTAAAACGAAAAGGAAATGTTGTTTCGTGCCATTATGCAAAGGCGAATATAAGTCCTGAGAGGAAAATGCACCCTTATTCAGAGCGTTATGACGGTAGTTATAGCGCGAAAACAGAACGACGACAAAGGGATAAGAAAGAGACGAATGCTAACTTCCAAGTTGAAAGTTAGCGCTCGTTTCCTTCTTGTTCCATTGTCGTCGTTCTGTTCTCCCACTATAACTACAGTAATGTCATACCAACTAGTCCAAACCGCCAGACTTCTAACTTATTCAGAGCTCCCACGGACCCAGTACACCTGCGAGAGTGGGCACGAAACATCAAGAGAAAAGACAAAGAGCTTGAAGAGACGTGTATGGTGTGTTCGCCACATTTTGATGGCCGCTATATCAACGTTCAAGCACGTGATCAAAGGCGAGGTTGTAGAAATCGATCTCAAACGACCAGCAGTTTAATTTTCCTTCAAGTTTCTGAACTCTAACCAATCCGCTGAGCAGTACATAAGCGGGGGCTCACTGGGGACGAGATAAAGTTTCATGCACTCACCAGGCTGCACTTTTTCACAAAGTCACTGAATAAAAACGTCGCCTCAAAACGGGGCAAACAAAACACCTGAAAAAGTGCCGGTGCTAGTAACTACGGTTTAAACTTCACGCAAGAATTTAGATATTTTTTGCGAAGTGTCATTGCAAATAGAGGCACGCCGAAATCAAAGTTTGCATTCAGATGTTTCCTGCCTTTTAATAATTCTTTTCTCAGGTTAATGTGTGTATATTTGGTTTGACGCAGCTGCCTAATATCTTCAATATTTATTCCTCATGTGTGCATGAATTTCATTTATTGCGGGCTGATGCTCATTTTAATTATGTATTTATGATTTAGTGTTTATGTCATTTAGCTCCACCTGTCTTTCTTTTTTTTTTCGCTGCATTCTGCATGAAAACACTTGTCCTTGCGCTTTTTTATCAGGTTGTCGTATTTTGTTTTGATGTAAGCGCTGTAAAAAATGTATAGATATTGATGTCTTTATACTCAAACGCTACTATGTGGAAAAGAATGATGATAAACTGGGACTGAATCCCTGAATCTCCTACATCCCGCTTGTGTGCGCTGTTCAGATGAAGATAACCTGGCAGCATGCTTCCGAAGATATGTTTTTTTTTTCCTTCGTTTACAATTTGTCGGCGCACTGTGTGATGAGCGCAGCGAGTTATACCGTTACCACAAAGTTTGGTTTCAACGAGAAACAGCTGAGAGCGCGGACTCGGACACGTGAATGCCGCGCACCAGCGAACGATTGCGCCCTCTGGCGGCTCTATCGTATACTTTTTCAGCTTTTCTTCCTCGTTCACGACGATAGTTTGAGAGCGCGAGAACAGAACGACGACCCAGTGACAAGTTTCTCTATGTCGTCGTTCTGTTCTCGCGCTATAACTATCGTCATGTCATACCAACTAGCCCAAGTTGCCTCACTCCTAGTTCACGACACTAGGAAAATCTTTCTAGCCACTTTACGGGAAGCATGGGCGCCTCGCCGCTGCGGCATTCTTCCCGCCAGTGTGCACGTACACCTTAACTAACGTGGCGAATCCACCGAATACACATTCAACTTTGCAACAGCCCTAGTTCCGATAGTGCAGCACACAAACAACACCACGGTTTCCATGAACTGCCCGTCTTTACTTAAACCTTCTACTATGCCACGGAACGTGCGACCAGCTAATACTTTCCACAACAACGACGGCGTATCGTAGATCAGTATTCAAAGAAAACATCGTCTGCCCTACAAGGCAAACGATGATCGGCATGTGTAACGCGACGATTTGACAATGTGGAAGCAACTACTTCACGCATTCGGCTTTACCAAAGCTGATGCTTACGTTCCCTTACTTATGTCGGCGCCATAGCAGTGTAACTACGACTACCGTAATGAGTTACGTGAGACATCCGTATATACATCAGAGTATTCTCAAGTATGTCTACTTAAATGCACCTTCATCCCTCTTGGATACATGTTTTATAGATAACTTCAGAACTGCCTATTCATTAATTTCGTTTAGTGTCACTTAATGAGCGGCAGAGCGATACCGTGCTGGAGTGGGTTTTTTTTTTTTTTTTTTTTTCATGCGAGGGGTTTCATGGGTTCGTCACAACGCCGGCAAGAAAGATTACCTTTCCCTACAATGTTTTCACACGATTATACTGCGACACAAGTTCTGTTAGCTTCCAGACAAACGCACTAAGTAGTTTGGAGATTAGAGCAGTGAGGCGGTCGCCTCGCGCCCGCACTAATCACACGTTCGCCCAGCAAGCGTAGCGGGAAAGTTTACACCCCGTTTGACACATCAGGTGTAACGGTGTGGAAGAGGCTAGCGACAGTGGCATAGCCAAGGGGTGGACCCGGCCCCCCACTTCACATCAGAATGGTGCCCCCTCACTCCCCTCTCCTCACACACAAAAAAAATCTGCCTACGTTCCTAAGGAGGGGGGGGTGGACGGCGGCGACGAACTGAGAAACCCTGCGCACGCATATAACGGCCATTACTATCGGCGGGATCGCTTAACGCCTTTTTTTTTTTTTTTAACCCCGACGCGTCGTATGAAATGACTGACGAAAGACCTGACGTATGAAACGGCGCGTCACCATAAACAGTCGTCGATTACGAAAAGACAAACACGCGAGGGGCAACTTACCATTTCTCGAGAAGGTGTTGACCGGGCGCGCCAAACAACGTAGTCGTCCGCCAATGTTGTGTAATCAAACTCGTTTCGCTCACTGTCAACAGCGAAGCCACGTGTCTTCCGATCAGTCCGGCACCACGACTGTGCTTCACTTCATAGACAACACGCCACTCATGCACAAGTAGACGTCACAAAGGCCAGGCGATGCTCGTAATACTAACCAACCTAATGAGGCACCAGTGCATCTATGGCGCAATGGGCCACTCTGAACGTCTGAAAGTCTGGGTTCTGCGTTTCAATTTTCCGGGGAGAAGAGCGACACACGCAATGGTGTCGCCATCTATTGAGAACGCCTCGATTCCTTGCTTGCAAGGATACCGCTGGCGCGCTTAGGTAGCGTTGTCAGTGCTCTATATATATATAAAAAAAGCGGAGGTTTATCATCATATTCATTCAAGTTGTTAGGAAACAAAATATGTTCGTTAATGTTGAAGTAATCAATTTTGAGAAACCGGCATCTTACGCGTCTGTCTTTACTCGTACATTGTAGAATGTGTGAAATATCTTTAGAGTAGACGGCCTGCCTAACCGAATGAAGCACATCAGAACGAAACTTCGCTCAGGTTCCAGTCGGCCGAAGCTGCTTCTGAACGTATGAAGGCACCTGCACGCATAATCATTTCGCTATCGCAATGTGTGCGTTTTGTCACCACGCTGTGAATTTTTGGGGCCATGAAAATTGTTTAGCGAACAAGCGACTGACGTAGCGCGGACGCTAGCTCAGCAATTTAAAAACACTTTTATTACTACTACGACTTTGGCGCCCTTATGGACACTTATGATGCATCAACGTGTCTTCTCTTTATTCTAAATTATTGCACGTTGCAGAGTCGTTTGCGAACTTTTCTCCTGGCTTTTTGCCCCGCCGTGGTGGTCTTGTGGCCAAGGTACTCGGCTGCTGACCCGCAGGTCGCGGGATCGAATCGCGGCTGCATTTCCGATGGAGGCGGAAATGTTGTAGGCCCGTGTGCTCAGATTTGGGTGCACATTCAAAAAACACTGGTGGTCGAAATTTCCGGAGCCCTACACTATGGTGTCTCTCATAATCATATGGTGGTTTTAGGACGTTAAACCCCACATATCTATAGCTAGCTATCTAAGTTTTCTCGTCACGCACATTGGTCGACCTTTTCAGCGCGCAATCGGCGCTGCTTCTGTTCTTATGCCAATTCGTTTGTTTCGTTTGGTCCTCACACAAAGCGTGATCAAATGCACTGACGTTTGTATTATGCTCGTTATTTATGATTCCCTGTACATTCCAGTAATTCGCTGCTCTCTACCATCCGCAAAATGATAGATCATTGCTTGACCACTTGGAGACAGCTGATGGAAGGAGAAACGCTCTACGAAGCCAGCATGAAACGGCAAGAAAATTAGTAAAATTACAGTAACGCTCATGGGACCTGCTCTGAAAATGGTGACTGAGAACAAGGACCAACGGGAACATGAAATTACTTTGAAGAAGAGAGGCGTTATCGCAGCAGCCTTCAAGTGCAAAGTAGGGTAACTGCAGCACGTGGAGTAAAATTCATAGCTTTATTGCACGCCATTAGTTGACTCGTTGCCAAGAAATTTCCGCAGCAGTGCCGTGTCAGTGACAACAGGGAGGCATGTTTTCACATACAATAATTAAGCTTCAAGAATATAGATAGTGTAAGAGAGGCCCAACTTGAGTTCAATAGCAGCACATATAAACATGGGCTTTTTAGGACGTGTGGTTTGAGTCAGGAGAACGCAAGTTTGACTGAAATAATGTTATTTATTACCAAGTCTACTCATTCTTGCTGCATCAATTATCTCGCACGTTAGTTGGGAACCACATCACATCATCACTTGGCACCCGATTGAGGCGGAAGTGTTGTAGGCCCGTGTGCTCAGATTTGGGCGCACGTTAAGAACCCCAGGTGGTCGAAATTTCCGGAGCCCTCCACTACGGCGTCCCTCATAATCATATCGTGGTTTTGGAATCAAATTACAAGGAATAAGAAGAGCACAGATGAGCGCAAGACTTACAACTGAAGCTAAGTTCCGAAACGAAGCAGAACATTAGAAAAACGACACCTGAACAAACAACTGCAAACCAATATTTGCAAAAAAAAAAAATGAGGAATCACCCTACGGTACTTACGGTGCTCCTAGATGCAAATCCCTATCAAAAAGGTGCCGAATGGTGATTGATTGATATGTGGGGTTGAACGTTCCAAAACGTTCGTCCATCCTGACGGGATGGACGAACGTTTGGACGAACGTGCATCATGGGTGAGGTCTTTGCCCTGCAGTGGGTTAGTCGGGCTGCTGCTGCTGCTGCTGCTGCTGATGATGATGATGATGATGATGGTGGTGGTGGTGGTGGTGGTTGTGGTGGTGGTAGAGGGCAGTTGTAAGATGTTGGCATTTCCACAGGAAGCTGAACTCTATTGACGACAATGATGCAGACGGCTTGCTTACGCAGATATCACCACAACCATCGATATGTTCAGCTTCTACGATAAGGCGAGCAATCTCGTCCCTGTGACATCCCAAAACGATAGTGCGGTCGAATTTCGGCCAATGGCCACACGAGTGGGTGTCATCGTTGTCTTCGCGTGCTCTCTTAGTGACACGTTTCCACATTTGCAAGTTTGTCCAATGAGGTATTTCCCACTGAACCGGAATCACTGCTGGCGCAAGTGTTTCAAGAGATATGCATTCGATAAGGCTACAGCCTTGCTGCTAAGTGATGGCTCATACATGTAGACGTCGGCTAACGTAGGCTTGCCACTGTGACTATGAATGACGTTACTTAGGGGTGATGTTAGCTTACTGATGGCGTTAGCTTGTGTGGATGATGGATGATGTTAGCTTGTGTGGAGCCTAATACGCCTGAATAGCGGCGCATTGCGGCTGTTGTATGCTGTAATGTTCCCTGATTGGTACCATTGCCGACTGGTACTCACTGCTATAATTCTTTATTTTTATTCCCTTACCGTAATGTTTCATTAAAGAGCATTGAGTACAATCGACCAATGCAATAAACGGGAAAAACAGTGTACGGTGCATCTTGTAATGGTTACTTGAAACATAGCGCAGGTATTTCTTACAAAGTAGATGTTCGGTGTGCATTGGCAATAGTGTATAGAATTGGTGTTGCAACTCATCCACGTTATACGTCGCTACCCTGCATAGAAATTGCTTTGTCTTTTGCAATAACGAAGACTACAGCCGTGTCGGACGTTTTGTTTTCGTTACTGATGTAACAGACGTAGGTAACATCCACGCTGCACATCAGGCAATATTTATTGACAAAAGGTTACAAATGCCGGCACGGCTACTTTCCAAGCGCAGCAGCTGGGTGATATCGTTCTGCTCGGGTGATGTCGCATAATGAATAAGATACAATTTTATGGAAGTGACCGGGATACTAAAATGTAAGGTTCAGTGACCAGACTACGAAAAAAATAGTAAAAAAACGAACCTTATACGTATATAACACCTTAAGCTGCTATAGTATCTGGCCATGACTGTTTTTACGGTGCTAAACAATCTCCCATTCATTCAGAAGGCCGCAAAAATCACATTTTGCAGATGTCACAGCACCACGCAGACGTCACATTTTGACAAAAGATTCCAGAGCCCCTCTCCTGCACCTGACCAGTTCGTTTCTGCCGCAAAGTGACGTAATGTTGCCTGTGGGAAATTTTACGTAGCACTGGCAGCGTAGGTTGGTCCTCCGCGCTACGATACTGTGCCTCGGCCCTTTCGGTGATGTGGTTTTCGGCCGCATAGGAGTCCCGTATGTAACGTACTTGTTTACATCATCAGTGCCTCGCACCACTGCCGCCCAAGAATGACGCAACCAACGCGTGGAAAAAGCCTCGCTTGCTGGTTGGCTACACCCCTGCTGCTTAATCGCTGGCATCGTATCACGTTACCAGTAGGGGGTAAGACCCACGATGGTGGGCTAAGCCTAGCCCTCCGAGCGACGGAGAAGGGAAGCGCGGCAGAGCGAGGAGTCGATATATAGTAGCAGAAATAATTGTTTTGTCCCCTGTAACTTGCTTGTTAATGAGCTTATTCGCAAAATTTTTTTTGAGACAGCGTGTTTCCATCGGACAACTGTGCTGATGCCTTTTCATCACAACTTTTGGACCACAGTGTTAATTACTGACCCTTTAAACAACCAATGGACTTGGCTAACACCTTAGTGGGTAACCTCCTCGGTCCGAAATCTTTTGAATATTGCTGAATCAAAGTGACAAACGATGTTCGTTGGTCGAAATAAATGTAGCCTGAAAACGTACGGCGGAAGGATAGCGGAACTGTAATTTGGCACGATAAAAAAAAAAACATTTCACAAAGCTACTTGGATGGATATCGCATACCATTTGCCCGGTTACAAGGACACTACATTTTTTTTTGGGGGGGGGGGGGGGAGGGGGCATGCGGCGCAGCTACAGCCCGGTTGTCAAGGTGCAGAATTATTATCGGGATCAAATACGAGTGCTGTGCAACCCACGGGCTTGTCTTTATCTGTGATATTCAGTCGAATAGTGGCTTTTGGTACCTGTAAGAGAAAGAGAGGGTCAGCATTGCGATAGTCTGTAATGGTTCCAACAGGTATGACGTGGCGGTGTAAGATAATCCCGTTTTAAAATATTGTGGAGATTTTAAATATGTACGTAGTTTAACGGTGGGCAACACCATGAAATGCAGGTAGTAGAAGCGTCATGTCTGTAGCTTTATAGGTCAAGTTATTTACTGGAGTAAGATGGCGTCCCACCTTTAGATGAAATTATTTACATTCTTTCGATCGCTTTCAGCATGCACGACAAAGCACAGTTCAACAAGCGCCTGCACGTATATGGTGCATACCAAAATCTGAGCGGAGAGTTTTCGTTTCTTGTGGCATCTTGATTTGTTCATCACTAGCGGAACAATCATTTGTAAGTAAGCTAAAGAATGACTTGCCATAGTTACTCTTCTGAGTTTCACAAGACAGCGTGGAGTGGTGCATGATATAACTAGTTTGCCAAATATGGTTGGTTACTACCGGAAAAGAATGCGTTGCACCACGCTATCAATTTGTCCCTCCTTTTACCAGAATTAAAAAGCTTTACGATGCAAAACATTGGCTAGCAGCGATACTCCGCTTGCGGAGTATCGCTGCTGGCCAATGTTTAGAGAAAAATTTTAGAGAAGCGGAAACTTACGCTTTCTGCATCTCTAGGAGATGACGTTTCTTCGAGCATAATTTTCACGCTGTAACTACCCGAGGGAACAGGACAACGGCTTCCAAAGGCCTCGAAAAGCTGTTCCTCTATATCCGTTATGGGGTCACAGAGCTTGTAGTGACTGTAATATAAAGGAACACGCTCAATTTATTCATTTTTTTCGATTCAAAGTATCGTGTTCTAAGGTTTCTATAGTACCTAGGTGATAAAAAAGTGCACAGTTTTTTTTTTTTTGTTTCCGAACAAGCAAAAACACCAGGTCAATTAAATCGAAAACTTTTATAAAACAACCAAGAAATTTGTTAAAATACAAATTTTTAAAATTAAATCATACAGTGAACTTTGGCGCCTTCTTATACTTCTTGAGCTCAAATCCCTATTTCCTCAGCTACTTTCATTTCTACACACATTGTGCAACACTGTTGATAATAGCTTCATCAAATTGAACCGACTAAAATAAACATATAATGTGCTTGGCTTTGAATGAATCATGGCCACTTCTAATTATTTTCATTTAAAAACCAGCTTTTTTTTCTTGCGGCATTTATTGTGCCGAAACTGGAGCTGTTCAGGAACTTCAGCCACTTCTGTTGTTTTACGGATGAGTTGTGCATCTTTACTTCCCCCTTGATTCAATTTATTACGTTAAACCCTGCCTCTTAAGTAGTGTGGGATTCTTATGAGACAGCAAAGAAAAGAGGGTTTCATCGAAATGATACATCTATTCTCGTTTTTTTTTTCAGATACTGGTGGTGAACGAAAGGCAGTGCACAGAAATTCCAGAGACAATTTCAATGAAGTTATGTAGAATTCTGCATACCAAGGACCCGATGCACTCGAGCAGGACGAATTTCTTCCGTTGTCAATTGTTACTTCTATACCTGTGTTTGGGGATAACTCAACGTCCACTTGAACCTGCAGTATAAGGGTCGCTGTAGCAATGTTGGGTAACTCGGTGACTTCAGCTTCCGTGACGAAAACTGTTCTTTCACCTGAGAAAAAGGCCATTGTCAGCGCATTGTCAGCGCCAGTTAGATACGTTGGGTGATGTAAAAAGCGATGTGTTTTGCAAAGTAGGAAAATGCGTCGTATTTCAGCAAGAAGACCCAGATACAAAAGTTGTCAGCATTTCACGATTAGATGCACTGCAAAACGGGTACATCCAAGTACATTCGCCCTATATAATAATAATCGCTGTCACTTTCGATTACATCGAACTATTAACTTCACCGTTCAGTGTACCTTTTATAGGTATATTAATCTACCTGTCTCTCAAGGATGTGCTATCTCAAAGGCTGAACAAATGCATACAAGCCTCGCGCCCTCCCTGCTTAAATAATAGACATCGAATCTTCATAATATGCAGGCAACACATCAGTCGTGCATTTCTTCTTGTATTAGTATCTCGCGACGCATTATTTGATTAAGTTAAACTTGCATTCATCTCTCTGATATCGATACTTCAGATCATACCTCCACCTCTAACGGACATTGCGATATAATCAGTGCTTTAAAAAGTCATAGTTTCGCCGCAAGGGCTAAGCAATGATTGCGATAGCAATAACATAGAATGTAACTGCTGAGAACGGACTATTAGATGAAATCGTGCAGCGCGCTGCTCACGCACAAATGACGCACGAAAACAACAGACACAGAACGAGGAGCTAATAGCAACGTTTACAACTCGACGCTTAGCGCTACTGTCTAAACAAAAACTACGCATGAAACACAATCACAGGTGCAGATATGAGTGCGAACAGACGAGTGTCCTAGTTGTTACTTCGCTGTGCTTGAAAACACGCTCCTTTCGCAAACGGGGCCTGCCCAGCAAGCGAAGCTGACCTCTGTGGCGCAAGCAACATTGCAATCATTCCGGTGAAAGGCCAAGTCACATGATTCTCTCCACCGAAGGATAAGCGCGAGTGCACAAGTACCTAACCCTCACACCATCATGCGCGTGGAGCTGGGTGCCGAGCGCGGCGGCTCTTTTTATTTTTTGAATTTTCCTATATATAGATGCGCATACATATACTATGCATGACAGCAGCTTTGGCAATGGTACAATCCAGCCGAGATTGTTCATATAATTGCTATCGAAATTACATATGTACACCTCAAACAGTTATGAAGTTATTTGCGCCGTGGTGTCATAGCGAAAACATTCCTGGTTACTTTTTATGCATTTTCATGTCTTTCAAGTGGCCTTTTGAAGCTAGTAAGATATACAACTTTGCTGGATCTTTTCGCACACCCCTTTCCTATTGTAGCACCCTCATTCCTATTCGAAAAAGATGCTTAAAGTAAACACGCATGAGCTTGACGATTGATTCATTTGTGAGGTTTAACGTCCCAAAACCACCATATGATTATGAGAGACGCCGTAGTGGAGGACTCCGGAAATTTCGACCACCTGGGGTTCTTTAACGTGCACCCCAATCTGAGCACACGGGCCTACAACATTTCCGCCTCCATCGGAAATGCAGCCGCCGCAGCCGGGATTCAAACCCGCGACCTGCGGGTGAGCAGCCGAGTACCTTAGCCAGTAGACCACCACGGCGGGGCAGCTTGACGATTGCCAAAATATTGCGTCACATTTTCACATAACTTGTATAAATGTTGCTGTTGCAACGATTAAAAGGACCACCATGAATCTCGTGCATATGTCGGCCATTTTATATCCGATGATAAAGACGAAAACACCCTTAGGCAGACTGGACTCTCTTTCCATGCTCATGGTTACCATCTATATGCAGAAGGCAAGATGCGGTCCATTACATCCGTTATATTTCGTACTTTGCAATTTTCCGTTCCTGCGTATTCTTACTACAAGGAAGAACAAACATGTTTGAGGACGAATATATTATTTGCGAATTCCTTTGTCTTACCTGCTTTTGCAGAACATGGAACAAGGTCAGGCGTGTAAGTTCTACAAATGCATTGTGTTGCCAGCGCTACTATGTGCATAGCGCGAACAAGCATCGTGTCATCTGCAAGGCACCTTCTTGCAGCTGCTGGGGCTTTAACGCAAATGTTGCAGCTTCAACGAGGTCAGCGGTCCGTTGAAATCAGTCCACGCGTTTTCCGGGTCATGAGCGCCCACTCACAAAGTCTGTTGGCTGCTCTCGTTGCGTGGTTCCGTGCTCTAAAAAAGCTCGTCGCTGGAGGTTTCGGTTCAGGCACGACAAGCTGACGCCAAGCTACCATTGTTACCGCAATGTAAACACTTTCATATAGGAAGAAACATGCTTCACAAGACCACCACTCACACTGAAAAAAAAAAACATTCACTCTCAGGAAATGCACAAGATTCTTGCCCAGCCCTCTCTCTACAAAATTAAACGTCTTCATTTGTGAAATTTGATCAGACAAAGCGCTATCGCGTACTTCAGACATCACAGCGCTACGCAAGCACTGCACTTAAGCCCGAGACAGGCATGGGCCTTGCCTCGCTCGCATAGACATTTTCCACGTAACGAGAGATGAATATTGCACTGCCGCTTTGTGCAAGTATGCCAAAACGTCCGTTTTTGCCCAACCAACCCCCCCCCCCCAACTAAACAATATCACCCAAGGGCGAGATCTGATGTATGCATTAGCTCAGTCAGGCGTGCTCTGTCATTGACGACAACAGTGACCAAACGCCTTTGATGTTTTTCAAGACCTGTTTCCATCTCATCATTACTCAAGGAAAACCAAAGACAGGCCATCGTGAGAAGCACGTTGTCGCTTCATATTCCGTTTTTCGTCCATTGCCATAGTGCCTTTCAGATTCGACCAACGGGATGGAAATGGTACAGGGATGGAACTTTGAACTCTTCCTCCCTCATGACGGGGGATTTTCTCAAGATTGCTATAATATTTATTGTGGTTTAACGTCCTAAATACAACATATTGTAACGCACTCTTCAATAAACTCTTTTAATACGCTAACGTACGCTGGGCGAACTTGTGCCCGAGAATAATAGCACAGCTAGATTGTCTCGAGGATTCCCTTCTGCCTCTTCTTCTACGTTCGTCTTTTTCCCCAATACGGTTCGCGCGCAGCTGGGTCCCACAGGCTCGTGCGTCGCAAATCATCTAGAAGGCACAATTATTTGCTAGCGTGCGTAATTTGAAGTCACATTGTGTCATTGCCCCCCTTTCCAGAGTGCATCGTCCCGATGCTTGTGTCAAACTGGTCGCATGGCAGTCATTCACAAACCCTCGTCGGGGATGTCGTTAGCGTCAAAGAACGTTGTATCTTCAGCGTTTCATTGCCTATCGTGATATGGTTTCATCCTGACGACATGCACAGTTTCCGTGCGATGCCGCCGTCGGGATTGACTATCCTGTCCCTCTGGCATAACTTCGTAGTTGAGCGAGCCGACGCGACGGAGCACTCTGTACGGACCGAAATAGTGGCGAAGCAGTTTTTCTGACAGGCCACGTATTCGTACAGGAATCCACACCCATACTCTGTCTCCTGGTGCGTACTGGACGTCTCTTCTTCGCAGATTGTATCGATGCGTGTCGGTTTTCTGCTGTTGGAGAATGCGATATCGTGCCAGCTGTCTGGCTTCTTCTGCTCTTTGTATGTAGTCGTGAACGTCATAGTAAATCTCGGGCGTCTCGTCAATAGGTAACATTGCATCTAAAGGTGTCGTTACCGTCCGGCCAAAAACAAGTTGGAATGGCGTCATCCGTGTTGTCTCTTGCATCGCAGTGTTACAGGCGAATGCTGCATGGGGTAATATTTTATCCCAAGTCCGGTGTTCTATATTAACGTACATTGACAACATATCAGCCAGCGTTCTGTTCAGTCGTTCCGTAAGACCATTTGCTTGATGATGATATGCCGTCGTTTTTCTATGACTGGTGTGCGTCAATTTCATGATACATTTCATCAGGTCGGCCGTAAATGCAGTCCCTCGGTCCGTGATCAACGCTTTTGGAGCTCCGTGCCGCAGTACTATGTTGGAGACGAAGAATTCGGCTACTTCAACGGCTGATCCTTTAACAAGAGTAGCTGTCTCGGCATATCTGGTTAAATAGTTGGTGGCAACTATTATCCACCGTTTCCCCGATGACGACGTAGGAAATGAGCCCAGTAAGTCCATTCCCACTTGTGTGAATGGGGCTTCTGGTGGTTCTATCGGTTGAAGGAGACCTGCTGGTTTTAGCGGTGGCGTTTTACGTCTTTGGCAGTCCCGGCAGGTTCTGACATAGTGTTGTACAGAGCTAAGCAACTTCGGCCAGTAGTATTTAGTGCGGATGCGTGCTAACGTTCTGCTTACTCCTAAGTGTCCAGCTGATGGATCGTCGTGGCAAGCCTCCAAAATCTCTGGTCGCAGAGTTGAAGGGACGACAAGCAGGAATGTCGCTGTATTGTTGTCAAAGTTCCTTTTATACAGGATGTTGTTTCGTAGGACAAACGCTGACAAGCCGCGGACAAAAGGTCGTGGAACATCAACAGACTGTCCTTGTAGGTACTTGATCAAGAGGAGTATATCAGGGTCGGATCGCTGCTGAAGTGCCATCTCTGATGGTGCCACAGCTCCCAAGAAAATAAAATCTTCACCATCCTCGGTGGAAGCAGAAGCAGCAGGTTGAATCGGAGCACGCGACAAGCAGTCAGCATCACTGTGCTTGCGATCTGACTTGTACACAAGCGTGATATCATACTCCTGTAATCACAAGCTCCATCGTGCAAGCCGTCCACATGGGTCCTTGAGATTAGCCAGCCAGCATAGCGAATGATGGTCGCTTATAGCCCGAAAAGGCCTACCATATAAATATGGTCGAAACTTGCTGATAGCCCATACCACGGCAAGGCATTCTTTCTCGGTCGCTGAGTAGTTCACATCAGCTTTCGAAAGAGTGCGACTGGCATACGCAATGACTCGTTCTTGTCCGTTTTGCCATTGGATGAGCACGGCCCCAAGACCTAAATTGCTTGCATCTGTGTGGATATCGGTTTCCGCTTCCTCGTCAAAATGCGCCAGAACAGGATGGCTTCGAAGGCACTTTCGTAGTTCATTGAAAGCATCCTCTTGTTCGTCAAGCCATACGAAAGGCATTTCCTCTTTTGTCAGCCGTGTCGGCGGTTCAGCAATTCGTGAAAAATTTTTAACGAATCGTCGATAATAGGCGCAGAGAACTAAAAATCGCCTAACAGCCTTTTTGTCTGTTGGCTTCGGAAATCTTGCTACGGCCTCAGTTTTTGCAGGGTCTGGGCGGACGCCTTCTGCACTGATGACATATGGCCGAGAAAAAGGAGCTCACGGAAGCCGAAATGACATTTCTGCGGTTTTATCGTCAAGTCCGCTGATTTGATCGCAGTGAGCCCGGCCCGGAGCCTTTCCAAATGTTGCTCAAAGGTAGCAGAGAAAACTACAACATCGTCGAGATAAACCAGACATGACTGCCATTTAAGACCACAGAGCACTGTGTCCATCATCCGTTGGAATGTGGCGGGTGCTGAACAAAGGCCAAAAGGGAGTAGTACCTTGAACTCGTATAAACCGTCAGGTGTCACAAACGCTGTCTTTTCGCGATCTCTTTCGTCAGCTTCTATCTATCAATACCCACTTTTAAGATCCAATGAGGAAAAATACCTGGCATTTCGCAGCCTATCCAGAGTGTCATCAATTCTTGGCAGAGGATAAACATCCCGTTTGGTGACGGCATTCAGCTTCCGATAATCAACACAGAAACGTAAGGTTTGGTCTTTTTTCTTCACAAGAACAACAGGTGACGCCCATGGGCTTGATGAAGGCTGGACTACATCGTCTTTGAGCATTTCTTTAACCTGATTACCAATAGCTTCTCTTTCTCTTGGTGACACTCGGTAGGGATGCTGGTGTATTGGCCTCACTGACTCGTCAACAATGATGCGATGTTTGGCGACAGGAGTGCGTCGAACCTTAGATGACAACGAGAAACATTCGGCGAATTCCCTTAAAAGACCCTCAGTTGCTCTTTTTCGCTCGGTAGTAGGCCTGGCTCGATGTCGATGGCTGCAAGGACAGACTCCACGTCTTCAAAATCAGAATCATTGGTTTCAAAAGTTCGCAGCTCCGTAACCTGGACGAAATCATTCAGACTGGCAATGACGGTTCCTTTTGCAACATGCTGCACATCATTTCCAAAGTTTGTGAGTAGAACATTTGCACATCCGTCACGTAACTTAACAAGGCCTCGTGCCATGCAGATCCCTTTTTGGAGTAGTAAGGCAGTGTTGTTGTCAGCAAATCCTTCGAATTCACTGAATGCTTTGTTGTTTACTGCGACAGATATGCTCGATCTTGGCGGCACCATGACGCCATCATCTGCAATACAAAGGTCATTTACGTTTTCTTCCGTTTCAAAGGTAGCAATCGCGTGCCTAGTCGAGAATGAGACGGAAGATTCTCGCAAGTTAATTACAGCGCCATTAGCTCGTAAGAAATCCATGCCGATAATCAAGTCTCTTGAGCATTCCGGCAGCACAATAAAACTGGCGACGTACGTGAAACCCCGTATTTCGATTCTTGCTGTGCATATTCCAGTGGGGTTGATTAGGTGCCCTCCTGCTGTGCGAACTTGTGGTCCCTTCCAAGGAGTCAGCACTTTCTTTAGTATTTTAGAAAGTCCGCTACTCATCACTGAATAATCTGCGCCGGTATCTACCAGTCCGATGACTTCATAGCCGTCAACGAACACACGTAAATCGGAAGCAATGTCACTATCGAAGCACCGGTTTCTGAATCGGTCGTCGTTGAGAGTCAGCACTGGAGGTTTTTCTGCATTAGCGTCGACAGCGGCCTTGCCTCCACAGGTCGCTGACTCTAGTTTTCCCGACGTGGGCTTGGGGAACGAGACCTTGGGGAGCTTGCTGAAGGTCGAGGGCTAGGCGATCTATACCTCCCCGTTGTCGTTGCCCGAGGTCGGTGTCGTTGGAAGCCACTTGAGGTTTGACGACCTGACAGGTATTCTTCAATTTCGAAGGGACGTTCACCATTTCGTGGTCGAGGTGCATTAACAGGAAAACCACGTAGTCCTGCCTGGCGGTAGTGGCACGTTCGGTAGAGATGACCAGGCTCCCCACAGTGGTAACACAGCGGTATCCTGTCGGGGGTGCGCCAGACATCGCTCTTCCTTAGTCTCCTCTCTGGCGTTGGCTGCAGGGTGCTCGGCGGCATCGGGTACTGCATAGGTGTAGCCGCCGCGACGTCCGCACGTCCTGGAGGTCCTCGTAGTAGCACATCAGCATACGTCATTCTCGTCTTCTGTTGTAGTGGCAGCCCTGGCTGTGCGTTGCTCGAAGGTTCGCGTACCACCTGCCTGACCTCCTGACGGATCACATCGGTTAGAGACCAAAGCATTGGAGCGTTCTGGTCAATACGCTGCCTCTGCAGCTCTTCTCGCGCAACAGACCGCACCAGCTCGCGTAGTGCTTCCATGCCGTTACCGAAGGCTGGTGGCAACATGTCCAAGGAAGTGACGATCGCATCCCGGTTGTATAACCTTGCTCGCTGTTGTAGCGTCCTTTCCATTGTCGTAGCCTCGGAACGAAACTCAGCGACGGTGCGCGGCGGGCTTCGAATTAGTCCGGCAAAGAGTTCTTGCTTCACGCCTCGCATCAGATGGCGCAGCTTCCTGTCTTCGCTCATATTTGAATCCGCTCGGTGGAATAAGCGAGACATGTCTTCCACATACATGGCGACAGTTTCGTTATTGCGCTGATTTCTTGTCTGGAGCGCAGCTTCAGCTCTCTATTTGCGGTCTGTGTTCGGGAAAGCAGCGAGCAGCTCTCGTCGAAAATCATTCCATGACCGGAAGGTGGCTTCGTGGTTTTCATACCACGTTCGTGCGCTATCTTCCAGTGCGAAGTAAACACTTCCAAGTTTGAGCTCTTCCCCATATCCGTTAGCCTTTGCGACGCGTTCAAAGTGCTCAAGCCAGTCCTCCGCGTCCTCGTAGCTTTCGCCGTGGAAAGGCTTTGGTAGCATTGGCTGGTTTACTACAATGTTGGCTGGAGTAACCTGAGCTGTCATGTCAGTTGCGTACCCGTTCACAGCCGTTGATGTTCCAAGCGAAGTCGATAAAGGTGAAAATTCAGGACCCTCACCACGTAGGCGTTGACTGCAGCGCTGATGAACAGGAGTCAGCTCGTTGGGTCGAAATCGCTGTGGTTCTGGACTGTGCTCCGTCACTCGAGAGGAGCTTGGCATCACACCCAGCACTTCCACCAGATTTGTAACGCACTCTTCAATAAACTCTTTTAATACGCTAACGTACGCTGGGTGAACTTGTGCCCGAGAATAATAGCACAGCTAGATTGTCTCGAGGATTCCCTTCTGCCTCTTCTTCTACGTTCGTCTTTTTCCCCAATACGGTTCGCGCGCAGCTGGGTCCCACAGGCTCGTGCGTCGCAAATCATCTAGAAGGCACAAGTATTCGCTAGCGTGCGTAATTTGAAGTCACATTGTGTCAATATGATTATGAGAAACGTCATAGTGGAGGACTCCGGAAATTTAGGTACACTGGCCTCGGGCATTTTCGCCTCTACCGACAATGCGACCGCCCTAACTGGTATTTGATCCAGCGATCGGGAGGTCAGCGGTCGAGCAATATAAGCACGAAAAGTATATATATATATATATATATATATATATATATATATATATATATATATATATATATATATATATATATATATATATATATATATATATATGGGGCCACCAGGAAGGCCTTTTTATGCTTCTTTTATGCAAGTTCGGAGCAGTATGAGGGAGCATTCAGAGCCGATGTAGCCCCATTACACAGCACATGAAAATTAACATTTGTCCAATGCAGCATTTTTGAAGCTAAAATTTTGAATCTCCTCATTATTGCGATATCAATCACTCTCAACGGGTTTTCGTCGTCGCCGTCATGTCCTATAAAAAGTATAAATAGATAACATGTCCCCACGCATCACATGTTCTACACGCGGGTGGTGAGAGCACACGACCAGGGGCGAAGCATGCGGCCAAAGCAGAGATCAAACAAACCGGCCCCTCTCTGTCACTTGCAGGACGTATGCCATAACACCCCACTTGCGAGGCCTGCCCTCGGAGCCAAGAGGAAACACAACATCCGGCTGAACGAGCACGAAAAGACGAGAGAGGCGCGAGGAGGGAGGGGGTGTTGCTCGATAGCGACTGTGACCATTGCTTCTAATAGCACTATCACTGGCATGCGCGCTAGCTCGGCAACCATCAGCGGGTGGCGCGCATACACTTCAGCGTGCTGCGCTCATCACGAAAGGACTGTGCGAAAGTGTTGCTCACCCTGAAGTGGTCGTGCTCTCTCACACCAGCCTTTGTAGAGTTACGCGATATCAGAATCAGGAATTCGTTGCTATCGCATTCATTGTTTCACTCTTGCTGTACCTTCTTTAGCTATGCATACCCATTAGTTACACCCGGACGCGCGAGCATCAACTGCCGATTCGATAAGCGCTGCATAAAGGATCACAGCGTCGAAATGAACGAGTATGCGCACGTGCTCTGAACGAGCCGTCTTGTGCACCCGTTTTTGCTAGTTTTTTACCGTCACCCGGACACCACCCGCTTCTTTTGAGCACGTTGCCATCAAGTTAAAAAATCACAGGTCCACCTACCACTGCGAAGCAATGAATGCGATAGCAATAAATTGTATAGTGTGTGAAGTAAGCTATAGGCACATAACTTTTTCTTGGATCTGATATTGTGACTACAAAATGCTGGTATAAGAGGATACGGCCGTGCCAGGGGGAGATCGTGTTTCCGAAGAAAAATGCGGAAGGGTCCACAGCGATTTGCGCCATTACCTGCCGAAATAGCGCGCACGGCGCGCGCCAGCAATCGCAACAACGCCTTCAGATTCGAACTTCACAGCTGCTGTTTGAATGAGCACAGCCTTGACGTAACCGAAACTATTAATTTCGAAGAAACTGAAAACACTTTTTCAGCCACGTTTCCAGGCATGGGGATAGATGGCCGTCCACTTTGCGGCTGAATTCAGGTGCTTCAGCGGAGGGTGCTGCAGGTAAGCAAGTATGGCGCACAATGGCGTAGCTGTTTCACCCCTGGAAGAGGGCGCAGCACCGCGTCAAAAAACCACGCGCTGACACGCTCCGACGCACACGTGAGGTGAGAGACCTTGAAGAGAGCGTTCACCCATGTACCTGAAAAAAAAGGTGGAGGTGCTGCACTCTAAGAGAAAATCATTATTTGGGGAGCATTTCTGCCACGCAATCCATAATCGTCATCTAATTAGCGTATTTTCCTGGCATTATCACCAGGGCGCGGGGCTTCGCTTAACGCGTCGGAACTTAGTGCTTCTCATACAGAGGAATCAGCCCCCGAACCTTAATTTTAGGGACATTTTGACTTTCTTCAATGAGATCACGAAACACTATCAATTAGGCCGTGGGTCCTTTCCATTGCTACACAAAAAGTTGTCTAGGCCACAGGCAATCTCTCTTCTCTCGTAAACTTACAGCCATTACTCCGGTATTTCCGAACTTTGCCCGGACTGCCACAATCACAGTGATTTTAACCACACGCTCTGGAGGTGCCCGTCTTCACGAGAAAAAAAATGAATTTTCCGAAAATTCTTTTCATGTAATGCTCAGGAGTCCGGTTCTCATAGAACAACTCAAGGCTGTCCAGAAGGCCCACGATGCGGCGGTGAGGCTAGGCCTTCCAGCTCCCTGCGTGGGAGCAGCCCACGACCCTACTCCTATAAAAAGGGGTGGAATCCTTCAGGACCCCAATAAAGTTTTCATCCATCCATCCATCCATCACCATGGTTCTGGTACTTCATGGCAACGCCTCCAATATTTAATCAATGCCAGCCAGATGCTAGATCAGCCAATATTTTAGATCTAGCCAATGATCCTGACATATGCTCTGACCTAACTCATCAAGATGGGCTCTCTGATGATGACATCATAACAAGCACTTCGACTATTTCCTTTCCAAGACGTCACTGTTCTGACAAATATATATGATGCTATAACAGAGCCGATTTCGACAGCATAAACTCCGAGCTTTAAGCGCTTATTTTAGTTTTCCTTAAAATTACAAAGCTCGAACTATTGAACATATATATAACTTGTCAATGATTTGAACTACTTTTACTAACCTGATCAATCGTTTTATTCCACTAACAAAAAGAGCCTGCTCTTCAACAGCACCTCGGTTTGCCATAAAGCTTAGACCCCTTAACAATAAGAAGAAATGTTCAGATCATTAAACAGAGACCGTCTCTCCGATTCCTGGCACCATTACAATGTCTGGGATAGCCAATATCAGTCACTCTTGAAATCATCGAAACATTTCTTCGCTCAAGACTTGTACTCTATGCTCCCTAACAATCCACAGCGTTTCTGGCGTGTAATAAACCCTACGAGCTACCCTGACAACACTTGTTGACGAGCACGGCGATATGGTTCATGACTCAAAATGTGCGGATCTATTGAATGATGCTTTCTCATCCGTATTTACACAAGAAGACACCATATTATTACCCTCCCTAGTCAACCTCACCAACGTATCTATGCCTGAAATAATCATTAGTGAAGCAAGAATTTCAGTTTTTACTAAATAACTTTAAAACTTCTTCAGCATCCGATCACAATGATTCACATAAAGAACAGTGCCAATAACGAGGGACAAGAAAAGAAGGAGACAGACAGTCTCCTTCTTTTTTTGTCCCTCGTTATCGGCGCTGTTTTTTTATGTGAGTCATGTCGTACCAACTCGCCTAAGCAACCACGTTAGCTGCGATCGCAATGGCTTTAATAATGAATTGTTAAAATATTTGTCTCCTAGCTTATCACCATTATTGTGCGCACTCTTCTCGCAGTCTCTATCTACTAACTCTATTCCTAGCGACTAACTCTATTCCTAGTAGCAAAAGTATACTTAAGTTCGGAGACCACACTCATCCATTAAACTACCGCCCCATTTCTCTTACCAGTACCAGTTGCAAGCAACTTGAACATGCCATTTAAACTGAAATCATTAACCATTTAGAAGACCACAACGTCAATTTTGAGTAGCAACATAGTTTCCGTCGAGGTTACCTATGCGAAACGCAGTTAGCTGGCTTTTTACATCACAAACATTCATGTTTAGACTTGGCACTTCAAGTTGATGCCATTTTTCTGGATTTTTCAAAATATTTCGATCACGTTCCTCACCATAGACTAATAATAAAACTAATGAGCCTTAATATACATCCAACCATTATTGAATGGATTAAGAATTCTGGCTCATCTAGATAACAGTACATGTAAGTTAACAACTGCACCTCTTCATTCACCAACGTAATCTCCGCAGGCCAGCGTTCTGGGCCTTTGCTTTTCTTAATCTATATGAATGACTTGTTAAATGGCGCATCCACTGCATTCCGACATCCTACGTAATCAATAACAACATAATGCAACATAAAACTTCATATAGGTATCTTGGTGTTCACTTGCAGGCTGACCTTACATGGCATCAGCTAACTGCTGATTAGGTCTGCTCCAACGTAACCTCAAGTATGCTACAGATACCCTTTTAAGGCTAGCATACTTTGCGTTAATATGCTTTAAAATCAAATATGCATCAGCTATATGGAATTCCATACAAATCTGCATCACCCACGACATCCGAGCCTTTACAAAACCGTGCAGTGCGTTTGATATTTTCTGATGATTCGCCCTACACCAGTATTTCAGCACTCAAATCTCGCACCCAACTTGAAGACTTACCACTTCAGAACTGCCAGTCTTTCGCTTCTTTATAAACTTGATCATCACCCATGCTTTCACTGCATCTTCGAAACACCAGCAGCTCTCTTTCCATGCATAGACCATATCTTCAAAATAAAACGCATAACCTGTCGCTCAGCTCATTATGCTCAATCTTTCATTTCCCAAACAGTAGTTGCATGGAATAACATGCCGTCACTGAAGTAGATTTCTCAAGGTTTCAGGAACTTTTACAAAACAATTCTAATTGAATATTTATCACGAGTGCTCTTTTAGATACCGTCATGTGTTCTTTGTTTTATTTTCTTGTTCTCATCATTTCTCAACAATTTTCTGTATTCATTGTATACAATGCATTGCATTTATTGTCTATTGCACACGAGTGCATAGTACAATTATGACTGCATTTTGCTTTTTCACTTGTGCACTGTATTTTTAGTACCTTTAGTTTGATTGTTTTTATATTTCCTCTATTTTTCGTTTTTCGCAATGCATCTAGTGTTCGTTTACCATTGTTTGTTTCGTTTTATTACATAGTTTGCTCTCTTGCTCTCGTTATTTTGTATACTTACTTTCTCGGGCCGTAAACATACATTGTTTGATTCATGTGTCTGTTCTATGTTATACCCCTTTTTGGGGCCTTTATGGGTACTGTAAAATAAATCAAAAATAAATAAATCTGCCAGATCCAGCTGTTCACTACCCTCTCCTCTAGCCCTTTCCTGCTCTCTCCCATAACCTTACCTTCACGTGTGATTTTTGGTCATGGGGGAGAGAAGCCCTCATGCAGTGTCTCCTCATGACGGAAATCACATGAATTTTTGTACAGTTATGCACCGAGTAATGGGGCGGTGTCTTCCATTTCTCCTGTTCGCAATATTGGCAGTCACGCTGGCTTTGTGAAAGACATTGTGTTTTAAGATAGCGTATCGCCATTCGTGGTGCTATGCGGGCAACCAATGCGGAAGCGGGACTGCAAGGCATCTGCATGCGGTGCTCTGTGATGTGGCGACAGCATTGCTTCGGCCCACAAAGCAGCACGAAGGAACAAATCTGACAGACGTATGATATTGGGGTGAGAAACACGTCTATTGCACCTACGGAGAGAAGCGGTAGGACAATGCCCCTTAGGTGGCATTGGCTCGGAAGCACATGTGACGCAAGCAGCGCTACCCATCATGTAGCGTTATATCACGGCTACTCTCCGAACTGAGGCGGATCAACGGCTCTCGTTGGGAAGCGCGCACTTGCATTGGCATGGAAAGAAACAGAGGACGCTGTCACAGAACGAGCGCTCAAAAAGGGCGCGCCGCCAAATTCCCGCGACGAAACGCCGGAGTGACGCCGCGAGGTCAAAAGAAAAAGAAAAAAAAGAAAACAAGCTCCCCGGGCACGCTCCCTCTCCTCTCGGAGGCGTGGGTTCGCCCACGAACCTCCTCACCCCACAATGGCGGCCGAGCGGGCACTCGAATGTTCTAGATGGAAAGGGGCGTGGTGATCCCGGGTTGAGTCCTCCGTCGCGGACGGCCCTCGTATCGTCTCGACCTTTCCCCCAGCCTTCGCTGCAATCGCGCCGACGAAATGAGGAGAACTTTCTGGAATCTCGCGCGGAAGGTATTTAATCGAGCAGCTGAGACGAAAGATGAGGAAAAGACGGAAGTTAGCGCCAGAGCACGTAGGGATTCCGCCGTGTAGTCGGCGAAGGTTTTGTCCGTAGAGACAAAGCAAGAGAAGAAGATGATTTCCACCTGAGGGGTGACGACTCGAGCTACAGGTAAGAGTGTGTGTTTACCGCTATCGAGCGAAGACGCGTGGCAACAGCTGCGTGTGTGAAGCTGACGTGTTTCTGACGAAGAAGTTTAAAGCTTGGAGAGTGGCCTATTGAAGACGTGAGTTTTCGTGGAAGAGAAACTTCGGGGGCCGCGGAACGACAACAACGCTGGACTTTGAGTGAGTGATTCTCGGAAGAGTATCATCTAGACTTTTGTTCCAAGAACGTTGGACTGAATAGGTTTTCTATCTCTTTAGTCTTTAAATGTCTTGGTTGTTCAATGCATGCGACTGCATTGTAGTGCGTATTGTTGTCTGTGTCCGTTGTTTCGAGTGTGGCTGATTGTACTGTGTAGTACGTTGTTTGGTGGGTGACATATTGTATTCAACTATTGTGGAGTGTGCATACTTGTGTATTGTTTTTGATCTGCCATTATGGAGAATATAATTCTGTTTTGTTTATCAACTCTCGGCTCTGACTTGTTCTTTGGGCCACAGCCGGCGTCCACTGGCGCGCCAAAAAGGACCACTTCTAAATTGTCCACGCTTTCGTGGTGCGGTTCGTGGGGCCGATACATCGGCCCTTGAAATTAGCCCGGCGATCGCCTCCCTAATTAACGGGACCTGTGTGACAATTAATCTGGCGTCCACGACGAGGATCTTTTGGTGCACAGTGTGTCCAAAGTAGTGAGAAAGAGCCTCGAGTTGTTGATACTGCTATCGGAACGATTTTGTGTGTTGCTCAGTGTTCTCGTTAACGAGTGCAGGAGAGTGTTCCGATATACTGAGTTAGGCAAATATTTTTTGCACGCGGCAAGGTTTTAATTGCGAGACACAATGGATCTCGAAAAGTTAGTCGCTCTTGGTGAGAAGATCGGTCTTTCTGGCGCCGAACTACGGAAGTGGGTCACCCAGAAGGAAAAAGAAGAAAAAGAAAGGACCAAAGAAGAAAAGGCAGCTGAGCTGGAAAAAGAAAGGTTGGCGGTCGAAAGAGCCAAGGCGGAAAAAGAAGCTGAGTTGGAGAGAGAAAGGCTGGCCGCTGAGATGGCGAAAGAAGAAAGAGAGGCAAAGGAGCGACAGCTGAAAGAAGAAAGAGAACAGCAATTGAAGTTGGAGCTGGAGAGAGAAAAGTTGGCAGACGAAAGGGCGAGAGAAGAAAGAGAGGCAAAGGAGCGACAGCTGAGAGAAAAAAGAGAGCAGCACTTGAAGTTGGAGCTGTAGAGAGAAAAGCTGGCCGCTGAGAGGGCGAGAGAGGAAAGAGAGGCAAAGGAGCGACAGCTGAAAGAAGAAAGAGAGGAAAGGGAACGGCAGCGACAGCACGAGATGGAACTCGAGCGGCTCCGTTTGCAACAGCGAAGTGAAACTCCGGTCCAAGCTAGAGTTGAAAGCAGCGAACGGGAAGACCACGGCTTCCGCTTGAACCCAAGCAAGCTGCTCGTAGCGTTTGATGAGAGGAAGGACGACCTTGACGCGTACCTTCATAGATTTGAGACGATTGCAAGGAGCCAGAATTGGCCGGAACATCAATGGGCTACTGCTTTGAGTACTTGCTTGAGTGGTGAAGCGCTCAGTGTGTACGGTAGGCTGACGCCGACCGATGCAGCCAACTATGCAAAGGTGAAAGCTGCTTTGCTGAAGCGATTTAGATTTACTGTGGAAGGATTCCGGGACAGATTTCGGACAGGAAAGCCAGCTGATGGTGAAACGGCTACGCAGTATGCCGCCCGACTTTGCCATTATTTCGACAGATATGGATTGAACTTACAGGGACAGCGCAGGAGTACGATGAGCTTAGAGAGCTCCTAATTAGAGAACAATTTCTTACTAGTTGCCACCCAAGCCTGTCGCTGTACTTGAAAGAGAGAAAGGCCGAGTCACTTGAAGGCATGCTCGAATTGGCTGATCAATTCTTGGAAGCGCAAAATGGAACTAATTTGGCCAGGGTCAAGAAGGAGTGTCCTGAAGATTCGAAGAAATCGGCTCCCGAAGAAAAGAAGCGTGTACCGGAGAGCATTCCGCGATGTTTTCTGTGTAACCGAGTGGGTCACCGTGCTAAAAACTGCCGAACTATCTTCACAAGCCCCACGGTTGTAAAATGTTTCAAGTGTGGTCAGACTGGGCACAAAGCAGACGCATGTCGAAACGGAGCGAGTCAAACTCACCAGGTATCCTGTGTGCTAGCAGCACCGAAATCCGATGATAATGCCATCACCGACGGATTTGTAGAGTTGAAAAATGGGGAGAAAATCCCTATTGTGGGTGCTGTAATGACAAAACAGCCAGCCGGTGTTTCGAAGGGAATGCCAACGCTGCCTGGAAAAGTTGCGGACAAAAAGATTACGGTGTTGAGAGATACCGGCAGCTCCCCGGTTATCGTGCGGAGAAATTTGGTACGGGAAAGTGAGTTGACAGGCAAAACGAAACCGGTTTGCCTAATTGACAGTACGGTTCGAATGCTTCCCGAAGCAGAAATTGAGGTTGAAACCCCTTACTTGCGCGGGAAGGATACTGCTTTATGCATGACGACCTCCCTGTACGACCTTGTCATCGGAAACATCGACGGGGTGCGAGGACCGAATGATCCGGAATGTTTGGGAGGAGACCCTAAGATAGAGCCCTCGCCAACCCAGCGACCGCGGGATACAGTGGAGGAGCAGCCCGTGACGGATCTCACTAGAGCCCAAGGTGAAGCCGCAGTGCAAGAGACAGTGAATGAGAAGATGATCATGTTGAATGAGTTCACATACTGGGCAGCTGGACTTACGTCGGCACGACCTCAACCGAGCGACAGTGTAAAGGTGACGGAGTCGGTCAGCCAGGCCAAATGTCGGGACGTGAACAAGCGGGTGAATAACCGGGCAGGATCGGTTGAGCGTCATGACCCGTTAGCAGCGTCAGAAGTGACAACGATGGCTGAGACGCCGCCTCAGATACCGTCGTTGGAAGGGGCTCGCCAAAACAAAACGAGCAAAAACAACAAGAAGAGATCGAGAGAGCACCGCAAGAAAGGGCGCAAGCGCCGCTCGAAATGCACAGGATAGGTGCTGAGGTCAAATCGGAATGTGTTTGGCAGGGCTGAGTGCCATATGTTGTGTTAATGTTCTTGTTATCCTGTGTCACAAGTGTCGAAGTGTTTGTGCTGTGATGTCGAGCGACATCACAACTGTATGTCGAGCGAGTCAAAATGTTTGTGATGTGATGTATAGTATTGTCCCATTGTTGTAATGAGAGAACTCTGTACATTTGTATTGTTTGGAATATGTGATGTAGTATTGTATTCATGTACCGGTGGCTATATTCTATGTGTTGTGAGATTAAATTGCAATGTTCAGTTGTATTGAGTGATCTATTGTGAATGTGAAGTGTCATGAGTGACGGTTTGTGTTACAGTCTTTCAGAGTGTGTGGTGACTGTTCGCGCTCGTTTGTGTGGTTTTGAATATAATGAGATAATATTCTTAAAGTGGGGGGTAGTGGTCACAGAACGAGCACCCAAAAAGGGCGCGCCGCCAAATTCCCGCGACGAAATGCCGGAGTGACGCCGCGAGGTCAAAAGAAAAAGAAAAAAAATTGCCCGCAGCTTCCCTCGGGGGAACACTGAGGAGGATGCGGAGCATATAATTGGTTAACGGGGTGTTAAAGTGCGACTTACTTGGGTCGATGGCTAAATTGGTTAACGTGGTTGTGAAATGGGGTGTTAAATTGCGACTTACTTGGGTCGATGGCTAAATTGGTTAACGTGGTTGTAGGAAGGGGTGTTAAATGAGTGAACACGTACACACGTATGCGAAAGGGCGGCGCTGGTCGAAGGGACGTCGATCATTGTGTTTGTGGATTCGTTGGAATTCATTTCACCGCGACCTTGGACGTCGACGCGCCGTACAAACCAACCGACGAGCGGCAACTGAGCGAGCGAGCGCCGACCTTGAGTATATATACAACGCGACGGCGCATGCACTGTCAGC
This sequence comes from Rhipicephalus microplus, assembly GCF_013339725.1. Classification (NCBI taxonomy): domain Eukaryota; kingdom Metazoa; phylum Arthropoda; class Arachnida; order Ixodida; family Ixodidae; genus Rhipicephalus; species Rhipicephalus microplus. The sequence continues at coordinate 180,423,284 of NC_051167.1, forward strand.
TGTCGAATGTTCGAGAAGGGGGAGAAGCGCAACGGCGCATGCGCGCGCGTCAGCTGCCGATGTTCTCGAAGCGCGACGGCGCATGCGCGCGCGTCAGCTGCCGATGTTCTCGAAGCGTGACGGCGCATGCGCGCTACATTATACAGCTAGCGAATGTTCGTGAAGAGGAGAAGCGCACGCGGTGTGTAGAGGAGGAAGGGTGCACAGATGGTGGAGGAGTGAAGCGCGCGCGGTGTGTAGAGGAGGAAGGGATGCACAGATGGTGGAAGAAGAAGGAGGAAGCTTGCGGACGGCGCCGCACTACAAGCCACGAGTATTAGATGCTCCGCATCTAAAAAAAAAAGAAAACAAGCTCCCCGGGCACGCTCCCTCTCCTCTCGGAGGCGTGGGTTCGCCCACGAATTTCCTCACCCAACAACGGCGGCCGAGCGGGCACTCGAATGTTCTAGATGGAAAGGGGCGTGGTGATCCCGGGTTGAGTCATCCGTCGCGGACGGCCCTCGTATCGTCTGGTCTCGACCTTTCCCCCAGCCTTCGCCGACGAAATGAGGAGAACTTTCTGGAATCTCGCGCGGAAGGTATTTAATCGAGCAGCCGAGACGAAAGATGAGGAGAAGACGGAAGTTAGCGCCAGAGCGCGTAGGGATTCCACCGTGTAGTCGGCGAAGGTTCTATCCGTAGAGACAAAGCAGGAGAAGATGATTTCCACCTGAGGGGTGATGACTCAAGCTACAGGCAAGAGTGTGTATTTACCGCTATCGAGCGAAGACGTGTGGCAACAGCTGCGTGTGTGAAGCCGACGTGTTTCCGACGAAGAAGTTTGAAGCTTGGAGAGTGGCCTATTGAAGACGTGAGGTTTCCTGGAAGAGAAACTTCGGGGGCCGCGGAACGACAACAACGCTGGACTTTGAGTGAGTGATTCTCGGAAGAGTATCATCTAGACTTTTGTTCCAAGAACGCTGGACTGAATAGGTTTTCTATCTCTTTAGTCTTTAAGTGTCTTGGTTGTTCAATGCATGCGACTGCATTGTAGTGCGTATTGTTGTCTGTGTCCGTTGTTTCGAGTGTGGCTGATTGTACTGTGTAGTACGTTGTTTGGTGGGTGACATATTGTATTCAACTATTGTGAAGTGTGCATACTTGTGTATTGTTTTTGATCTGCCATTATTGAGAATATAATTCTGTTTTGTTAATCAACTCTCGGCTCTGACTTGTTCTTTGGGCCACAGCCGGCGTCTACTGGCGCGCCAAAAAGGACCACTTCTAAATTGTCCACGCTTTCGTGGTGCGGTTCGAGGGGCCGATACTTCGGCCCTTGGAATTAGCCCGGCGATCGCCTCCCTAATTAACGGGACCTGTGTGACAGACGCGTTGTTCGCGGTCACGAACGGTGTGAGCGTTATCAGTGTGACATAGAATTCTTGATACGAAAGTGGCGAGCGCCGAGGTTTCAAGAAAGGAAAGGTGAGCAAGCCAGATGACGATTATTGTCACGTGGCAGGACTACTGCCTAAATACTCAATTTTTTCTTAGTGTATCACTGGCTAAAAAAATGAGACGACAAATGCAGCACAGCGTTGCACAGGAACAATCTGGTGTCAATATCTGACGAGTGTTTATAAAGCGTGCATATCATTACAGTGAGTATTACAATGTAGAAGTATCGCAATGCAGGGCTATCTTAGATGTTTGAAAATCGCGTAAACTGCACCTAGGGCAACGAACACTTGTCTTGAATGCCTAGCTCGGATCGTAATTGCTCGTGACTCTCTAGAACAAGTTTGGCTTTGCGAAGCAGTGTGCCTCAGCAGCTTCCTTCCAGATGAGCTCTCAAGCGCGCAGGTCTCCGATATTGTATTCTCGTTGATTTATAGCTGCACAGTGTTGTCCGCTGACCATTCCGCTGTGTATGGAGGACGCAAAAGAAATAGCCACGTTTTTTTGGTCCGAGAGCTTCGCAAACGACTGTTGCGTGGCTTTTTGTGGCCTCTCCGAGGCTCTAGCATACGATTTCAAGACTGCACCCAAAATGTGGACGGACCCATGTTGCCGGAGAACCAAGCTTTATATCACCTACAGCAAACTCTCACTTTTACAAAGGTCGGTTAAACGACTATTTCAGAATAACAAACTTTTAGAAAATTCCTGGCAGTTTTTCACGCTAAAATCTTTCAATTAAATGAATTTCAGTATAGTGAGTATTTCAAATGAATGAACTTCGTCCACAGATCTGAGCTCATTTTAAACATGTAATCCAATTAAGGTTTCCGTCTACAGCCCTGGCGTAGCCGTGCATGCCGTTCCAAGATCACCCATCCATCGACGGTGGTGCAACATCGCTTGTGCCATGGTCAGGTAAACTCTCACGTCTAGAATGGGTTGTTTTCACGCCCTAAAAACACCGCTAGTCGAAATTAGCGAAATCGAAATCGAGAGTCCAGGCCTCCAAATCTGTCCCCAGTGCACCAATTTGACCATCTCCGGGGCCTAGTGTTTTTCCAGATAATTTGCAAACATGCTACACCAGGGGCCACTCAGTTCGCACTTGTTCGTTCTGTGACAAAAAAAAAAAAAAAAAAAAAGACATGGCGCTCGTGAAGTCACTGCCTCAGTGCATGCGCGGACTAGTCTCCAAAAAAAAAGTCGATTACGCAGCGTCACGCTCGAAGCTGCACATGACATCTGCAGTCGTGAATGAGCCCCGTATGAGCATGCATGTGCTAATGACGTGCCTCCCTTGCATTTTCAATCCTCGTTGACCGCCTAGAATGCAAAAAATGCTTTGGTCGTGGAAAGCGTCTCAAACGGTCAAGTGCAACATTAAAATAAAAAAGAAATAAGCCAGATCTGATGCCTCGTGAGAATAAATGTCCACTTGAATCTCAATATAACAAAATACCTGTTATAACAAAGAAAATGCAAAATAGTTTTGTAATATATACAGTGTTAAGAATAACCTTTATAACAAATTTTCGCACATAGCGAACTTATTTTCTTGTAATATGCTACTTTGTTATAATGAGGTTTGAGTGTATTGTGAAGCAGCCTGCAAGGAGCAAATTATGATGTACACAACATGCATTCTATTATTTACGTCCCATGATACACAAAAAGAGCTACAATTCACGTCTAAAAAACGTCTTGAATGGCTAGCTGTACTTTCTGGATGACTTTATCTTTATTGTGTTTAAGGGCACCAGTTGAAATGAAAATTGCAGAATTATATTCAAAATAACCTGCATTTCACATTATTGACTTCATATCTGCTGTGCCAAATGCTGTTCCATATTACAGTGAATATTCAGTTCAGTGAACTTTCAGTTAACTATTTCTTCAGGTTCCTTGAAGTTGACTCCAGTGAAAGTTCACTTATTATCTACCGCACACTGAAGCAAGAAAAGTCATGTTCCAGACTGTAGACATTTACAAAAAGATATTTATTCTTCAACTCAAAAGCGAGTAACATTACTACAAAACCATCATTCGTGGGGCTATAGACATAGACATCAATTCCTGAAACAAGAGTTTGCAGGCATAAGGGAGGCGAACTTGGGATATCTGAAAAAAAAAAAAAAAGATGTAAAGAGGAGGTGAAGTCATTTTGCCAAGAATTCAGTGAAAACACATTTATCTTAAAGAGACACTAACGAGAAATAAAATTCATCTCACATTCATGAATCACTCTTTAAAAATTTCAAAATTGCTTCGCTTGCCGAGAGAAGATAATTGCTATGCGAAGCGCAAAAAGACAACGCAGATGGCAATGCCACCTTGAAATTTGAGCACCATGAGTCATGATGCCATTGATAAGTCCTAAGCAGTTCATACCCAGCAAAAATGAAATTCACTGTTTTCTCAGGGAACCACAGACTTCAGGGGGGACGCGACACTTCGGGACCGAAAATCAGCCAAAAAATCGAGTTTTCGCGGACCTTCTTTTCGCGTTCCCGACATCATTGCGCACCTATTTACAAAATTTCATAGCCGAATACCATCAACTTTTATCGTTATTCAACTTTAAAAAACCGAAAACGGGCGTCCTGCCCTTTAAATTGAGGGCGAATAGCGCAGGTTTCGGCTCTACGATACGCGGGAACTACGCGCTCGATCGGCGCCATTTTGGTCTTGTTTGAAAGAACGCGTTTTCAGCTGTTTTTTTTATTCAGTAAGCAACATTGAGCGTTTCCCCGGCTCGAAAAACGGGGCCTCAAAGACGAAGAGCCGCGCTCACTGCCATTGGCTAAACGGCGCACGTGACTGAAATGGCGCTTTCCGGTTGGCTGGAAGCTCGCGGCTTGCGCCTGCATACGCGACCCGACGCCATTTTGAAAGGGTTACCGCTGTGACGCCTCGAAATCGGCAGAGCACTCTGAAGCTTCTGATCGTATCGCCATGCCTGGAAACGCAAAAAAGTATCGGACCGTGCACGCATTTGGTCGTAGGAAACGCAAAGGTCGTGGGAGAAAGTCTACGAAGTCATCAGAGCCCTTGGTTGACTCCGACGAACGATGTGTCGACGCTCCGCGGCCGTTCAGCGATGGTGCGACCGAGCGCGTTGCCTCCGACGACGATGACGGTGAAGCGAACTCCGGACGACTACGAATCGACGCCAAGGTGGTGACAAACGCCGAAGTTGAAGAAAATCATGCCCGGGAGAAAGCGACGCTCGACCGGCTTTCATCGGCGCCAGCAACTGCACGGAAAATTGACTTTTTCACCGCGAGTTGTAGCGAGGCAACCGCACAGGACTCGGACCACGCTGCTCCTTATCTGCTTATGCATCTAGATATCCTAAACGCGATAATGGGTGCCTTGTGTTGCAAAGCCTGCCACGGACCGGCTACGATCGTCAGAGGGGATCGGGACTACGGACTTGCCGTGAAAGTGCTAGTGCAGTGTGAAAGGTGCGGCGAGATCGCAAATGAATGGACTTCGCCCCGCGCGAACGGCACGAAAACGTGCAATCCGTTTGAAGTAAATCTTCTCGCTTCGAGGGGGATGGTGGCTACCGGCAACGGCCAAACGAAAATGAACGATATTTTCGCAACAATGGGCATCTCGCACCGCGGTATGCACCACAAGACGTTTCAGCGGCATTTGAAGAACACGCTGGCACCCGCTGCAACGCGGGTGCCAGCGTGTTAGATTTAGCGTGTTAGAGTGTGCCAGCGTGTTAGATGATATTAGATTTATCAGAGTACAAGTGATTAATTTAAACTGCTTATTGTTTCAGTTCAGTGCCCCTTCAAGCTTTGTACCAAAAAGACTCGCATAAGCAAAATGCCTATATGCACGTTCTTTGCCTTATACAGTGAAATCTCGGTGTAACGAACTTCAGGGGGCCAGGGCATTTAGTTCGTTATTTTAAAAGTTCATTATAGTGAAAGCCCAAAAATTAACTGAAATACTTATTTTCCACCGACAACGACTTACCTTTAAGACAGTGAGCCCTTGAACTCGTCTTTCACAAGAAAAAACAAATGCACAAGTGAACACTAGAAAAGGCACGTTTGTTTAAAGACGGCTGTGATTTTTTTTTTACGCCTGCAGCACAAACTTTGCAGCGCAAAGGCTTCCAGCTCATCCACATTTCTGTGGTGCGACTCGGTGGTGCAATCCACTTTCTTGCTTAAAGAAAACTGCTTCCGTTTTTTCGTCGCAAGCAGAGATGAACTCATTAGGGAGCTTTAAAATAGCGCATCGCGAGCCCTTGAGGTGCGGTCGCTGCCACTGCGCATGCGACATGACGCAGTCGCCGGTCACGCTCGCGGCCCGCCCGTGAAAAATCCAAATAGCGGCCTGCAAGCACTGGTTTCAAGGCTACGATGTCCTGCGACTGTGCTTTGCAGTTTGCAGGAGGGCAAACACTATTCTAAAATTTATATGGTGCCCGCTATGCCAAGAAGCAAGGCGACCGTTCACTGTCATTTGCTTGCGTGCTGCTCCGGTGGTCGCTACGGATTTCAAAACATGAGTTCCCTGTACTGAGGCGTTATTAATATAACGGGGAACTAAAATAGCACTCGTGATTCTGAAATGTTCAAATTCTGAAGTACGTAGTAGTGAAATAATTTTACATTGAAACTATTAGCTAGCAGCCGACACGGGATTTTTTAAAAGTTCGTTAATGTGGGGTCCATTCTACCGAGATTTCACTGTATGCCTTCAATACCATGGCCTGGTGAGACTCCCACCCGTACTTGTTGCCTAACCAAAGTGCCTTCAGGCGAAGTCAGAATCATGGCCAAGATAAACATGTGCAAGTTTGTCAGCATGAGTGACATCGAGCTTGGGAAATGAGGTATGCTGTGTGATCTGTAGAAGTAACAGTTACGCATTGCCATTTTTCTATATGCATCTGCTTCGCTGTTCCCTGTGGTTGCTGCCAAAAAAAAAAATCAACCTTTAAAGCAGTATTCAAAGGCAAAAACTACTTCCGTGGCAATCATACAGCCTGCTGTCAGTTTCCGTGACCTGGCAAGGTTTATTCAATGCCTCTTCCTCGACTTAGACACCCAGAATAAATCTGCTCAATATGTGCTTGGAGCAGACATTTTATCAGTCATCCATTTAAGATAACGCAAAAGACAGTCACAGTACCAGTTCTAAGCCTTGCTTTCTGCACCAGCAAGACGGTAGATCCCGTTTTCAACTATAAGACGATAGCACTAAAAACTAGATAACAAAGTGATCGACCGATAGGCCAATCAGGAAATATAAGTAAAGCAGGTGCACAAGATTACCCTTACCTGCGTCTTGTTTCGGCAGCCCTTGCATTCAAAGGTATTGTTGCGCAGGTTCGCGATGGCCAGCAGGCCACAAAGATTGCAGATGTGTGCTCTGTACGGGTCCGACACTTCAAACAGGCGTTCGCGCAAGAACTGGGCTGCTCCGTGGGAAATTTGGCAGTCGCGTTCCATCTCGCCAAAACGCAAGCCACCATCCCTGCATGTCAAAAGTATATGCTTGCAGTGAAAAACATCAATACAGAATTAAACTTAGCGAAAGTGTTTACAATAATAAATTTTCCCTGATGAGCAGACCAGCTTTGGAACGAGAAAGTTAGTATTCATGTTTAGAAATGAGCTTATAATAATGCCTTTCTGAGGCCCCATAATGTAGAATCTGAATTTTCAAATGCACTCAAGGACACTGTACTGTTCCTTCAGTGTGTGATACAAGTGCACATGAGCACAAGAAATGGCATTCAGTAGTTAAGGGAGATGTGGGTTATAAAATGAAGTTTGTTAATCTTGAAGTGAATTCAATAATATTTATGAGTGTTGTTCAGTTTTTTCGTCTGATTTCAAATATGTAATTACATTTTCATACATGCATTACAACGAAAGATACAAAGCTTTTAATACAGAAATTAGATCGATTTCTCACGGGACTTATCAAACACTTCGCTTCAAGAAAATTTAAAACTAAATATATGCCAGGAAAGCCAGAGAGTTGCTCTAGCTGGTGATGCTAATTTCGTTGTTCTCAGCAGAATTTTAATACACAGAAAACATATGTATGTTTAATTGCTAGACTTGTGCTAATATTCATTTATAATTAGTGACAACTAGAATTTTACAGAAAACTGTAGAAATAAGCAAATAGCATCAGCGGCTAGCTCAATTCAGCACGAAAATTTCGATACCTGAGGTTTTGCATTTACTGAGATGAAACATGCAAAAATGTTCCGTAAGAATGTGTTTGATTGGTGGTTTTGGGACGTTAAACCCCACAAATCAATCAATGTGTTTGATTGCAAGAAAAACAAAGCTGAGAAAAATAGATCTGAACTTTCATTTCATTATAACGTTGATTAGTGAGAAAAATAGGTCTGAACTTTCAGTTCACCACAACATTGATTATCTTAGCAATCTGGCAATATAAATTGCATCACCCTGTAGCCCTGTCTGTCAGCATCAAGTTCATAATAAATAAGTGGCCACTGTTCATAAACTACAGAGACATATCTTATGTAAGATAGGGCATAGTCATTGAAAGCAACACAAGAAAGTCAGCACCAGCCAGGTTACATATCACTTCTGGTTCCTAGTTGCCCAAAAGGTACAAAAAAAAATTTACCTGTGCAAATAAGTTGCTCATTGTTGACGGCCACAACAAAATACACCTTTCACACACTTATGGCAGCGAGAAAAGAAGTCTATCTAGATCAAATCGCAGTATTGGCAGCTACGTTTGGATGGAAAAGAAAAGCATACGAGGTTTTTATGAGGCTCCCAATTGAAAAGAGAGTAAGGTTCGAGGAATAGTTTTTCTAGGAGGCCCCAACCGCCGCACCGCGCCGCAGCTGCCGTAACCTCAAAACTGCACGTGTCAATCCGTTGCCAGCCGTAGCTTAGCGGCTTAGCCAAGCCAAACCTCACCATGTTCGTTCATGTGTTGTTTTGTCAGCTCTGCGGTCGTGTGTCTGCGGTTGATCGTTTGCTGCTGCGCGCTATCTGCAGTGATCACGTTTCCCGACCTTCAGCATCCACCGAGTTCCTAGCTGTTTCATGCTGCGCTTTTCGTCAAGCGGATTCGCCAATCAGAGCGATGGCACCCACTGCTCCTTCATCTTCGTCCACGTCTTCAAAGTGCACAAAGCCCCCTCGTAGGCTCACGATGGAGAAGAAAGCCGCGTTCATTGAACAGGTCCAACGCGGTGGGTCCTAGGCAGAGGTGGGGAGGGAGTTCGGTATTTCGAAGCAAACTGTTTCAGGCTTAATCAAAAACAAGGTGAAGATCTTGGAAGTGGTTGCCAAATCAACCGGGGCTGGAAACAAAAATGTAAGCCAGGGTGTTTTCCCGAAGCTCACAGAAGCACTCGTGTGGCTCTGTGCCATGATCACTAAAAAAATACCGACATCAGGCGACATCCTGATGCAGAAGGCAGAAGTTTTCACGCTTCAGATAGGCGTGAAGGACTTGAAGTTCCGCGATGAATGGCTTCAAATTTCAACAGCTGCAATGACTTGAAGTTCAAGAAGATGTGTGGAAAAAGCGGCGCCGTCAACGATTCCGTTACAGTGCAGGCCACTTATAACGTAACCGCTTTTTGCGCGGGACCGGTTATAACGTGGGTTTTTTTGACCACCGATATGTCGCCCATAGAACTCAATGTATAGGCCAACCGTTTATTGCGTAGGCGCGTGAAGGAGACTACCGGTTATAGCGCGGAGTTTTTAGGCGCGCGACCATAAAATCGGCGAACGGAGCACGATCGGCACGGTTTCCCGGCGGCTATCCCGGCGCGCCGGAACGTTGGGAGTGTGAGCGGGAGGGCGCACATGGAGACCGTCGCAAAAAGTCAAACATTGCGGAGTAGAAGAGAGGGTACAGTAGGAAGAGAGTCGGGGAGACCTTGGAAGGAGGGAGCGTGTTTTTGTCACTGTGACGACTGTGGCAGCGTCCAATCCGAGTGCGCGCTGGGCGGAGTGGGGGAGAGAAGTGGTAGCATGCTTTTTTTTTTCTCAATTTCCTTCTTTTGTTGCCTCTTTGGATTTGCTGTGTGGGCTTCGCCGTGTCGTTGCCGTCTGAGAGCCCAGAGCATGTGTGTTGCCTAGCTCCTGTCGCCATGGCGTCGGCGGCGTCTTCAAGCGGTGTGAAAAAACGCCGTGCCTTATCGCTAGAGATTAAGGAATGCGCCATAAGGGACATTGAGAGTGGCCTGAAGAAGGCATCGGTGGCGGCGAAATGCGGCGTTTCCGACACGACCGTGTCGACCATCTACAAAAACAAGGACAAACTGCACCAGCAACTGCAGCAAGATTCGTCTTCCCTGTCACGGAAGCGAATACGTATGTCAAAATACGAAGACGTGGACGCAGCGCTGTTCAGGTGGTTCCGCGAAGTTAGGGCTCAGAGCATCCCAGTAAGTGGCCCCATGCTCCAACAAAAGGCCAAGTGTCTCGGAGCCCTTTAGGCCACGACGACTTCAATCCACTCAACGGGTGGATTCAGCGTTTCAAAGATCGCCATGACATCAGCTGCAAAGTGGTGTGCGGAGAAAGCAGCGCTGTTGACGACAAGTCTATCGAAGTCTGGCTTCGCTTGAACTTGGAAAGTATGCTGTCGACCTATACTGACAAAGACATTTATAATGCCGATGAAGCTGGTTTATTTTATAACCTTTTGCCCAACCGCACGCTTGCGCTGAAAGGCGAAGCCCGCTCCGGCCGCAAGGTCTCAAAGGAGCGCATAACTGTATTGTTTTCCGCCAATTTGGACGGGAGCGACAAGCGCCGCCTCTTTGTCATAGGTAAATCGGCAAGGCCACGCTGCTTTAAAAAGCGAGAGTGCCTGCCAGTGACCTACAAAGCCAATAAAAAGGCGTGGATGACGCAGGATTTGTTCACCAGCTGGCTTTGCAAGTTTGATGAGGATATGGTGGCAGAAAAGCAGCGGGTCGTGCTTATCCTCGACAACTGCACGGCCCACAACGTTAAGCCGAAGTTGACCGCAGTCAACCTAATGTTTTTGCCTGCCAACACTACAGCAAAAAGTCAACCTCTCGACCAGGGTGTCATCGCAACCGTAAAGGCGCTGTACAAAAAGTGCATTTGCGAGAGAGTTTTGCTGAGCCTGCAGCAGCAGCAGCCTCTTAAAGTGAACTTAAGAGGCGCAATTGACATGGTGGTCGCTTCATGGTGGCAGGTAAAGGCCGATACCATAAGCAAGTGTTTCAAGAGGGTAGGCTTCGTGCGCAACGCAGAGGCTCTGGAAGATGATGAGCAGAGCGACACGTCGCTCGCCGATGAGACCCTCAACACTGACGACATGTGGTCCTGCCTCGTTGACAGCAACTTTGTAACCGCCACCGACACTTTCCAAGAATTTGTCGATGCCGGGGAGTCGGAGCTTTCTGTCTGCGAGGAAGCGAGCACAGATGACGCGATCGTCGCAGCGGTGAGCGGTAGTGCGGAGGTTGCAACGGATGACAAGTCGGACGGCGAAGACGATGTCGACCCGACGCCAGAACTAGATTTCCCGTGCAAAGACGCATTGGAATACCTCGCTAAAGTGAAAACGTACTGCGCGAAAAACAGTATGAGCGAGAATTCGCTTCAGTGCTTAAGCTTTGTGGAGGACGAAGTTGTTCGCAGTGCTGTTCGTAAGCATCGCCAGACGAAAATAACGGCGTTCTTCCGCTGATGCCGAACTTGAGAACTTTGTTTTCAAGCGGTGTTGCGATTGTGTTGAATGTGTCTGCGAGTGAAAAGTGTAGTAAATTGCTTATGAAAGGTGGGTTGCCCTTTTGACATAGGCAAAGGCCGAAAAAAGCATGCTTTGGTTATAACGCGGTACCGCTTATAGAGCGGATTTTTACAACTCCCGTGACTTACGTTATAAGCGGTCTACACTGTATCACCAGATATCGGGATGGAAAGCTGCAGTCCTTGCTTCAGCAGTTTACACCTAATGATATTTTTAACTGCGACGAAACTGGACTGTTCTACAAGCTGCTGCCAGCGAAAATGCTTGAATTTGCTGGTGACCCCTGCTACAGCGGCAAGCACAGAAAGGAGCGGCTCACTGTCCACGCTGGCAACATGTCAGCCAGTGAGAAGCTTCCGTAACTAGTAATGGGCAAGTTAAAGTATCCAAGATGTTTCAAGGGCGCAGTGACTCTGTCTGTTCTCTATGAGACTAACAAGAAGGCGTGGGTAAGGTAACAGTTATTAGAAAGCGTACGTGCACAAGCTGGACAGAAGGTTTGAGCAGCAAAATCGAAGAGTTCTGCTGTTTGCGGACAACTGTGCTGCGCATGGCAGCATCAAGGACCTAAAGGCTATACAGTCGAAACCCGCAATAAGGAAATATTTCCTGATCACCGGCGAACGCTCATAGAAGCCCATGTATTACGTATCTCGCGGCAACGAAATGTTTTTGGATAGTGATCCCACATTAACGAATTTTCTACCACGGTGCAGGCCTTATTTTACACTCCCGCCAAAGGTTAACTGTCAAAAATATGCTCGTATGTGTGTTATGCGCACTCAAAATTTGTAAACGTCTGCTTTTGCCGCGCTAGCATGGGTACCGTCATTTTTATTTACTTAAGGGAGGACGCGGCTTTGGGATCGCGAGAAATGGCAAAAAAATCGATTTTTCGAAAATCAAGTTTTCAGTTTCTGGAACCCTTTTTCTATCTGATTCCAAAATATCTACACTGAGAACCGCGCAGAAGTGCTTCGGAAAATTTATTTCACCTACCCAGGTAGCGAAACTTTTTCTGGAAATCGAGAGAAAACAGCGATTTTCAAAAATTATGACTTCGCGATGGCGGGGCCGGGAGCCGGCTTCTTGGGCCCATCCGAGAGCATTTCTCCGTGTTTAACTTTCCCGCCTCAGCTGGCTCCTCCCTTTAAAAACAAGCACACAAAAAGCAAATGTTTAAATGTCGTTTCGAGGCTCTTGATTGGCTGTGGCCGCCATGTTGCCTTAGCTCGCCTCGCCATTGGCTTGATGCTCGCTCCGGGAGATCGTCGTCTGCTGCTTGTGCGTCGCGAGGACATGGCTTTTGAAAATTGCTACTTCGTGACGTGTTCACGGCTCGATGATCACTTAAGATATAATTACGCTTTAGTTAGGAGCAGTAGGCGGATGCGCGATCAGGTTACTACGAGCGCGGCGCGTCATCAGAGTCGTCTTTAGCCCTCACTTCGCCGACAATGAGACTGCGGGCAGGAACGACGCGCTAGCGCGCTCGTAGCGACGTGCTTCGTCGCAAGCAACGAAGCTGTAAGCGGCGGCATGGTCAGATTACTACGAGTGGTCGCACCGGATGCACAATCAGATTACTACGAGCGGGCGCGCTGTCTACGAGCGCGGCATGTCATCGGAGTCGGCCTTAGCCCTAACTTCGCTGACAGCGAGACTGTGAGCAGGAACGACGCGCTAGCGCATCCGAAACAACCCGCGGGTTGTTTTCACAGGACACCCTTCGCTCCTTCGGCGCACATGACGACGACATAGCAATGGACCACTTTTTCCAGTTTTGCGAAGGCAGAGCTTTGAAGTTGTTGCATGGCAAGGGTCGGCAAAGTAAGTTGACCGACTTCTGGCAATAAATTTTCGTTCTGCTGGCCGTATCACTGTTTTTATGCCTCATACTCGCGGCAACGAAATTCTCGCGAAAACAAAATTTTTCGGTTTCCCTGGCGATTTTGTTATTGCGGGTTTCGGCTGTACAGATTGAATTTCTGCTGCCGAACACCACAGCAATCCTGCAGCTGATGGACCAAGGCGTGATTCGGAACTTGAAGCATCATTAAAAATCACGCATGCTCAGCACATGGTGCTCTGCTCCGACAACCGGAAAAGCTACGCTGTTGACCTAAGGTCTGTCGTCATTCTAGCAGAATCATGGAAGGCGCTTACGCAAGAGACTCTGCGGAACTACTTTCACCACGCGGGCTTCACACTCGACGCTAAGGCGGTCGTCTCACCCCAAGTGGACAGCGTGTGTGACGAACTGCCATCCGCTGACGTTGCCTTCGACGATCTGTGCGCTGCCACCATGTCTATTCCAGCCGGGATAACCTTTGAGGGCTTTGCCGACGCTGACAAAGACCTCGAGCTATGTGCAGACTTGACCAATGACAAAATCATTCGTCAAGTTACGGAGGATTCTGACTCCGACATTGAGAATGAAGAGCCATCTCCTACACAGCCAATGAGCTCGGAGTTGACGCGAGCACTGATGACACTGTGATCGGTGTACAGTGGCAACATGATTTTGACTGAAATTGAGGCAGACACAGACATGTTCGCTGGCAAGTGGGACGTAATGTAAAAGTAAATAGGCGACTTCTTTGCGCCCAAGTGCTGACCTATAAGGTAGGGCCGGCCACGTCGTTTTTTTAATAAACTTCTCTAACAGAGCCACCTAAATGATGCATTGGCTGAATTGCAATGGGAATCTTGTACTCCGGGCATTACCCTCTCAGTCAGTGAAAAATACCTAAAAAAAAGGTGCGTTTTCACATGCATTCGTTTTTCTGGACTGCCCGATTTCTCGGACGTTTTTGCGGTCCGTTGAGGGTCCGGAAAAACGGACGTTGGCTGTAATAGCGAAAGCAACCACAGTGTTTCTGTGGGAGTATTTGCAAAGATAATGAAATACTACCAGCCAGCGCCACTGGATAAGTAAAAGGGCTGTTGACTCTTATGCGAAGCCGCGTCAAAATAGTGTTGCGACGGGGGTGACGACCCGCTTTAATGCAATAGCTTCACAGCACTCATCTGACAGCACACGTCTGAAAAACAATTCCCAAGAAAACAGAAAAGAAATCACTGCATTTTCGCTCGCTTATTTCTGGTGACTGCCAAAATTAATTAAACTGAGTTCTAACCATACTTTCCTATAGACGCCACAAGCCGAACTTGAGCGGCGTAATCGATACCCTGAAAGATTTTGTCGTGCAGTTTGTACAATGAGCTTTTGTTTTTTGTTTTTTTTTTAACACAAGCAGTAGGCACATCTAATTGGAGCTTACCTAGCCCTACCCTCCATGGGTTGGCGCACAAGAATCTGGACAGGGACCTCGGGCTCGGGAATGGATTTTGTCATCCACCATATGCTTCAGCCGCTGATAGTAAGTGGGCCCCAAGAATATCTGGGCGTTCACTTTTCGGCCTGTGTGTCCATTGAACATCACCTGGGTAGCAGAACAGGCACATCAATAACTCTAGACTTGTAAAATAAAGTGAGAAGCTGAATGAAGTACAGCACGCACCACTTATAATGTAACCGGCTACAGCATGACCTTTTTAAGTTTACCCTCCCTTAGAACTTTGTGTACATGCCTGCCGCTCTCTGCATCGTACTGCAAGATAACAGACCGGTTTCAGAGGCGTAGCCATGTGGTGGGCTTAACCCTTCCCGCCGTCAGAAATTTTCCAGTTTTGTTTGTGTATACCCTATTTACTTGCGTAATCTTTGCACTCGCACGATTCTTGCACCGCCCACATTGCACAACAAAAATATACCGTAATTTTCTTTTGCACGAGTAATTATCGCACCTCATAAATTACACACAAAATTTCGCCTACACTCAAACCTCATTATAACAAAGTTGCATCTAAGAAGAAAAAGTTCATTATATCCAAAGATTCGTTATAAAGGCATATTCTTAACACTATGTCCACTGCAAAACTATCATTATTTAATTGGTTATAACCCATATTTTGTTATATCCGAGTTCTTTATATCGAAGTTTGAGTGTACTCCTCAATCACTGATGATGATAGTGCACAACAGCCTGGCGCCTTCGCTTAAGCATTGTGGGTACTATCAATGCACGGCGCTCTAATCCCATCTAAGCCAAGCCGAAGTGGCATGTGCACGTCGCGGCATGTTAGTGTATGTTGTGACGGTTCTGCGGTTACACTACAGGGCGATGTGGAACCTACAAGGCTGCTTTCAAGCTTTAAGTGATTGATCATGCACTGACTGAACAATGCCAACAGCACTGGCCTATAGGCACTCTGGAGTCTCTACAAGTTTGTGTTCAATGCTGGCTACGACTGCACGGGCAGCTGAAAACCACTAAGACGCGCAGGGCCCTCCGTGTGCCCAAGACTTGCATCAATGTTAACACTTTTATTTCGCCAGAAGGCAACTGCAGAGGGCAACTGCGGACAAAAGAGTACTAGCGATGAGGGCAAACCAAAAGAGGAAAGAACGTGAACCAAATGAACAAGAAGTATATGAACAAAAAAAGAGCTCCGCCGCATCGCTGAGTTGTGAAAGTAACAACACTTCCTAAATACTTTTCAATACCTGTTATTGCGAATTTCAGGCAATTAATCGACTTAAGAAACAGAGAGATTGCAGACTATGTCTTCATTACCTCATTTCCTCTCAGATGGTAACCATACTCTTGAAGGAGGTTGGAGATCTTCTGTACGTTGACAGAGTCGTTAAAGGGTGTAGCGTCACCAATTTCACCCTTGTTGGCCGAGACCTTGCCTTGCAGGCACTCGATAAGATGGCCAATGGTCATACGAGAAGGGATGGCGTGGGGATTAATGATGATGTCTGGTGTTAGTCCTTCTGCTGTGAAGGGCATGTCCTAAAAACAAACAAAAAGAAAAAGTCAGCCATTAAGCATTACAAGCACGTCTTGAATTTTATGCAGAGGTGCAACAGCCGAAACACAATTCGGAGCAACTTTTGGAGCAGCAAAATGTTACTTTTGGAGCACTAAAATCGACATTTAGAGTAGATTACAAGAAAAAATTCACACCTTCTTTTTTTCATGGGATACCAAATTTGGAGCAGTATAAGCAAGAAGGCTTACATTTAAAAAAAATTTATAAAACATTCAACATCACCTAAATCGTCCAGTGTGAACAGGAGCACTGCTATTTCAATGAAAGTAGTATTTTAAACCACCCCACTGAGCAAACAGTGATGAAGTCCATATTAGGCATTTGCTGCACCTGTCAAATCATTTGACAGACTCTTCAAATTCAAATATGAATCGGCCAAGCTCGCAACCTTGAAATTTCGAAAATTCCTAAAACCGAGGAGTAGGGAAGGCGAAAAAAACTGGCACACAACTTAGCAAGTTTTTTTTTTAGGGAAGCAGAAATGTCATACACTGCTCCATATGATTTCAAGTAGCTTATTTAAACGTCAGTTATGATACTGGTACTCAGAATTATCCCGCATACAAACACATAAGTAACCTTGCAAAATGTGCAGTGTCTCGTGAATAGCGCTAACAGCCCCTTCCAAATCTCATTACGCTTTTTTGCTGGGCACCGGTGTAGTGCGGCAAAGGTGGCTTAAGCAGCATTCTTCGCATTAAGTTAGAACCAAAGCCAAGAAATTTTCTAACCTGCGATACCTACCCCCTTTCCACCATTTTTCTCCTTTCATCGGTGGGTTAAGTGCCCCTTCGGCTCCCTGGCAATGTGCTGACAAGAAAATAATTTTATTTTCCTAAGTGTTCGTTGTGGTGCCCTAGTAACGATCTTGTTCTAGTAAGCAAGAGATGTGTGCATATTTCTTATTTTTTGGCCCTATAAGTAGCCTTGGTATCGCAAAATAAAACTGTCGAAAGTTGTGCTACATGTGTGTGTGTGTGCGTTCCTTGTGTCCTCATTTTTAGTGCATTTTTAGTGTTCTTAATCTCGCAATGCACGTTCGACCAGGTAAATAAACAACGGCGCGTGCCCGTTGGCCCGGCCACGATACCAGATATCTATTGCCAGGACTGTAGCCGGGACGACGCAACTTCGAAACAACCGAAATGTTTAATGTGCCACTGCGAAGGCAATCGACATGGGCACTAGCAACCCGGCGTCCACAGCATGTTGAGTTCGTTCCCACGAAGAAATGCGGCATACGCTTTCAGCTCCTAACAAGCCATAACCCCGTTTTAGGCTAGTAAATTTACATGTCCAGCGAAGCGCTGATGGCTACTGCAATGCATTTTTGTCTTGAAGGTCCATCATCCCATCAATAAGTATCTGCTGCGGTCAACAGACCGATGGGTGCACAGCATTGTTACTTTATCTAGTCATATTTTAAGCACACTTTAGGCACTACAGTTGGGGTCTGCACGCTTTGACAGATAGCACAAACTGCAAGTGGTTATCGTGACCTGCATTTCTCGCCAAAATTAGTGCAACTGAGAAAATTTTGAGCCTGGCTGGGCATTTGGTGCAGCATAGTGCAATTTCAGCAAATTTCATGCTTTTGTGCAGCTTGGTGCAAAAATAGGAAATTACATCAAATTGGCACAATTGCTGCAGCTATTGCACCCCTGAGCAGTACTCAAGATCAGAGACACAGGGAATCGATATGTATGATCAGAGACACAGGGAATCGATAAGTCTTCATATGTATATACGGAGCAAAAAAAAAAAAAAAACACGAAGGTGCAGACACAAGAGCATTATCAGCATTGCATAATCTAACCACGTCACGGCCACAGTCCAGCAAAATGACACGTCAAAACATACTGCCCTAATCCGAACATACTGCCCTAATGTTTAACATTTTTGGCACACTCCACATCAAAAAAGAATCCGTCAACAACATACTTCGCACATAACGTCAAAATTCAATGTACCAAAGTAAATGGCTACTTTTACCAACTCAGCTATCGAATCTAGAGGATTGCCAGCATGCTAAAAAAAAAAAAAAGCTGAGACAGGCCCTGTGTAAACTTACCTCCTGCCGATAGGTGATACCACAAGTGCCTTTCTGGCCATGCCGACTGGCAAACTTGTCACCGATCTGTGGGATGCGCACCGAGCGCACTCGAATTTTGCAGAACTTGTAGCCTTCTGCATTCACAGTCAGCATCACCTGGTCCACAATGCCTGTTTCACTGTTCCGCAAGAATGTGCTGGCGTCACGCTTGGTGAATCGCCTGTTGGTGCTCTCCAGCTAAAAATGACAAGGGTCATGTCATCTGCTATAGCAATTACAAGATGCGAGCCATGCAGCACAGCAAGATTGCAATGGTTGAAATTTTGAAATTGAACTTAAACACTGCTGCGTGCATGTTTTTCATCCTCCAGAGTAACAATTATTTGCTTCACTACCTTGTAATCCTATCATTGTCATCATGAAGCTTGTAACAAGACAAAGGTTTAATATCTCGAAAGGAACCATGCATCATATACGATTACAGTGCAGTTTGCGGAATGCACAAAGAGTGCACACTGACCTTATAAATTTTCTGCAATGTCCTTCACCCAACCATTACAGCGACTCTGATTCAGGCACAGTTCTCTTTGAATTATTTTTGATCACCTTGAAATACAAATTAATTTTGCAACGTTCCACCAACTACAAGAAAGTATGGCAAATTTTTTTCACATTGACTGATGCTGCCTTGATGCTAGACCAGTGGGGAAGGGGATATTGGACTGCAACCAAGTCTTTTCGCGTGCTTGCAACGGTAATCTGCGCGAACTGCTCCTAGCCGAAACGGCAATATGATTACGAGGAATACCGCAGTGAAGGGATCTGAAAATTTTGTCCGCCAGAGGAGCTATCTGCATATGTTCTGTGACAGAACAAACAGAAACGTAACGACTAATTGATAGATATGTGGGTTTTAACGTCCCAAAACCACCATATGATTATAAGACGCCGTAGTGGAGGGCTCCGGAAATTTAGACCACCTGGGGTTCTTTAACGTGCGCCCAAATCTGAGCACACAGGCCTACAACATTTCCGCCTCCATCGGAAATGCAGCCGCCGCAGCCGGGATTTGAACCCACGACCTGCGGGTCAGCAGCCGAGTACCCAGAAACGTAACGAGAGACAGCAAAAAGCCAATAGGCGAAGGGTGAGTATTTCGGATGGATGGGTCCGTATTGATAGTCGGCTGAGGAATTCAGAGATATCCGCTGACGAATTCAGAAATGTAATCAACGCATGAACACAAAATTACCATTAGTAAACTTTACCACTAGAAATTGAAGAGCACGATGACTTCAACAATTTACTTGTGCTACCGTCTTGATTGAGTGCTAGGCAGTGTTGCAATCTCACGAGATGTATGATGGAAGCAGTGGTTGCGATTTTCACAAAGCATTGGTGCGTGATTGGAGCAAGCCAGATACCAAGCAAGTTTCAATTCTCTGGGCAAAGCTTTTGCATTTCGATCCAATCCAATTTCTGGAGACCGCTCTGTATTTGTTTTGTCACACGTAATGGTGCCTCCTTCCATTCTGTGCTCGTTCTTTGTCAAAGTAATTAACGACACTGCATCTTACGGTTTCGATCCTCAATTCTGTTCACCATACGAACCTCGACCACTCCTGCGCATGCAATTCCCTCAGTCCTATTCTCTCACGATGTTTTATTCTATCACAGAACAAGATAGCTCCCCTTTAATGTGTGCATTAATATATGTACATGAACCTCCGACATTTCACTTCTCTCGACATAAAACCATCACAGCCAGGAGTAAACCAGCAAATTTTGGGCTGGCAGCCTAGCAATGTAACCACTGTACTACCAGGGCAGACATCTAGTTTCATATTAAAGGGTCCCTGCAAACACTTTTTCAGCATAATCAGAAAACGCTGCCAATCCATAGTCGAGGCTCCTAGAACACACAAGGAAGTATTATAGCGCAGCATGCAGCCTGGAATTTGCCACTAATTCTCCAAACCAGCCAGTAATCCTTCCCCCTTTTTTCTGTAAATATTGCTATATAACCAAATGCACGTGCCCAATGTCCATGACTGTTGGCTGATTTCAGCGACGCGAGTTCGCCAGGCAGCCACAAAAAGCCGCCACATGTCTGTGCGCACTGCCACACTAAAAGTTGTGCGTTCCAAGAAAAAAAGAAAAAAAAGTGCTCAAGGTTGCGACGCCTGCATGACATATTCGAGCACTTTCGTCGGAACAAGAAGAAAAACGATTGCAGCGTCTGACAAATCTTTGCGACTTCACTCTTCAGGATGGATTCTATTAATTTTTGCTGTGGTCAATTCGTGAGGCAATAAGCTCCTTCATGAACCCATCCCATGGCTATTCGAAAAACTGTTTCAGAACCCCTTCAAAATAGAACATGCACGATACAGTCGGACGGAAATTTCAGCACACTTAGCCTGAACTAGAAGGCATTAAAGTCAATGGTCTAAAGTCCTTTTTCCATTGGCCAGTGACTTATTAATAATAACACTACACAAAGACCACGGATCGGGTATCTTTTGGTGCCAGGGCAGCCGGCTGATGTGCTCGCGGGCAGCGGCGTGAGCCGCTTCATTTTCCTGTAGACCCTCGTGTCCAGGAACCCAGATTACACAGGTGTATGGAAGTGGAGAGCTTTGCCATTGCAGGAAGAATAAATGACGATCACCTAATGGCAATGTGGGAGGCTAAGCTCATTGTCGAGGACCTGGAAGACCAGCGACAACTCGTCGCCAGGGCCAAGAGGGCAGTCGAAGCCAGAGGGTTCCCTAGACTAGGGAACCCTCCCACCTTAGGGTGACATTGGCCTCGCTTGGAAACACTGTTTCTAACTAAGCGTTTATTTTTCTCTCTCTCCACAAAGACCATAAAATGGCTGCTGTACATTTGTGTATCCTGTGAACGTAACAGTCGAAAAAAGTACTGTATTCATACAAAATTTTAATACTTACACCGTGAGATATTTGTTTGCTATCAATGTGGCAGCAATATTTTTTGAAAACAGGCACCAACTTAGTCACTAAAAAGTTCAGCGAAATGGCTTTTTGAGAGAAGCAATCAAAGGCATCGATTGAGATACATCTAGTGCTCACAGAAATAGACTCATTCCTATAGTCGAAGAAGGTGTCCTTACATCATCATCATTTTCTGGCAGGGTGATCGTCTTGCCAATAATGACATCGTCTCCAGACACTCTGGTACCTGGTGCTATGATGCCATCATCATCCAGCTTGTCATAGATGGCATTTCGCATGCCTAAAAGAAAAAGACACGTTGCAGGTTTACATAAAGTATATAATGTGACTTGCACAAGAATAGTCATGCTGAATTCAACACCCACCCTGGCAGGTCTCCCTTGTTGGCTTCTCAAACTGTTCCTCCTGGTCACCGACCCTCTTGCATTCAGAATCCTTGTAAGACCGATAGAACACCGACCTGAGAAATAGCAAGCAATCTCTGTTACAATAACCTCACTATGTGTACATGTGTGTGTGTGAATGTATATATACACGCACGTTTCGGCCGTGGCATGGCCTTCGTCAGCATAAGTGGGTATGATACAATCCAGCCGATTTTATGGGCTCACGTGATGAACTCTCGGTACAGCAGCTAGGACAATCGAAGTGAATTGGTAATCTGTCAGAAAGCTTGGGTTAACATGACTCACATGCGACGGGTGCATGAATATACAAGTTTCAAATTTCCTTGCGCATCAACACGTGGGACACAGTGTGGTTGGCAAGACATAAAAAAGAGCTCTGAAATAAAGAAACCACGGATGACTAATATACATTTAAATATACATTAAAAGATTTTACTAATCAAGAAGTCGTGTTGTTATAGTGCAAGACAGGTGAGATTTCCTACGTTTTCATTGATGCCTGAACGAATGGTGTTAAATTTGTGGATCAAGAAAGATTCCCTCCCTTCCCTATCGTGACTTGTCTCGAAACCGGACTGAATTTATAGTGGCCCTAATTTTGTCGAAACCATGGCCAGGCGTACTAACGTGCTTCGACACACACACACACACACACACACAGACACACACACACACACACACACACACACACACGCGCACGCACCCACGCACGCACGCACACACACACACACACACACATTTATACATATGCTCTTGCTTGACTGGTAGTACTGTTTCGTTCAGCTTAAGAATCAAGACCACCTGCAAGCCTCTTTTCCAGGAATATAGTAAGGCAACTGTCTTTTCTCTGTAGACACTTGGTAATACTTGCACTGATCGAGTTATTCCTATCATATTTCATGCGTAGATGCATGCACGTACATTCAGGTGCGTGTAGTATTTACAATTACAATTTACATTTACAACCTTTTCAGATACTTTGTACACAATTGTGTACATCCCTTGTTTTTGCTAGACGTGTCAACTAGGAACTAAAAAAGTGCAAGATACCATGAGGTTTCGAAGAAATGAATCTTCTCCAGCAAACTTGTCTTCATTTAACTTCAGTTTTGACCGTACTGTTGCATATAATCACTTTTCTGAAGGCATTACCATAGTCGACGAGTCGTTTGACGTGGTGCTTCCCTGGTGCCACGTCGATATATATTTCATTCTTTTATAATATCAACAAAACCAAAAACCGATTTGCACTATATTTCTAGTCTGAGATTTGATTTAGATATGCAAAAACTAAACATGAATGTCTTCAGGATAAGTAGATATTTAATGAAAGCTTAATTTTTATTACCTGCTACAGAATGCATAAATCAATCTATTATTAAATTTTTGTTGTTGCAACCGAATATAGAAGGCCTTGAAATCATGCTGTGACAATTTGACCCATTTGCAGGCAGTTCTTTATAGATGGCACCTGAAATAGTTAAGAGTAATCAGGAGGAGGTGACGTGCTTTCGTTGTTTAGTGTTCCCAGGCGGCAACAAGTAGTGGGCAACCGACCAGTCCACTCGCGCCGTGTAGGCACTTATCACACTGTGCTCAGCACGTCTGCGAGGCATTGTTAGATATCTTGAAAAGAGCTTCATTTACACACTATAAATTGAACCCGAACTCTCGCTTTAATCATGATAAATACAAAGGAAATGCGATAAGAGTGTCAGTCTTCCATCAATTTCGCTGAGTGACGCAAAATTTATGTAGTTATGCAGAACGTGCAATATATCATATCCGTGTATATCTGTATTTTCTTGGTAGGCACCTTAATGAATTTATTTTTGCTTTATGTCTTTTTGCTGCATTGTGCATCACCTATATACGGTAGACTCATATTAAAAGAAACCTGAAGGGATGAGGAAATTATGTTTATGTAACAGGAGTTGAATTGAGACATGAACAAGCGTTTAGAATACAAGGATGAAAACAATCTTGCCAGAAGTACTTGTCCCATTTGATAACAGTTCGTAAAACAGATTTCCATTTGCTGATAGTCTACTGTATACAATTGTTTTTCCCAATCAAATTTATAGGCAAGTCAGCGCATGTCCTGCGTTTCTTATTTTTCGTCATCATCCCATGTGCACTTATAAACCGCGATGAACTTGCTCAAGCAACTCGCTCAAAGTTCCACTCTTATCTAGCTCTAAATTCTTGCATATGTCTGATTTCTCTATCGCCCGAAATTCCAGACGTGCCTGATTTCCTTGACTCCTGCCACTGTCAAGTTCCCCATTGAGTAAATGTATTAAAAATCCCGAAATACCGGACGCTTACGAAATTCACTACTTGATTTTCCGGACTCTTTACCGTTCACCCTGGACTGAAAATCACTGTCAACGCCACCATTTTCGCTGTTTTCGTACCCTCGAACGCACCACACCACGGCTGCCATACCCTCGAAACGGCAAATGCCGAAATCCAGTGAACACCAATCTGTTGCAGCTACAGTCAAACATGTGGCCACAGCCATGCCACAGCTGCATGGTGATGTACCAGGTCTGTGCCTGTGCTTCGAAAAGCCATGCTTTGATCGAGGGTCTGCCATCGTCACGCTTCCATACTCGTGAAAGGGGGTTACACAACAGACCTACCGGAACTGTTTTCACTACGCAAGCATCATACTGGACGCTGAGATGACTGTCTCACCGGGGAGAATAGAGTGTTTTATGAGCTTCCGTTCGCAGACGTTGCCTTTGACGATCTGCGCGCTTCCAGCGTTTTGATTCCGACCGAGATAACCTATGAGGGCCTTGTAAACGCTCACAAAGACCTCGAGCTGTGTGCGGAGTCAACCGATGAAGAAATCATTTGTCATGTTATGAAAAATTCCAACGACTCTGACACCAAGATCGAAGAGGCAGCGCCTACACATCCAACGAGCTCGTAGTTGACGCAAGCACTGATAACACTGTCATCGATATAAGCGACAGCATGTCGTTAGCTGAAAATGAGGCAGACATCATTGTGAGCAAGTGGAACACCGTGCGAACGAAAATAAGCGACATTTTGTTTTTGCCCCTACCGTAATTACTCGAATCTAACGCACACCTTTTTTCCAGTTAAGCGAATTCATAAATTGCATGCGCGTTACAATCCAGTTCGAAAAAAAAGAAAAACTGAATACGGTCATTCTATTGCCATCGGCATATCCAAAATGGCTGCCCCCTACGTGCACCGGCATGGCGCGTTGGCCATTTCTGCCTATATGTTTCCCATGTGCGGCAGTTCGTACGTGTGCTGAGGAGTTCGTCATCTTGTAGTGCATTAGCGTCGATGGTATGGAAGGACCGACTCCAAAAACTCGAGTGCACCACGATGCCGCTTTTAAAAGAAAAGTCATCGCGTGTGTAGAAACGGATGGAAATGGGCCGCATCGCGGTCGTTCGGGGTTCCCTGAAATGTGCGTGCGGGACTGGCGGAAACAAAAGCAGAAGATTGTCGACAGCAAAGCTTCACGCAAAGGCTTCAGTGGACCACAGCAGGGTCGGTTTCCGCAAATTGAAGAGCTGCTCGGCGAGTATGTGCTTGAGCAGCGAGCGGCACAGCGGCCCGTGACGACAGAACTGCTCCAAGTGCGGGCTATGCAGTTAGCCTTAGAATAGAAAAAGGGCTAATGCGGAGCCAGTTTAAAGCGAGCAGGTGATGGCTAACATACTTTATGAAGAGGAAAAGCTTTTCCTTCCGAAGGCGAACGGGCATATGCGAAAAGTTTTGAGAGGAGTACGACGAAAAACTTCGCAGTTTTCAGAGGTCCGTCCTAAACTTGCGGCGCAGCAACGGCTATCTGCTTGGGCAAATCGGGAATGCCGATCAGACACCCTCTTTACTTGGACATGCCTAGCACCACAACTGTCGAGAAGAAGGGGGTGAAGCAAGTTCGCGTGCCGACATCGGTCCACGGTAAAACTGCAGTGACGGCAATGCTCTGTTACACGTCAATGGGCACAAGCTTCCCCCGTACCTCATATTTAAATGGAAGACGCAACTTAAAGGAGTCGTTTTTTCGAGTGGTGTGATCGTGCGGGCCAACGAGAAAAATGGGTGCGCGTTGCAATCGATGTCTTACTTTTTTTTTTTTGCCTTCGAAACCGGGTGCACGCTGCAATCAAGGGCGCGGTAGAATCGAGTAAATACGGTAAGTGTTTACAAATGCGGTAGCACCGGCCACATTAGATTTTTTTTTTCTTTCTTCCCCCTTTCTTTTTTGGTTCCTGTCATAGCCACCTAAACGATGCATTTGCTGAATTTCAACGAGAATCCTATACTCCTGCCGAGTCCCTCTCTATCAATGAACGATGCCTACTAAAAAAGCGTGTTTTTGCTTATATTCATTTTTTCGGGCTGCCCGATTATCCAGACGTTTTTGCGGGCCCTTGAAGGTTCGGGAAATCAGACGCCAACTGTATATTATGCGGGGTAGATGTGAGAAAATACAGTAGTCCCAACTGCAAAAAACTAGCAGTAAGAAAGATCCGGCACAGAATGTAGAGGCACACAGTTGATGTGTGTCATTCCATGCACAATAATGTGGCAAAGCTACAAGGCAGACGCCTACCTGAAAAATCCCCGGTCGACGGCCGAGGCGTTGACAATGATGGAGTCCTCCTGGTTGTATCCTGTGTATGACATAATGGCTACGATGGAGTTGATGCCAGCTGGCAATTCACGAAAACGGAGGTACTCCATTGAACGTGTTGTGGTCAGCGGCTTGTGGGGATAGTAGAGCACATGGGCAAGGGTGTCCATGCGCACGTGGAAGTTTGTGATGTAGATGCCCATGGCTTGCTTTCCCATAGCAGACTGGTATGTGTTACGGGGTGACTGGTTGTGGTCAGGAAAGGGGATGATGGACGCGCACACACCAAGAATCATGGATGGGTGGATCTCACAGTGCGTGTAGGTTGAACAATATGCGAGTCCTTTGTCTTGCAGGTCGTCGGGGGTCATCGACAGCATAACAGTCTCTTCCTCGAGTGTGTCGATGTACTCGACCACTCCACTGGCCACCAAGTCTTGCCAACTGTAGTTATTGTATTCCCGATCCTTCAGGTTGTCAATGTGGCGGCGCTTGAGCAGAAGTTTCTGGTCTTCAACAATAAGGAGGGGCCGGCAGATGCGGCCCGCGTCGGTGTAGATCGAATTTCTCGATCTCTGATGTCCCGCACCATCGACACTTCTGACACGATGATGTCCATCTGTCGGCGCAGCTTGCGAAGTGTGTTCATCAACTGGTCCGGGTCCCTGTGAATGCCTACCCAGCACCCGTTGACAAATATTTTTGTAGCCTCTGCAATGGCTGAAGGTGCAATCTCCTCCAAGTTCTCCATGCTCCATTCTTCCAAGAACTCAAGGATGGGCGAGGGCTGCGAGCCCACAGAAATGTAGGACATAAGGGCGAGGTTCTTCACCAGACCCACAGCGTGGCCTTCTGGTGTCTCGGCTGGGCAGATCATACCCCACAGTGTGTTATGGAGCTGGCGGGGCTTGGCAAGTTTCCCATCTCGACCGATGGGAGAGTTGACGCGCCGAAGATGTGACAGAGTCGAAGCATAGGTCAAACGATTGAGCACCTGAGACACCCCCGCACGTGCCTGATGTGCCTTTTTCTGGTCGCCCCAGTTTCCCGTGGCCAAAGAGTACCGCAGCCCGTCGGTGATGATGCGGGTCTTGATGGCCAACTCGAGGTTGAAGTCCTTGCCTCGGTCGATGAACTTCTGGGCATACATGCGTACCTCTTTGGTGAGGTTGCGGAAAAGACCCCGAAACAGAAAAGCCATCAGGGGACCAGCCAAATCTAGGCGCTTGTTGCCGTAGTGATCCCGGTCATCCAGCTCTCTCCGTCCAAGAGCAGCAAGCAGCAGCCGGTGAACCATGTACCTGAAAAGGCCACAGAAAGAGAAGTATTCGTGTAAACTAAGCAGAACGATTCTGTTGCTGTGCTGGCACAGTTACTCAGATTGGTTCAGCAAAACTTCAGGGTGACAAAAAAAAATCCCCTTAATGAAAAGACACAAAGACTGTAAAACAACAAAGTGCAGCTTATGCAAACAAAAAAAGCTATTGTTCACACATGGCACTAGTCATGAAACTCTTAATCTCTTGCGGTTTCTCATCCAGCCCCTTTCGGCAATGTAGCCCGGCTGCGGCAGTCTGCTGTCAGGCCCTGCTCGACAAGTTCTTTTGGGTTGAGTAGCACCACCGGACAGCAAAAAACTGTGGAGGTCCCTCAGTCTCACTTATGAATGTATTTTGCCATCAGGGATCACTGGGACTCAAATTCATAAAAATTTTCTTCCACCAGACTTAGTAAGCTTCACCAAAAATTTTCTCAATCGGACTCAAGCTCACCAGAACATTAGTCAGATAGAATCACTCACACTCAGACTCACGGCTCGATCCCAGTCTGAGTGAGCCGGCACAAGTCAACTCATAAGAGAACTTGCTGACCCATGAAAAGCACATGGGGGGCTTCTCACTACACATTATCTCTGGAACCATAATCTTTCACTCTCAAGCTTTGCCTTTGTTTTACGACAGATGGCAGCTGCACAGTTCAGAGCCTGGAAATATTTGAGTGCTTAGGCAGCCTCAGCGGATCACTTTCCACACTGCTTGCGTAAAGCCTGACCATCTTCTTGCTAAGGGCCTTCTACAGTGACTATTTTAGGCTTTTGGCTAAAGTAAGAATGTTAGTGAGGGAGAGAACTATAAATCTCCATCAAACGGTGATTCTACATAAGCCAGCAACAAAGAAGATTACGAGTTTGGTAACACAGGGCGAAACGCACCAGGCTGGGAAGTGTACAAGGAGGATTTCCCAGAATTACCCCAACTTGCACACACTGCCCAAATATCGCTCAAGAACTTGGGCACAAGATCAGCTGCAAAAATAAACACCCGGTCAGTTTTTTTTTTATTGCATCCTTGTTTTCTTCAGGAGTGCTCAAAACTAGCAAAATAGTTTCATAACAGAAAACCGGAAAGAAGGAACAAGTTTTGAACAGCAGAGAGTAATAACTAAAGTTCTAAGAGCTAGGAAAATAACAAAAATGCAGCACATCAATGTATGGCTGGTATTGTTAAAGGGGAGCTACACCACTTTTTCACCACAGTCAGAAAACACTGCTGATCGGTTGTAGAGGTTCCCAAGAGCACACACGCAAACATTATAGCGCAGCACGTGCCCTGGAATTCACAATTTATTATCAAAGTCGGCAAAGAATTACTTTCTTTTTTCTAAACAAACGATGGAAGATGCTCAAAAATCACTCGTAGAAAGCCGTCTAACAGCCAATGGCCAATTTGAACATGGCGCATTCTCACCCATGGCAAGGAATTCCAGGACACCCATGCACTTAGCTTTAGGTGTGTGTTGAAGAAACCCCAGATTGTCCAAATTAATCTGGTTAGTCACAACATGGCACGCCTCAGTCATATTGTGGTTTTAAAACACGAAACCGCAAAATCAGTCAGTTGATCCTTTTGGCAAATTACCTATTTTAATCCAACAGATACCGCATTATTGATTGATTCAAAAGCCTTCC
The DNA here is from genome assembly GCF_013339725.1 of Rhipicephalus microplus. Lineage (NCBI taxonomy): Eukaryota > Metazoa > Arthropoda > Arachnida > Ixodida > Ixodidae > Rhipicephalus > Rhipicephalus microplus. Next base: position 180,452,436 of record NC_051167.1, read on the forward strand.
AAGATTTAAAATACTTCTTGCAGCCATTCAGCCAGCGTGCAGATACAAAACAGTAAAACTAAATTAAATGTATGCAGTAGCCCACGTGATTACAAGGGCATTTCAGTAAAAAGGCTGCTTTACTACAAAAAAGTGCCATACTGGTTAACAAGATCATGAGTCCAAGTTCCGCGATGAGGATAATTGATTCACTATAGAAACCAAAGACCAAACGCAAAAAAGTGGTGACAAAGACAGCACCTGGCTGTCATGATATGCGCGGTAGGTTCATCTGGTGCGCGATGTTTGTGAGTTTGTGCTGTGCCGCACGCCGACGAAGATGACGATGAGACAAGGAAAAGGCGGAATCGTGTCGTCAAAGTCAAGCCAAGCCATGGGGAGAGAGGAGAGGAAGACGACGACGGGGCGTTGGAGAAGAAGGATCCGAACGAAAGAGGGGCAGGCTGAAGCGCTCGTCCGGTCGTGGTCCCGAAGCCTACCTGTGCCTGTGTTCCGCACGAGTCTGGCTCCCTTCTACCTGTGATCCAGCAGCCGGCGCCAGTCCGTTGTACTCGGATCCGGTCGTTTTCCAGACCTGGGCCTACTACTGGCTGTCCGGGACGTGCTTGCCACACATCGACTCGGCCTCACGCTCCGCTCCGACCATGCCTGAGTCATCGCTGATGTCGGCGTAAGACGCAACGCAACGCATCGACTCATCTGCCTTCGACGTCACACGGTGAAGTGTTTCAAACCTTGTGTAGTGCAGTGGGGGACTACGCTAAGCGTCAGACCTTGTCTTTCGAGAACGTGTGTCGTGCTTGTACCTAAGGCAGTTCTTCGCTGTTGCCATGTAACACGCCAAGCTTCATTATCGTTTTTTTCTTTTTCTTTTTGTGGCATTAAAGCCTTATAACTCAAGTTGCAAATGTCTTCGTCAGTCTCGACAACGATTATTTAAGTTGCCGAGATTACTCGAACCTTATCCCTCACAAGTGGCGTCCGCGCGACAGGACGAAGCCGTTTGCACTGGGTTGAAATCTTTAGGGAAGATGAGTGAGCAAGAGCTTATAACACTAGCGGAACGCATGGGGCTTCAAGGAGCCGAGCTAAAGACGTGGGTAGACGCGCGGTTAGAGCGGGCTCATGAGGAATCTGTGCAAGCGCGTGAAGAGCGTTCCGCGGAAAGGCAGGCGGCGAAGGAACGTTTGGAGATAGAAGAGAGAACTCTTCAACTGCGAATTCGACTAGCTGAGGTTGAAGGTAGCCGAGAGCCAACAGCGCGGGACCGCGAACCTGAGAGGAGTCAAAGCCGCCCGTACTTGATCAATCCTCACAACCTGATTCCAGTGTTTGACGAGGGGCGTGACGATCTCGATGCGTATCTCAAGAGGTTCGAACGCGTAGCAGTTGGTCAAGAGTGGCCTGAGCAGAAGTGGGCGACAGCGCTTAGTTTATGCCTCAGTGGGGAAGCATTGAAAGTCTTCGGTCGTCTGTCGCCAGAAGACTCAATGGATTACCAGAGTACGAAAGTGGCCTTGCTCCAGAGGTTTCGTTTCACAGCCGAAGGCTATCGCGAAAAGTTTCGGCAAAGCAAGCCTGAAGACGGCGAAACTGGTAAACAGTACGCCACGAGATTACAGAGTTACTTCGATAGATGGCTGGAAATGTCGGAAACGGACAAGGACTTTGCATCCGTGCGCAACCTCATTGTAGCTGAGCAGTTTCTGAATAACTGCCACGATCGCCTGGCACTTTTTCTAAGGGAGAAGAAATGCAGGACGGTAAAAGAAATGGCAGAAGCAGCTGATACCTTCTTGGAAGCCCAGCGGCAAACAAACTTGTTGGTATTTTGTACCAAGTCTGCAAACAACATTCCCAAGGAACAAGAAGGATTTACTTATACCCAGCCTCCTCTTAGATGTTTCGTCTGTGATCGACCCGGCCACAGAGCATCTGATTGCCGCACGAAACCCCAACGAGTCTTCTGTGGGCACTGTCGGAAGCCCGGCCACGATGCAAGAGCATACCCAAGCAACGGCGGGTCAAAGAAAATGACATCTTGCATCGTGTCTACTGACCAGAAGTCCGAGACGCCCCGATGTGCCGATGATTCATCACAAGATGAATATGTTGCTAGTGCACTCCGAACGCGCACCGCAACGGCTACACGAAACTTGCCGGTGTTACAGGGAGAAGTGTTTGGACATACTGTATCAGTCTTGAGGGATACTGGAAGCAACACCCTGGTCGTGCGACGTTCCCTCGTTCCCGATGATGCGCTGACGGGTACTACCGCCACTATTGTATTGGCCGATGATAGTTGCATCGAGGTACCGGAAGCAGAAGTACGGATTCTATCGCCCTATTTCACCGGAAATGCGATAGTCAAATGCATGACGTCGCCACTTTACGATGTCATCGTAGGAAATGTTCCCGGCGCCCGTGACGCTAATGACCCCGACTCAACGTGGAAGGAGTCAGCGAGCCTGAAGTCGGAAACTAATCAGGCATTGAATTCTGAAGAGAAATCCAAGGATGGATGCGGGACGAATAGCACAGTCATGGTTGGTGTTTCAAGCAAAGGACATCGCCGGAAGCTCACGACTGCTAAATTTGGAAACTTAGAGGTGACACAGGAGTCATTTCGCCAGAAACAAGAGGAAGACCGGTCGCTGGATGTTTGTAGGGCGAAAGTCGACACCCTCATCCGCGATAAAGGAGCCACATACCACTCATTTATGTTCGAGAAAGGAATCTTGTACCGCGTTTACCACTTGACTCCGGGTAAATCAGTTCAACAAGCGGTGGTTCCAAAGGCGTTGCGTGTCCATGTGTTGCACTTGGCACATGAATCACCGATATCTGGTCACCAGGGTATCAAGAAGACGAAGGACCGAGTTTTGGAGTCGTTTTATTGGCCCGGTGTACAGGAGGAGGTACGAAGATTCGTAAAATCATGCGATGCATGCCAAAGGACATATCCCAAAGGCAAAGTAGGCAAGGCGCCTCTTGGACGAATGCCTTTGATTGACACGCCATTCGAACGTGTGGCCGTTGATATCATTGGACCTCTGACGCCGATTTCAAAGAAGGGTAATCTGTACATTCTTACCCTTGTGGATTTCGCCACTCGGTACCCGGACGCGGTGGCTTTGCCCGCAATTGATTCGGCAACAGTAGCAGATGGACTACTGGAGATGTTCTCTCGAATAGGATGTCCACGGGAGATCCTCTGTGATCAAGCATCCTGCTTCACGTCAGGCCTGATGGAAGAGGTGAATGCTCTGCTTGCTATTCGACATTTGAGCTCGACGCCTTACCACCCGATATGCAATGGCTTGGTCGAAAGGTTCAACGGCACTTTGAAACAGATGTTGCGCAAGTTGTGCCAAGAGAAGCCGAAGTCATGGGACCGATTTCTTGCGCCTCTGTTATTCGCCTATCGAGAGGTACCTCAGGCCAGTATGGGCTTCTCGCCGTTTGAACTGATCTACGGCCGGCACGTCCGAGGACCCCTGGATATATTGAAGGAACTCTGGACAGGGGAAGACCTAGAGGAAGATATCAAGACTACTTACGGATACGTGCTTGATCTGAGAGAACGTCTTGAACGCACCTTGAAGCTGGCTCAAGAGAATCTCTCCCGAGCTCAACACTCGCAAAAGAAGTATTATGACCGAACCTCCAGAACCCGACAGCTCAAAGTTGGTGACCGGGCTCTTATATTGCTCCCAACCAGGGAAAACAAGCTTCTTATGCACTGGAAGGGGCCATTTCCGGTTACAGGAAAAAAGAATGACCACGACTATTGGTTGGACCTTGGGCACACCACGAAAATGTTTCACATAAACATGCTCAAGCGCTACGAAGAACGTAGGTGCTGATTATATGAGCAGGCTACAGGTGTAGGTGCTAGCTATACAACATTAATGTAATAATGTACCATATGCCTAGGGACTCTCACATACAGACTATTCTCTTGGTGCAACAGTTCTGTACATTTGTTTGTCGTAAGTCTTGTCTCCCGCGCACTTTGGACAGTTTTTTTTTTTAAGAAAAAAAAAAAAAACTTTTGAAAGGGGGGACTTTTGTCATGATATGCGCGGTAGGTTCATCTGGTGCGCGATGTTTGTGAGTTTGTGCTGTGCCGCACGCCGACGAAGATGACGATGAGACAAGGAAAAGGCGGAATCGTGTCGTCAAAGTCAAGCCAAGCCATGGGGAGAGAGGAGAGGAAGACGACGACGGGGCGTTGGAGAAGAAGGATCCGAACGAAAGAGGGGCAGGCTGAAGCGCTCGTCGGGTCGTGGTCCCGAAGCCTACCTGTGCCTGTGTTCCGCACGAGTCTGGCTCTCTTCTACCTGTGATCCAGCAGCCGGCGCCAGTCCGTTGTACTCGGATCCGGTCGTTTTCCAGACCTGGGCCTACTACTGGCTGTCCGGGACGTGCTTGCCACACATCGACTCAGCCTCACGCTCCGCTCCGACCATGCCTGAGTCATCGCTGATGTCGGCGTAAGACGCAACGCAACGCATCGACTCATCTGCCTTCGACGTCACACGGTGAAGTGTTTCAAACCTTGTGTAGTGCAGTGGGGGACTACGCTAAGCGTCAGACCTTGTCTTTCGAGAACGTGTGTCGTGCTTGTACCTAAGGCAGTTCTTCGCTGTTGCCATGTAACACGCCAAGCTTCATTATCGTTTTTTTCTTTTTCTTTTTGTGGCATTAAAGCCTTATAACTCAAGTTGCAAATGTCTTCGTCAGTCTCGACAACGATTATTTAAGTTGCCGAGATTACTCGAACCTTATCCCTCACACTGGCGAGGACACAGCCCTAATCAACTTTCTTTAATGTTGCTGATGGTTTATTGATCCTACTGACTGCCACTATGACCGTTATCTCAGTATTTAAGGGGGGGCGCGGCAAGTAAAGTGCCGATTTTGGTCAAAATATGCGATTTTCTGATTTATTTTTTTTCGTAATCTTCAGACCTTCAACTTCCTTGTTCTAAAATATTACAGCGAAACGTGCGCTACAAATCCCGCAAATAGTGTTTTTGCCGAGGCTAGTCGCCGAAAAGTGCGAAAAAAAAGCCCCTGAAACGGTGTTGTTCACGCCGCACAAACGCGCCAAGTTGTTGACCGTGGGCCGCCATTTTGGTAGCTTTGGAAAGAGGAGAAAGCCGGCTTCCCGATGGTCGCGGTCTCGTATTTCGCCGAGTGAAAATAAAAGCGCGAGGAGCAAGTAAAAAAACGAAAACGAAGAACGGCAATTGGCTGCGCGGGTCACGTGGTAGCAGGCGCGACCTCTTACTGGTCAGAGCTGCGCCGCGCACCTTGGCAACCTTGGAAGCGCGAGCGCATCTGCGGCCGCCGAGTCGAGAATCATCCGGCGTGCGCTTCGTTTTTTGCCAGTTGGCTGTTTTTGTGATAGTTCGCGTGCTTTTTTACCAAGCTTTGTTTACATCGGTGGTCTCTTCTGAGTGCTTGCTCATACTGCGGTGCTATGTTGTCGCAAAAAAGTTCCGGAGCGTCCACAAGTACGGCAAGCGTCGGAAAGCTTGGAACAAAGGGCAGACGACTGCGGCTGCCGTCCCAGTCGCAGTTCCGGACGGAGCATGCTCTTCAAGCGTCACGGAGCCTCTACTCAGACCCTTCGCTGATTGTTGTGAGGCCGAGAGTGTGGAAGGTGCCACATCGTCGTATGTCAGACCGCCGGATGCCGTCGACCGTGATGGACGCTCTCGCGAACCCGATTGCGGTGGCACCGCGTCGGCAGCCGTTGCAACTCCGGGCGTGCGCGCGTCGAACATTCTATCGCGAGTTTCGGCCCAGATTCCGAGCAGTGAAGAAATCGCGCAGCGGGCGCAGACAAGGCGGGATGTTTTGGATGCCGTAGCATCGAAATCCGCTTCAAAGCGGAAGCTCGAGCTTCTGAACGAAGGCTGCGACGAAAATGACGGCGGTAAGGACTCCACATTCTTCATTGTAAATAAGAATATGCTGAACGGTCTGCTTTCGTCAGTAAAGTGCAACAAGTGCGACGAAGGGTCGATACGCCTCGAGACTACGCACTGCCTTGGACTCGCGGCGAGGATGGAACTTTTTTGTGACAATTGTGGCATAGTGAACAGTGCGTGGTCGTCCCCGAGGTGCTCCGGGCAACAAAAAACGAACCCCTTTGAGGTAAACGTGCGTGCTTTGAGGGCTGTGCAGTCAGTTGGCAGAAAACAATCTGCCATAAATGACATTTTTTCTGCGATGGACATTTCGCATCGAGCACTGCACCACAAGTCCTACCAGAGACTGCAAAGGAAGTACAGCCACCCTGCCACCACATCAGCTGCCACCCGCATTGAAGCAGAAAGTGCACAGAAGGTGCATGACATTTACAAGGACCTAGGAGGAGTGCCAGGCTACATTGACGTCATTTACGACGGCACGTGGATGACGAGGGGGCACAGAAGTCATATTGGCGTGGGCTGTGTAATCGAGCTGTACACAGGCTTGGTCTTGGACCACTGTGTCCTGTCCAACTACTGCCAAGGCTGTGCTGTTGGTCCCAAGCCTGGTGACGACAACTATGAGGAGTGGCTTGAGAAACACAAGCCACAGTGCCAAAAGAACACCGATGCTAATGCAGGCCAAATGGAAGTAGAAGCAGCGAGGATCATGTTTGAAAGATCGTTTACCAAGTACAAGCTTCGATACATCAATGTGCTCTGCGACGGTGACAGCCGTACGTACCTTGCCCTCACGCAAGACAAGGTGTATGGCTACATGTTGATTAAGAAACAGGAGTGTGTGAACCATGTGAAAAAAAGAATGGGCACTTCCTTGCGCAACCTTCTTGATGAGCACAAATCCAAAGGCCGAGGACTGAGCATGGGTGGCAAAGGCCGGCTGACGCAGGGCCTTATAAAGAAGTTGACGAATTATTATGGCTGGGCCATTAAGAGCCACCCCAACGATGTTCCTGGCATGGAGAGGGCCATCATGGCCACTTATTACCATGTAACATCCACAGACCAGGATCCACACCACGACCTGTGCCCAAGTGGGACTGACTCCTGGTGCCCGCACAATCAGGCATTGGCCAAAGGAGAGCCGCTGCCGCCTCACAAACATAAACTGCCCCCTCACGTGCGAGTGGCACTGCTGCCAATCTACAAGCGCCTCTCGAACAAAGAGCTCCTTGAAAGGTGTGCGCAGGGAAAAACCCAGAACGCTGTGGAGAGTATGAACAGCCTCATTTGGTCACTCCAGTCCAAGAGCCAGTTCGCCTCCCTTCGAAGTGTGGAAAGTGCAGTTGCAGATGCAGTCTGCTGTTTCAATGGTGGCTGCAAGAGTGCGCTGCAAGAGATCACTGCTCAACTGGGCTTCAATCCAGGAGACTGCTCTTTGCGGCGAGCAGCCGAAAAGGATGCCAAAAGGGTGAAGAGGGCTCAAAAGACGCATTGTTCCACGACAAAGAAGCGCAAAACTGGGTTGCGCTCTACAGAGGCCAAGGCCACAGCATCTCAGGATTACTGCCCAGGAGGATTCTGAGTGTTTTAGGCATGTTGTGAACTTCCAAACAAGAGTGAACTTTCAAAGTCAGTTTTCTCAACTCTTGATTTTCGCCTATGTGCCTTCGCTAGAACATCTGTCATTTTTTAACAAAGACTGATAGAGTCGTTCCGTTTTTTGCACTAGGCTCAGGAGGCCTTTAGCAGTGCAATAAAGCTTTATCTCTCTTCTTACTCATCATTTAAAATTTTTAGAACACATTTTATAATTACTGCGATGTGTGCGCAAAACAACATCCATGTTTTGGAAATTTTATTTATGGTTACAAGAACTAGAAAAATCAACTAATAGCTTCTTTGCACAAGTTGATGCTTTGGGAACATAATAATATGAAAAAATAATTTCATTTAGCAATAATTATCTCTTTAAGTGCGAAGAGCATTAATTAGTATAATTATGCTTGTAACTCAAAAAGTACAAGAGGTATTTGAAAACGGTTTTCATATTTGGAATCCTCACAATCATCCACATACACACACCAAATTTCATCACAAACAGTACATTAATAAAAAAAATTAGTTTTACTTGCCACGTCCCCCCTTAAAGCGTCACAGCTGCATTGCCCTTTCTACAACAAAACACTCATCTATCTGACATAAAAATGATCAAGCTAAAAAATCTGCGAGGTCAGTTCTCGTACTGGTGCCTTTGCTATTTCTTCTTTTTCCTTTTACTATTCATGAATGGAATATGTTAGGTGCGCATGCTGTCCAACTTTGAGCCGATGCTTTTTGTTTGCCGCAACGTGAAGCTTGCTTTTCGTGAATGCGCAGGCGCCGCTGCTCAAGCGTATGCTTTTTTCAATTGTACAACTGCGTTCGTTTTTTCCCACCCCCCTTCAATAATGCCCACTCGGACAACGTGGAATGAACTAATGAATAAATCAACGAATGACTCACCCGAGGTAGTACGCCTTTTTGGTTTCACAGAAGTCGCTCACACCGACGTGAGGAAGCATTTCTTTCTGGAGGATTTCCTTGGAATACTTGATGCGCTTCTCCTTGGTGACACCGGGGCGTGCTCCACGAGAACCGATGAAGTTCAGTGCCACATTTTGCTCTTGGATCACAAAGGCCTCGTCCAAGGAAGGCTTCACCATCTCCATCATCTCGGGATCTTCAAAATCGTAGATAATGTGCTCCAGGATGTCACGATCAGCCACAAAGCCCAGTGCTCGGAACACTATCATTATAGGAATTTCTTGCTTGATATAGGGCAATATAGCTATAATCCTCTGGCCGATAGCACTCTTGCGAACTCCCTGCGTGAATGCAAAAGACAAATGCTGAGGCCTCATGCATGTTCGTTTGGACAACAACTTGAGGAATGCATGCATGCATTCAAAGTTTATTATGCGTCTCTGGTGATCAGGACATCTTGGACCGCAATGTGCGCAGACAAGTGGTACGAATCCTACAGTTATTTTTAAGTTGTTTTTACTTCTGAATGTTTACCACCATATCATAGCACTCCCAAAGCATTTAAACCTTTGAATACCCAGCAAATATATTTCAGTTTGTAAGTAATTAGGCTAGATTAAAAGAAAAACAGAAAAAGGAGGTATTGAGCCACCAGATCTGCATCAAAATATGCTATCTAAAGTTAGAATATTTTTATTATTTTAGAACTCTCTACTTCTCTGTCATTTACTTCATCTGCACTGAAGAGAACCCCTATCAGATAATTCGTGCATGTTCGGAACCAATAAGGCCCATGTGTAATAGCTATGGCGAAGAGTGCTTGCTTAAGACTTTGAGTGTACATGATACAGTCGAATTCACATATATTGAACTCACTATAAAATGAGAATGAGCTTGATACACCATACATCTTATATAATTTTTTTTAGTTTGCTGCATTTTTGGTATAATTTTTGGTGTGAAAGTTGGCTACACGGCATTGCTTGATGACAATTGAAGGAAGGCGGCTTACGACAATCGTAAAGATTTCTTTTCTTTGGTTTTTATATTTCTGCAGCTTGTAGTTCGGGATGCGAGTTATATGCAGGCGTGACTTGTAGGCGAGAAAGGATGGTATAAGAATATATAACGACTCAACATTTTATTTTGTGCATGCTCCTGAAGTACCAGAAGTTTCTTGTCAGTCTTGACCCTTATGTTGGTGTTGATTTTAATATCATATACTAAGCGTGCTTGTTGGGATGCTGTATGCGCAAGTGAGGTCAAGCTTCTTTTTACGTTCAGCTGAGTTGATTATCATAAACTTTCCTGTGAACAGCCAGGTTGGTTGGACACAAGAAGAAAGAAAGGGACGAGAGCAGCGCTGGTGCCATCAACTTTTTTTTTTCTCTTCTGGTGTCTTGATGAAGATATGTGATGTTTAATGACGCAAGGGCCATTTGGTGGCTAAAGAGAGCCAGTGCATGATAAAGAGTGTGAAGAATGGTCATGTTATTAAGTGGAAGTACAGGGGCCTGAAATTCCTCGCGTTAAAGGCGGATAAAGCGTATAGGTATTCAAATCACGAGACTCACAGGAAATATGTGCAGTGAAAATGAGCGGAAAACAACTGTGATAATAAAACTATGAAGGGATAGACAATAGCATGGATGCCTCCTCAAAGCTTTCGTAGCCAGAAGCAGGGAGGCCAGTGCTATTTTTGATATAGCCACTGTAGCTACGACCTCTGCTCAGAGGTCATGCTGTGGAATACCAGGGTGGATAACGTGTGAAAATAAAGAACATCATTCAAGAGCGGGAACAGTGAATAGAGTTTGAAAAGCGAATATCTACCAATGACCATCGCTGGATGAAGAGCTTTATGGTTTCCATGCCAAGTAGCCCCCCCCCCCCTCCACCGTACATACGCTCTTTGGTTTGATATCAAGGTATTTTGGTATGACATGTGCTCACCTGGCCTCCTCTGGCAAGCATGTTGACCCAGAGTGTGCTGGTGGGTCGGGACGAGTGCTCTAGGCAGGAGCGGCATTCAGCCTTATAGGCGTACTTGGAATCTTTCATTTGGAATACGTACACTGTGTTGGTTGCCATCTTCTCCTGGGCAATCAGTACCTGCAAAAGCAAATGGTAAGGTAAAAATGGGAAAGCACCCAAAGCCAATGGAATTTGCTAGTAACATTTGCGAAGCAGGTGTAAAGTGAAACCCACTAGCGATGCTATTGGTTTGAACAATACTGTTAATCCTTCCTATAACGAACCTCCATGCAATGAGTTAGTCAATATTACAAAGTTTTTCTATCTCCCACCATTGCTCCATAGAAGCAGGTTTATTTGGGATCTCTATGTAACGACGTGGCAGCAGGAAACACCCTTGATATAACAAATTTTCGCCACCAGCAGTCTAGGAATTTCGCCCAAGATTTGGTCATTTCGGCACGCACATAAACCTTCTACAGTTGTCCCGCCACCGCCTAAACTCAAAGCGAAAGCGTCGCACATGGCGCCCTCGAAGCCTCAGGGACTGCGAGTTGAGAGCGAGCGCTCGTTAGTGTGGGAGGATGTGCACTAGGTGGGCCTGTGCCCCTCGAGCCAGCGTTGTAGCCAATCTTTCCTCCGCAGTTACATGCGCGGATTTGCCCTTTTTCCTTTCAAACTAAAACTACATTTGCTTTGGCAGCGCCACTAATCAGTTGCTACAGATGCCTCTGAATTACACTTCGTTGAAGATGACACCAGGTAATGCTACTAGAAAGAAAGATTCTAGCTTCATGTTGTTCTATCTCTGATTACAGTGCAGTCCACTTATAACGATATCGAGAAAACCTAAAAATATGATCGTTATAACCGGTGATCGTTATATCTGGACTGCCGCCAAAAAATCGTCGCCGGACGTACCTTTTGTAGCTCCAGGCTTCATTTTGCTATTTTCACCAATTAATAAATATTGTAGATAGTAGGATGTCAAAAACAAGACTTTATTTCTTACTCCGAAGAACGCATCACGGGTTCGCTGAGGAAGAGAGACTGACCGACGGCGGGGTGGGAGCAGTGGGAGGAAGAAAGCACAGCCAGAGGTACACAGCCGGAATGCCAACGAGGCCCCGCCCCCATGCCGCCGCGCCGCTTTGCTTTTCGCTTTTTTATTTTCTCTCTCTTTCCCGCTTTCGTTCGGCAAGCTACGAGTAGCTTGCCGGCTTGCCGTTGTAGAAGGCGGGTAGCCGCGGAGCGCGGCGCTTTGCTTTTCGCATTTTTTTTTTAAATTCTCTCAGCCTGTCCGCGGTCGACGCGCGGCGAGGCGCAAAACGTGACACAGCTGGCGCCATCTGTAGCGCGTCGCGCCAACTCGCGATGCTCTCCTCGGCTTTTTGAACGGCCGGGACGCGCTGCCGGCGCTGTCCTGCAGTGGCGGCAGATACGTACTCGCCTACGCTAACTTTTCGTCTTGTCTCGGCATAGTTCGTTTCAGAAGAACTTATCAATCTAAATGTTACGATTATTCTGAATGAAACATGCCGTCCACGGCAAACTTTTCATCGTTGTATCCGATATGCGGTGGATAACATATCGTTATATATGTTTTTTTTCCCCATAGCCCCAATGCATAAAATGAGACTGTTAAGTCGACCCATCGTTATAACCGATATATCGTTATATGTGGTATCGTTATAAGTGGACTGCACTGTATAATGAATTAAATGAAGACTAGCCTTGCAATCGATACACTGTTAAGAATACACCCTTATAACAACTTTTCGGGTATAACAAACTTATTTTTGTGCTTCATTAAAATGAAGTCTGAGTGCATATAAAACTATTGATCAGCTTCTAACCAAATCAAACTACTCCAGCTGTTACAGGTTTGCCAATACGACCTGAAAATAGTGATATTGTACAGGGGTATTTAAAAAAAATGCTGGTGTTCCGCTTTGTACAAAGATGCATGCTTTCCCTCCCTCATCCTCTGGCATGCTTGGAGTCTCCAGCCTGTCACACAGACATAGAAGCAGCACGCCCTCTCATATGCTTTCTGTTGATTCCACAACATAGCGCCCATGTAGCAGAATAGGATCGCAGTAATATTAATATCTAAGGTATTGCGTCCCAAAAACACGATATGACTATGAAGGATGGTGCAGAGGAGGACTCGACAAATTTCGACTATCTCGTGTTCTTCAATGTGCACGCACGGTACACGTGTGTCTAACGATTCTCCCCCCCCCCCCCCCCCCTGAAATGCACCTTCCACGGCCGGGATCGATCTCGTGACCTTCACATGAGCAGCCAACCACTATAACCCTGACAGTACAGAGATGACTACTACACTATATTTTCATTCTTACTACCCCCATGATAGCTGTCCCAATAAAACACAACAACGTCATCCTTTGCCACAGCATATTTTCAAGAGAAAGAGTATGAAGTTGGGCATGTTGGTAATGCTGAACTGATCATGTAAACCAAAAATTTGACACCAAACAAAAGAAGGGATGACGACGACGAGCGCTCGTCTACGTTCCTTCTCTTGTCCTGCGTCAAATTTTTTTACACTAGGCGATGCTATTCGAGGGCAAGTTTCACACAAACAGAAAAAAATTTATAGTTGTAAAAATTTATAATTATAAATGCCCATATCTTTTGGCTCACCTTCTCAGAGCCGTTGATGATGAAGTAGCCCCCAGGATCAAGAGGGCACTCGTTCAGTTCACTCAAGTCACGGTCAGTAAGGTTGTTCAGAAGGCAGTACGTGGAGCGAAGCATTATGGGAATCTTGCCAATGAAAGTCTTCTGGTGCTGCGTCTCCACAGCTTCCTCATTTTCTTTCAAGACTGTTTTGGTGATATCCACGTAAAGTGGGGCCGAGTACCTGCAGGTAAAGATCATTTCTTGCTTATCAAAAAATTACAAAAGCGAGGTTTCTTTGATTAAAGGCAAGCACTTCCTTCCAAGTTTTCGTTCAGATGCTCAAAAATTCGAGTGATTCAAAAGGTACCACTGACTGAAAATACTTTCACGAAAATTCATGAAATTTACAAAAAATATAATTCACAAAAACCTTTCCTGTAGCAGTAACTAGTTGCTCCCAATGTTACAGCTCACGACAGCAGCGACTTTGGGAGAAATGATTCTTCACTTAAAATATTTGTGATGGTCATCGTTTTAAAATATTTGTTTTCGTCATATGACAGGAGGCAGGGAAAAATGACGTTTTGCTCAGCTAATGTCATTCGTTGTAAATGATGTTAGATTTGCCGAGTGGCAGGGGCATAAGGTCTTGTACTCACGTCAGGTTACGCAGCCTAGCCTCGTTTGGCATCATGGGGCTGGGTGCTCCATCCTTTTCCCAGTGGGTTGGCTTGGAGAGGTAGATCTGTTCAAACTTCAATAAATAGCGAGGCTGCAAAAAAAAATGTGCGACAGGTTTAAGCACACTAAAGGTAGCCATGAAAACTGCCATGTGCAGGGGGCAAAGACAAAGTAATACAGTATGTGCGAAAGCCCGCCAAAGTGTGTTCTTGAGCCCCCAGACACAGCAATGCCTTGGTGTCAAGATGCAGCATTGTGCGGCTGGATAATCAAATGCTTGCAGGTCGGCTAACGCACACAATTCCCGCTTGAGTTGTTGCAAAACTGCTAGGACAGGATGCCCACCGAGTTGATATTATCGCATTCCTCGCGTTTTCTAGGTTTTGGAGACGCAACTGATCAAAGCCATTTCAGCACGGCTTACGGATCGGCTAAAACTGCCTTTAAGAGCTGCGAACAAGCCTTATAGAGCCATTAGTAGTCCCACATTTTCGAACAGAAATATCTGCCTCTAAGATGAAGCTGTCCTGCCGTATCATGGTTAATGAAATGGATAACATGCACACACAAATGCACATTTTTTAATGAAATTACAGAAGATGAAGCTGATTACTGCTTTTTGTCTTCTTGTGTTCAACTCTCAGTTTCTGCAGCCTTACGAAGGTCGGTCACTACATACTTTACCGCAATGCACTATATATTTTTAATGACATGAGGCTTTCTCCTATGCTATACTATATGTATGAGAGTTCAAGCTACACAGATATTCTCCGCAACCTTTCTTCAATTTACGCAAAACAAAACTATGCTGACTATGTTTTGTTCGTGCTTACAGGACAACCTAGGTGAAACGGAAACTAAAAGAACATAAGGCGATATAGAAGAGGCTTGAGACGCACTAGCGCTTCTTTGCCCTGTTTGTGCACATGTAGTTTTCTATCGTATCTGGACAACATGCCCTAGCAGTTGGTTTAGAAAATGTAGTCCCGTGTTTTGCAGTTAAATTAATGCTATCATGCTTCATAAACAGAATATCTAGGCATTTTTTTTCTGTAGGAAGTTTGGCATTAGAGTTCACAGAGTGCAGTTCATCAATCTAAACCAAGTCATTGTTCCTCTTTAGTGTCCCTTTATTATTGACCAAAGTTCCCACTGTCGCGTCTGATGGACTCAAATATTGCTGCGTCTTTAAAGGTGACCAAAGGCAGCACATTACCGGATTCTCTATTTCACCCGAAGTGTGCTGCGCTTCAGCTTGCAGGTCAATCTGTGGTGTGTCCTCCACAATGCGCTGGACGGACATCTGGATGAATTCGTCGAATGAATCCAGCTGCTGTCGCACCAGGCCTTTCTCATCAAAGTAGGCACTGATGACAATCCAGCAGGCCTCCTGCCAGAGGTCAGGTGTGATCTCCTCCGACTCATCCTCACCAAAGCCATCTGCGAACGAAAACAAAACAGGATTAAAGATACATAAATTAAAGGGATACTGACACAAACATTCTGACCTCGCGCTTTTTTGCAGCAATGGGTTTCCAGTGTCCTGTTAGTCATAACATAACACATCGTTTTATGCAGCGTGTGAGATAATTAATTACAGGCTTGTTGTTGCTGACAACTTTCAGTTTCGGTTTCGAAAATTACAAGCCACCGAGCGCAACTATCGACCATATCAGCACACAAAACAAACGAACTTCTGCGGGGTTCGCATCAGAAAGTTCTTTCAAACAGAAAACAAGACAGTAATGCCATCAAACACAAAACTTTCAACTCTTGTGCCGGAGCCACGGACTCACGAGTAGCTGCTGAGTAATGGTGAGCTGAAGCAAATGCAACCGAAAAAGAAAATGACGGCTATCACGTCGTCACAACTTGCCCCAGCGAGCTCAAATGAAGGAGGTAGGGCGTCCCCATTTGAGGGTGTCAATAGCGCGATGGAGTCAATCGCCCGTGCAAACTTCAAAATTAGCTTAAAATATCTTCTAAGCTATATTTGCTGTTGATATTTTACAGATGAAATACGCATGTTTACAGGATTTGATCCTGCAGGCTATTTTGCCCAGGAAATTTTGCGTCAATACCCCTTCAAGCCTCAAAAGGAAAAAAAAAAGAAAGAAAATCACTTTAACAGCAGTTTCCTTCACATCAATGTGAGATGTTAATAAACCAGTAAAAAAACCCGAAGTCGGAAATCTGTGAAGAACTAACTGCACGCTAGTATGACGTGACCATGCTGTTGCATTAATTTTGCAAATAAGTTGTGCAGTATTAAAGTTAACCCTCTCCCCTTAAGCATAAAATTACAATTTCAGCTGGTTTTGGTTTCTCAATCATCCTAGAACGCTTCTGCATTGCAGGGAGGTAGAAGTGGCCGATTAGCAATCGAGCCGATGTTTCGACAAGCGGACTTGTCGTCGTCAAGGCTAGAAAAGATCCAATTTCTTCAAAACTAGCATGTCTAAGTTTCATACCCTCTCCTACCTTCTTTGCTCCCCCCCCCCCCCTCCTCTGGTAGTAAGGTTTTTCGGATTCGTGCAAGTACGATTAGTACAACCTAACAATCAAGCAACCACTGACCTTTCATAAGTGTGAGACTGGACAGACCTAAAGTTCAGGAACTGCCACTATGCGTTATTTTCCTGTACACGTTGAAAGATAGCATCCAATTGTTTTTTTGAACGAGAACATCCAAAACAGGTAGCCTCTGGTCAACTTGCAATTCTTTGAAGAATTGAATGGAGTCGCCTTGATTGTTTAGATATATCTTGAATGTTTAAAAGCAGAGTGCTTGGTGACGCAAAAACAATCATCAACATAGCGTAGGAAAACTCTTAGACAAGGGCTGAAAGAAGCAACACCTCGATTTTCCCGCACCCCATTGTGAGGTTAGCCGCAGTAACCAAGGTAGAAGCATCCATAGGCACACCATGAAATTGCTTGCAGACTTTAGCAAAACAGATGTAGGTATTGTCAAGGCAGAAACTAAGCAGCTTCTTCAAATCGAGAGCATCAAAAGGAGACCTCTCCGCTAGATGCACATCAGCATTGAGAGTAGCCACACACGACTCAATGGCGAGATCAATGGAAATGTATGTGAGCTGGCAGACCACATCAAATGAAACCATCATCTCGTCTTCATGAGGACCAAGCACAAGGTGAGACATAAAGCCCCACAATTTTTTTTCTCACCTGCTGCAATTTGCTGACATGCTTCAGGTAGCTCACTGCTAAATGGGAGGCCTGCAAATAGGCTAACCCCCTTTTTATGGTTGTGACTACCAAATCAGATGAGGTAAGGCCTAGATAAAACGCAAAAAGCCGTAGAGGAGAAACCTGGATGAATAATAGCCAGCTGTGTTTAATATATTTCGAGAAGAGGTTCACAAGCGCGCTTGCGTTTCGTACTTGTCGAAATGCTGGCAGGGCTTTCGAACCCGCGACCACGCGCTCTGCAGGGAACCGTGGCATTGCGCGGCCTTTCTGACATCAGGTTAAGTGCCATTTTTTTAAATTGCTAGCTGTTTCAAGTTACATGTTAATGTAACCTGCCTTTGGTCCTAGAAACTACTAGTGAGTACAGAAAATAGGCAGGGGCAGCCCCAGGATTTTTTTTTTTCAACTGGGGGGGGGGCAGGTAACTCATGCTTACTGTTTTGGCCATGTCTGCTCCTGGGGGGACAGGTGAAAATTTCACGGGCCGGGAAGGGGGGGGCTCCAGCTCACTCATAGCGTTCAATGAAGAACGTCGTAAGGGGGGGGGGGGGGCACGTACAATAACATTTCGCGTGACGGGGAGCCAGCAAAATCAGTTGCCTTTATTGTGATTTCTTCCGGTCGAATTCCAGGGTTTATATCTCGGACGTCAAAAGCGCAACGTCAGCTGACTACGTGCAGGTCGCAGCACTTTCTTTTACCGGAGAACGTACTCGTAGAAGTCGTCCCACTTCACACGGAAGTTCAGCTGAATCGTCCGAAGCTTCGCACAGCCACCACTCGCCGCTGCGACAATGCTTCGAAAGTGCCATTCGTGCGAAGTACGTATGCCATAGCGCGAACACGGGTTGTAGGCCATGCGTAGGATCACACGGAAATTTCAGACGATCCGGAACAAATCCGGGAAATGCAGCCATCTCAACAGGGACGGCGCGGGACTCGGGACACTCTACGAACAATAGTAACTTTGCCGCAAAATCCGGGACGGTTGGTAACCATGCTGGAATACGATATTTCGCATCATCGTGAGAAATGTGGAAGCACACCACACGCGTTCCATTTCGACTGCTTGTCAGCGAAGCACATCGCCACTGTCATCTATTGTTTCCTAGTTTACACAACCCTCACAGAATAGATGAAAATCACAAATCTACTAAAGCCGGCCCAGACGACGCGGTTACGACGTACTACATTCGAAGTGCGTATATTTCTTGTGAAGTGACACATAGCTACCATAACATTGCTGCAACAACGGCGAGTCCGGCGATCCCTCAAGTTTAGCGAATATAAAAAGCATCCCCTTGCCATCAACTTCGTTTGTTGCCGACCCTTAACACGCTGCTACTAGAAAAAAATACGAAACATTTCGTTTAAAAGATACTTACCTTCTTCGGCTTCATACATCTCTGACGCCGCTGTATGCAAATCGACAGAACGCAAACCAGTGTTGCCGACATGCAAAACTGCTTTTTTCTTGAACCTAGCGTGTAAACGTTTAATTTCTTTACATTTGTAATGCATGTAAAAACACTTGGTGCTTTAATTTATTATAATAGTTTAAAACAATGAAGTAATAATGTAGTTTCAGTAGCTTAACTAGAGCTGTAACGCGTAGAACTTGCATTGAAGTTTACCCTCAATGTGGCGCAGCGATTTATGGCACCGGGCGCCATTTTTGAGTTTGTTCCGCAGTAGTATTCTAGTGCACCATAGCAGTAGTCGACCCGTGCTTGCCAGCGGGTTTATTTGATGGGTGTTATGTGGCATTCACTGACCTTCAGGTTAGTGAACGCCACATAACACTCATCAGTGTGTGAGAAAACTGACCTTGGATCCGTGTTCTCGTGTGTTGCATGTACGCCGTTAATAAAAATTTGACCCCCTTTTGAGTATAAGTGACCGGGTGGCAGCGTGTTGCTGGTTCATGTTGACAACTTAACGAACGCAACCCCTCCTTTCGTTTTCTGACCCCACGCGCAACGAATACATCACCAATGTGACTACACGTGTGGGTACCACAGACGGTACACAAATGGTACACCGTGCGCGTACCATCGACTCTCTGGTTCACAAGACAAACATCCTGATGAGGAAGCAGTTAAACGGCTACAAATGCTCGGGGACACGTAATTATGTCACCAGCCGTCTTGTGAAGAAACCACCGATGAAGTTCCCTGTCAATAAAAGTTTCTCACACCAAGTGGAAATTTTTAATTAGATCCCATTAGAAATTTCCGATTGTGTTTTGGGACACCAGTTGGAAAATTACAATGGGTCTAGTGGGTCATCCCGTTAGGTTTCAATGGGCCTGGCCAACATAACCACTTGAAAACCAAAATCAATATCCAACTGAATTGACCAATTAGACTAGCGTTGGAAGTAAAATAGAGTTTCAAATAAATTTATCGATCATGTTGATGGGTCTAACCAACTCAAACAGTCAGAATCATTAAATGTAATCAAGTGGTTTGACCGATTAGGCAGATTGGTCAGGCAAATCTCTCCAAATGGAAACACCAGTGTAGCTCTGAAATAAGGGGTCTCGCCTGTTAATATCAATGGAGATGCATCAAAATTAAGGAACCATATTGTTGGATTACACTGAACTTAGCATTAGTAAAGGCTACCGCAAAATGAAAACTATTTCTTCACATATGTCATGCCCATCTCCTAAACATAACCTCGCTTAACATGCCAGTAATTTCACCCTAGTAACTTGTACCAGGTCCCAAGAACAATGGAATCAGTTCTTGTGGCTGACTTTAAAATGAACAGATGAAATAAATGACACTTTTGTAGACCTTTATAAAAGGTAAA
The DNA here is from genome assembly GCF_013339725.1 of Rhipicephalus microplus. Classification (NCBI taxonomy): domain Eukaryota; kingdom Metazoa; phylum Arthropoda; class Arachnida; order Ixodida; family Ixodidae; genus Rhipicephalus; species Rhipicephalus microplus. Next base: position 180,472,241 of record NC_051167.1, read on the forward strand.
GATTTTTTTATTTCAGGAGTAATGGTGTGATTGCAAACATATTTATATGAACTATTTTCTTGTTTTACAGCTTTCCTCATTTCTTCGATGTCCATTTGAAAGCAATTAGCAATCAAAGTCCAACTGGAAGTAATTGGTTGGCTAAAAACCCTATACACCATATTTGGTGCAAATGATTCTTAGACAATTCCCGTTTGAAAATTTAATGACGTCAAGAACACTGTCATGATGGACAAAAACGCTGGATATTTGATAACAGTCAGAACACTGTCGCCTCGTCACCCTTAAATCAACTCATCATGAACAAATCAAAGGTGCGACACGTCCTGATGACGAGGTATGACGATTTTCTGACCAAGTGTCCTATACTTAGGTACTCATGAAAGATCAGATTTGTCCATCTGTCGACGTGAAGTTGTCCGTATGTCAAAGGCAATATTATTCGGTGGTAAATATCGAGCTCTATAGAAATTTGGAGGCACGAAGTAACGAGGACAAGAAAAACAGCACTGATGCCAGTTGGTGGTTCAATAATAATAATAAAAAAAACACCAGCAGAGCTTAGTCATTTTATGGGCCTTTGAAAGTGACCTTTTTTCAGTGTACTTATTCACCAAGAGAACGTGCAAGAAATTGGTTGTGCTTGAGTTTAGTACTTTATTACAATATGGCATTGTATTGTTAAAGATCGCATCTTTATTTGTGCAACTCAAGATATACACGGCGTGTTTTAACGAGTACAAGTACAAACTAAAACGTCGATTTCGCCTAATATATCTGTATTCAAATAAGCGAAGATATCTCAAAGTTATTGATCGTTCATTATGGTAACAGGTGACTCCATTATTTTCCACATTGTATCCATGAGTTCGTGAACAGAACGTCCATCTACTACCATAGCAAGTTCTTTCGCCACGTTCTTATACAACTTTTTTTTTTTAGCACAAATGGTTGGAAGACGGTCCTGCCGGACCTCGGCGGTTTATCCACGATTTTCTCAAAATTAATGCCTGTATATCTTTGACCTCTCCCAACATTCGTAGCTATTTCTCTCAAACTCCTGCTACGTTTTCTCAAGCTCCTGCTATGTCGACCTTGAAGAACTGGCATCCAACCGTCTTGCCGCCGTTGGTGACGTTAAGCCGCACAGTTAAAGTCGTTGGAAGTTTCTGCAAAAGCAAGAGAGAGAAAAAAATTAAGCATTGCATTCTCTTACCGCCTGCTCTCCTATACTATCAAGTACAATCAAACACCACTGTTTAGAAGGGCACTGCAAATTGATTTTGCGGATAATTACAACGTGGCGGAAGGGCTAAGCGAGGCGAAGTTATAACCTCTTATGTAGCTGTAAAGCTCGTTAGTGTCGTAAAATGGGTGGTTGTCAGTCTCCTTTTCGTCACTGTGTACAAGCTTTGAGAGATAGAGAAAGAAGATAAGAGAGGTAGGTTAGTTAACTAGACTCCTTCCAGTTTTCTGCCCTGCACGGGGAAAGAGGGAGTTCGCTCGTGAGTAAACGAGGTAAATATAAAAGAATACACAGCACGATGTTGACTTCTTCATTTTCCTATGGTATTTTTATACATCCTGATGCGTGCGCCCTGTGAAGCACCATCTATAGAGGGGGGGGGGGGGGACTTGCAGTGACTATCGAAAAGACTATGGTTAGAGCACCAACAGGGGAGGGGGGGACGTTTGCGACGCAACATTTATGCCATAAAAAATTCACGTGCAGGCAATACGGTTATTCGCGCGCAGGGACACCCCTACCACGTCGTTTTTACATTCGCACAGCTTGTGTGACATGAAAGCCACCATGTGTGGAGTGCCAGTATTTCCAAAGCTGCACCCATGACGTCACATTCGAGCTGTCCATACTCAGTTACAACCTAAGTAACAAATGTCTGCTCCATCTCCCAGAGCCATGCTGCGAGAACCCTTCTCCTGGGAAGAAAGTCGTGTCAGGTTGTTTCTATTCGAACCGTCAGCACTTGGCTTAATCTTGGTGCGCATAATAGGAGTTAAAGGTTCATGGTTACTAGCAAAAACATTGCGTTAAGCATAGGAGTGATGTCACTCACACTGAGCGATGAAGTTTACCCTGCGTGGCGTTCAAGCTTGTGACCACAAGCCAAAAACATAAAAAGGGCTCGTTAGATGCAATATCAATGAGAACGAACAGATATTGATACCAAAGGAAGTGTAAGGAATGTTGTTAAAATTGAATATACTTTGTAAGCCAGTGACACAAACGTATGCCGGCGTGGGAAAGTCAATGACTGAAATATATACTCGAAAAGTGTTTGACATCATGAAAATTTATGAGTCCTGTTAGGCGCAGTAATAATGCGAATCGTGCCTGTCTAAGGGTGGTCCAACAGGGTCATAGAATTACTACCGATGAGTAGTAGAGGAATAATTAGATTGGAGACAGCAGTGGAAGGCAGTACTGCTCAGCATAGATCCAGAGGAACAGTTCTGGGCAGTCCAAGTCAACTGGACGAGGACGCCACCAGGGCACATGGGCTCCTGGCTGGCGCCTTGGCTTGGGATCTGCTCTACCGAGACCTCCGAATTTTGAAAATAAAGTGTATTCCTCCTCCTCCACTGTGGGGAGATCTGTCATCCTCAAATGCGGAGGCTTTCTTAGTCGCACTATGTCACGCTTCGGCGTCGGCGCCGTCCACACCCCCACTGCACATGCTAAGCTTGTCTCGTGCCTCATCTTGTCTCCCTCAAACGCGGGAGGAGTGCGTGTTCAGAATTCAATCAAGTGTGTCTTAGCGGACCTCTCCCCCATACCACTCTCCCTCGAACGGGGGCAATGTGCATATAAGCGGCGGCGCGCGCATTCGGAATTCAGTCAAGAGCGTCTTTACTTGACTTTCGCTTGACTCGAGTCGACGCAACATTCACGCGATAACCCCACCACTCTGCGACGCGTTTACTCGAGTTCCCTCCGTGGGGAGATGCGGGCGCCATTTGTATTCTTATAATATATACGGTGTCCCCGGGTGTAGTCGTACGAACGCTGAATTTCACTGTATTCGTTTCTCAACGTAACTACGGAAAAGCGCCCAGTACTTACACCAATGAAAGTCCCCAGGAGGGACGGCAACGGGACGTCAACGGTCTTTTGAAGCGTAGTTGCTGGAACGGGGCACTTGTTGCCCCACGACTCACCGAGAGTCTGCTCAACTATATTACTTTTCCCGCAGAGGTTGTACGTGCTGAAAAGGACACATACATGCAGACACTCAGAATCAGTTTTACGCAGTACAGTTTATCAGAACGTACTTCAATTGGTGAGCAACAGTGAGTGAGCTCAACGTATTTGCAATGAGTTTGGCTGATTCTTTCAAGTATAACTAGAGAGAGGGGATTTCTGTGGACGGAATAGCCAGATTTTTGTAGATGAGGGGAGGGATGCTCAGTAAACCTTCATGCATAATCATAGGGTATACGTGCACATTAAAAACCCTAGAAATACTACATTGGTACGCTGTGGTCTCCACCGAACGAAGAGCCGATGTTAATTAACTTTCGTTTCACATAACTTTGTATATTATCTTTGTCAGTATACTGTGTAGACAAAGATCATAAATGTAAACGCATATACAAAATTATAACCTTTCTCAAACATTTTCAATTATATTCAAGCTTTCTAAGCACTGTGAAAAGCCTGAATTTAGGATTTCGAAGTCATGGAGCATACATTCCTCAAGATTTCAGACTAAATATTAGAGCGAGCAAGCCTGTTGCAAAGTCGAAACTTAAATATGACTTCCTAAACCAGTGTTCTAAACCTCACGGAGGTGAACATGCGACGTAAGCAGGCAAACTCGCGTCTACTGTGCCAGCTACTGCTTCCCATTCATAGATATTTGTGGACCGGATTTTAAGAGTGACATATACAACTCTTCGTACAAACCAAGGAAACGTCTTCCTCGGTGGTCTAGCGGTCATGGAGCTCAAATGCGAACCCGAAGGTCTTGCCGCCTGCCCTGGCTTCTTAGTTTCTATTGGGAGCTGGTGTGCACCACACCGGAAAGGGGAGATGGCAGAAAACAATGGCGGCTATGCAGCGCCCTCTAGTAGATGTGTACAGACTCGAAATCGGACTGGTTCGCACCTGTTACGGTGACGAGGTATTTTTCTGCTTCGGACCGCGTAATTTCATCTTAACGGGCCTCCACGACATCGTGATAAATATAACCTTGAATACGTTGTGCGCAGGCTCATCGCAATTTCTACGTGTGAAACCGTTTTGCGCTATCGTACCATGAGCCGATGTAGAGCAAGCAGACGACTTCCCGACCATCCTTTTTTGTGAGTGTCACTTGTAGCTTGGGATTAGATTCGAGTGGCTCGTTGATCGTAATTGAGAAGTTTACGGTCATCTTCTGGTTAAGCTTTGCGTTTTGTATCGAGAGGTCGCTGAGCATAACTTTCTCCGAACCTGCAGGAATGCAAGAAAAAAAAAAGAAAGGCTTCCAAGTCACAGCTTCAATTCAATTGCACAGGTACACGGAACTCTAGTATGTTTGAACAACATTTTGATTTTTACCTTATATCCTTCGTACGCTATACCAGTTCGATAACTCTCAGTGTTATATAATGCCTACCATAAGCGTAAGGTTGAAGGGCATCGTCAAAAACTTCTTGAATTGTAACAGATAGCATAACAATATGGTGTTCATTGTCAGAGCAAGGCCACCACACGTGAAAGATGTGACATCGAAGTGCATGTCAACACGTATGCCCAACAGAACAAGTCACTTAACGTGAATGCTGGTGAAATGAGACGTTTTCTCGGCGTTTCACTTCTCAATGGCTATGTACCAGTTCTGATGCATCTAACGTTGTGGGGAAACGATTCTCACCGTGAACTCACAATAATTCTCTCAATGACCAACTGAATAAAAATATTTCAATGTACTGCACTGCCATTCGAAGAAAAAAAATGGAAGTCATCACTCCAAACAAATATTCTTGATGCATGTGCGAACAATGCATTCTGATTCTGCAGAACAGGAAGAACTGACAAAACGGAGCTTCTCCCATTTCGCAGGACAGAAGTTTAGAAAGCCCCCCTCCCTCCAAGGTATAGAAAAAATGGCCAAATTCGTTGTTTTCTTTGAAAACGTTTAACCTCCCTCGTGAAAAAGAAACAGCGTGGAAAACGAGACCAGACGAAGAAGAACACAGAAAGAGCGCCTGCTTGACACGGACCCTCCTACTTGATTCTCCTGATATAAACAGATTATCTATTTGAATAATCACAACGCATGCTTCTAAGAGATTGTTCGTTCTATAACGCGGCGAATCTTGAAGTCAGCTCACAGTTTTAAAGTCTGTGGTAAAAATATTTTGCACGCCCAAAACCATGCATCGTGTAGAGGGAAGGAGCTGATCCAGCGGACGGACACATTGAGCAGCCTGACGAGGATTGAGCAGCCTAACGCAATGCGAAGGTGCATAGAGAGTGGTTCCTGTTCGAAATATCCTTTAATGCGCTGAATGATGATAACCCGCATGAAGCTGACGCATAGGTATGGCATAGTATGTTCTCATTGAAGTGCAAACAACGCACCATGAAATATTTGTGTATGGTACGGAACTTCCTGATTAAGCAAGTACTCCGAAAGAGCAATGACTCAGTTCTTCGTTTCTGACACCGTCTGTTGCAGTTCTATCTTAATTAGTGGTTATATAAGAAAACTTAAGAGACCATCACTTGTTAAAGGTTGCGCACAGGAAATATCTACAACATATATCCACTATTTGACCGCCAGCATACCCTCACAGCAATTGCTTGAACCATGACTCTTGAACTTCTTTTACGCAATTTCCATTGCGTGTTTTTTTTTTTTTTCATTGGTCTCGACGAATGGAAAAAACGGACACGGTGCTTGGTGGACGATTAGGCCAGTTGGTGATGCATGATCTAAGAGTACTACGTGGTAGAAAACACGGACGGGAAAAAGACGCTTGTCCTTGTCTTTTTCCCGTCCGTGTTTTCTACCACGGTGCTTGGACTGCATATATAAGTGTTGCCTGCATTCCTTCCTTTCATCTTAACTTCTCGCACAGTTTAGTCTCCTTCTAAATTACATGATCCAACCAACCGGACAAATCTTAACGCTGTCCATGTGCCTTCATCTCCTGATATAGGTGATTATTACGACGGCAATCTCTCCACGCGCTCTGCAAGAAACAGAACTGTCAGGTGAGGTGATATGATGTAATCTGGCTTTTCATCGAGCCGCCACAAGTTCAGCTGAATAAACAGTTTGATCTTTGAACTTCAGTCTGCTCCTTTCGTCGACGTCACAACCGCGTGACATCTTAGAGGCCTAAAATAAATATGGTCTGTCTCCTTTGCAGCTAATGCTGAATTCCAATGGCAGATCGGGAGCGCTGGACCGGGTTGCGAATAGAACCAGAGATCCAAGCGGGATCTCTCTCGCCAAATCTGTGATTGGAACACGCGCGCCTTGACGGGAGGTGTTTGTGAGCGGGAATCTATAACGAAGGAGCCCGAGACGTTGCGAGGGAGTGCGAAGCGTTTTCCGGACGTCCATGGGTGATTTAATGATAAGTGGGTGCACAGGATGCGTCACTTGAACTTCCGGTCAAACCCGCTGATTTCGGCGGAGCGAGAATTCTTGCTTCACGGAGCAATCCGTGATCTGCGGTTGCTCTCAATCTGCCCGTGGAATGTTATCGCTCCCCTCAGAGCAGAATAACTTGATCTGGATCTGCCATTGGAATTCAACATTAATTTAAGAAAGCGTCAAGTCTCGAGTACGACCAGATGACAACGCGGTAAATAAAAGGGGCGAGGGGGAAGACCTCCCCCCCTCATTTTTTTAAACTGGGCCTTCCACAATGTTAATCCAGCTTTGAGTAGTGATAGCGTGCACGAAGAACTATGGCTTCAATTCATTGCGTCGGCGAAGCTGTCAGTGTCTGCTGGAAGAGCAAAGTTGATTTTAACGACCTGACCACACAGTGGTCCCTCAAGAGAAGCACGGAGAGTGCGCTGCTCATTGCCATAGCAAGACCACCACGTGTTGTGAAAAATGTGACATCGCATCGATTGATCGATCAATATGTGGAGTTTAACGTCCCTAAACCACCATATGATTATGAGAGGCATCCCGCCGCGGTGGTCTAGTGGCTAAGGTACTCGGCTGCTGACACGCAGGTCGCGGGATCAAATCCCGGCAGCGGCGGCTGCATTTCCGATGGAGGCGGAAATGTTGTAGGCCCGTGTGCTCACATTTGGGTGCACGTTAAAGAACCCCAGGTGGTAGAAATTCTCGGAGCCCTCCACTGCGGCGACTTTCACAATGGTATACGATGGCTTTTTGGGACGTTTAACTCCACATATCAACAATCAAATCAGTCTTATACAGATTGCCGCTTGCACCGAATCCAGTAGCCTTCGGGGATCCGCTTCTGCGCGTGATCGTGAATCGACATCCTTGTAAGCAGCTGGCCGTTCCCCCCTGATGCAAGATTCGCATCACATATGAACTGAGTCACCTGACTTGCGTGACTTGGACTTTTCGGAGTTCATCTGCGCATCATGTGCTACTTCAGCGTCACCCGCTGGCCGCTTCAGGCCTGCCATAAAGCCGACAACGAATGCTGAGCGCTTCAGTGGGTCTTGTGGCGGCACGATGTGCACTTGGCTCAAGCTTGTCTGCACTGTCTTACAGGTAGGACCAAAATACGACTTCCCTTGCTATATGAATGACGATTGAGGTCTAGTGCTGCTGCCCGACCCACTGTTGACGTCGTTATTGTTTTTATTTGCCAGTAGAATTTCGTTTTTATCATCCGGTGATGTTGAGAGCAATCCTGGTCCTGACGAGTTAAACTAAGACAGCCGCAGCTGCTCGAAGGACAAGAAACAAAACCTTGTTCTGGGCTATCCAAGTTCGCTTCCATCTAAGAAAGGATAAGTAGGCTTGAGGACTGGGTATTTCAAACCAAAGAAGGAATCCCACGTGTTCAGTAACTTGAAAAAGGACAACCATTCGGACGAACTTGAAAACAGGTCCCGTAAAAATAACATTATTGTCAACGGACTGCCTGAACATCGTTATGAGTCTCCCGGGCCGCTGCTTGATTTATTCACGGGCCTGATGTCTGATAAGCTTGGTCTTGAATGTACCACCATCGAACGATGTCACAGGCATAGAGCACGTAGAGGGGGAAAGCCCAACCTTGCTATACTTAAATTTTTAAACTACAGATCCAAACTTGTCATTTTGAAGATTGCCAGAAAGCTGAAAAAAAAAACACAACAAATAATGTTAATGAGCACTTCTCGGAGCGCGCTAGAAGGTTACGCAGCGCCCTTCGGAAACTTTCAGCTAACCAAAGAAAAAACCCCATCTCTAGTTTGCAGCAGCATTCCCTGCTGATCGATAACGCACGTTATGTGTTAAACGAAGCGGGTGACTCTACCATTCAAGCCAAGAAGCAACCTTCTCATCCTCCTGGAACTTGACTCCACTCTGATCACGTTTCGTTAGGAAATGTGAATGCGCGTAGCATTCTTAACAAGACTCAAGACTTTCTTCATCGCTTTGTTGCATGCTATGATCCTCCTGTAATATGCGTAACAGAAACTTGGCCTAATGACGTATCATGAACTCAGAAATCTTACTACCAGGTTACAGTGTTCTGGGAAAAGATAGATTTGGCCGTCGTGGTGTTCTAGCTGCGCTCTATGTAAAAAATAAAATAAATTAATTATTCTTACTGTACTTACAGATGTAACCAACTGCGAATCTATTTGGTGTGAAATTTGGATTTGTAGTCTCACGATGGCTATTGCAGCTGTCAACCGTTCACCTGATGCGGGTTTTCGCATCTTTTCTGGTCTCATGAATTATATATAGCCAAACAAAAATTAAATAGTTACAAAATGTAAATCACTGGGGGCTTCAATGCCTGGAAGACGTTATCAGCACATGGCCAACACAAGGTCACCTGTGACTACTTGACTGACTTAACTCTTTCTTTTGACCTGGCGCAAGTTGTTTATTCTGCAACCCGCGAAAATGCAATTCTTGATTTTGTTTTCATTAATGAACATCAAAGAATATGGTCATTATTGTGAGATTATCGATGGTTTGTCGGGTCACAAAGGTGTCGTAGTTGATTTTAACTTAGCGACTGTATTAGTTCCTCCTTTACACCAAACTGTTGTGAACTACGAGCATGATGATGATAACTCCATAAATGAGATGCTTTCATCCTCTTTTGATGAGTTTTTAAACAGAGCCAGCCGTTACCATGTCGATGTACTAGTGAACAGCTTTAGTGGCATTACTGGCCGATGTATTGTAATTACATTTCAACAAAGCGTATAAAACGCAATGCCAAGTATCCTTGGTACACTCCCGGCATTATATATCTGATTCGTCGTATCAGGCATCTTCGCAAACCGCCCAAATCTTCCAATCCAATGAAATCCTCTGTGTTACCTAAACTGAAAAAATAGTTTCAAATCTATTTTTTAAAGCGCGATAAGTTTGTATTTTAACAATACTTTGTCGTCGTTCATAAAAGGCAAGCCTTCAGAGTTTCGGAAAGCCATTGATTCCTCAGATCAGAGCTGTCCTTCCTCATTTATTATTTCTGATAAACCATGCTCTGATAATCTTATAATTTCTGACGTTTCGTTAATGAATTTCATTTCTGAATTTCATTTAAAGACTAATTTAAACTAGTGTTCATATGTGATGATGGGCGCAGCCCCACATTTTTCACTAATTACCACCACCTTTCCCAACCATGCTAATTACTACTGTGGGCGTTCGTAACCCTATACTCAACATTGATAGAAGGAATAGCTGTAGGCCCGTGTACTCAGATTTGGGTGCACGTTAAAGAACCCCAGGTGGTCGAAATTTCCGGAGCCCTCCACTATGGCGTCTCTCATAATCATATGGTGGTTTTGGGACGTTAAACCCCACAAGTCAATCAAAATTGATAGAACGAAAAGTGCAGGGCCAGATGGTATACCTAACTTGTGTTTGAAACGTGATTCTGAATGGACCTCTCGGTATTTATCAGTGATCTTTTTTCCGATTCTGTTAAGTCACCTACTATCTCGTTACTCTGGAAGTGCGCCAAGGTCGTTCCCATAGAAAAAAATGGCAATTAACACGTTGTAAACCAATGGAATACATCTTCTATAAATATATCAAGTTCTTGTCTGAATAAAATATTCTCTCACATGTTCAACAAGACTTTCGTTCTGTTTTTTCGATGGTGGCATAATTACTGGAATTCTCCAACGATATTGCATCCACTCCTAATGCCAGAGGACACCTTGATGCCATTTTCATTGACTACAGGAAAGCCTTTGATACAGTATGTCAAAATGAGCTTCTCATTAAACTCAAGGATTTAATTCAAGACACTAAACTGCATACAGGACTATCTTTCTACAGGACTATCTGTATCTGTGCAGGCTGTATACTGTATACAGGACTATCTGAGCTCAGGAACACAACTGGTTGCATTGATTGTGCTCACTCATCTCGCATCATTTTTACATCCGGTGTTCCACAAGGATCTGTACTGGGTCCGTTACTCTTCATCATCTATATAAACGACGTCGTTAAAGTAACTACTGGGACTTCTGTTGAATTGAGACTTTATGCCGATTACTGTGTCGTATATTCTGTAGTGCCCGGCATTCAAGATCAATCGCAGTTATATGAAGTTTTTGACCGTTTTCGTGAGGGGTGTAAGACATGGCAGATGCCCCTGAATTTAAAGAAAACTGTCTTAAACAAGCTCGCAAGTATGGACACTTTCGAATAACTCGGCGTTATTTTCCCTCCTGACATAAAATGGCATGCTCGCATTCAGTATATAACAAATCAGGCGTTAAGAAATCACTTCATACACAACATCGGTCAAACGGCGCACATTTAGTAAACACACTCGCAAAAATATTATGCCTTAAAAACAGGTCTATAGCGCAAATAAAAAAAGCTGGGTTACCCAAAGAGAAACCTTAAAGATGCAACAAGGGAATGTAAAGTAGCAGCATACATATCAATAATAAGGCCTCTTCTTGGGTGTGCGTATGTCGTGGGGGCACCGCATCATGCCAATGATATAAATATGATTCATTCTACTTTAAAAAGCCATCAGATTTGTATGTAAGCATTATGATCGCCATTTTCCACCAACGTTATACTGATAATATATGCAGCTAGAAATTTGCCCCTCCGACACGCTTTTGAATGTCTTGTCCTGTTGCACTAAGATAGCTCACTGGGGAAACACTTATCTATGCACCCATTACCTTTACTAACCACCCTTCTCGGATCACAAGGAGAAATCGCCACATAGCTCCTTTGAAGTCATCCATTGATTGCTTTGAGTTTTCCATTTTTCATCACACTATTGATATTTGGAATGGCCTTCCGGGCTCCCTGTGTGAGCTATGAAACGATCAATTTGTTCAGGAATCGCTAAATTTTTTTTTCACTGATCAGCTTTGTGTACTTTGGTATAACTATCATTTAAAGCGCACGAAAAACAGACATAAAGAGAGGACGAGCGCTTTCTCGCAACTAAACTGTTTATTAGAAAGGGCGGAATATATATACAGGCAACTGAAAAACACGACTCATGCATGTGCAGGCAAAAAAGTACATCAGTGGCACATCAAGAACACATGGTAAAAGAAAACAGATTATCTCGGAACATACTCAAGAAAACCGAACTCCTTATCGTGCAGCAAAACAGAAGGCTGGCTGACGCATTGATCCCCTCTTTTTCTTATGTGAAACGCTTCTGTCAACTCGCGAGTTAATTTATTATTTGACCGAAAAACCACTTCAGTATCCTGAAAAAGAGGGTGACAACCGCACTCTCTGCAATGAGCCGCAAGATGCGATGCACCTACAGATTTCAAGGAAGAATCGTGCTCTCTGAGACGAACATTGACGCATCTTCCCGACTGACCGATATACACTTTACCACAGCTAAAAGGAGTCATGTAAACAACGCCCATTGCGCACTCCACGAACTTTTTGCTGTGCTTTATGTGACATTGCGGAAACTCTTTGCGCATGCGTGAACAAATAGACTGTAGTTTGCCTTTGGCTGAGAAAAGCACATCGACTTTATATCTATTAGCTAATAGCTTAAGTTCATGTGAAGTCTTATGAAGGTAAGGAATCACTGATATCCTCCTATCCTTTCTGCTCTCTTCACGACGCTCCGAGTGATTCCCTTCAAATTTAAGTTTCTTAATCATGTTGTTACAAACTGACGTAAAGACATCATTAGGATACCCTGCTTCTACTAGTTTCTTTACTTGACTATGAAAGCTCATTTTCATTCTGTGTTGACAGGACTTTTTTAGAGCAAAACCCAAACTCGTAGTAACGATACCTCTCTTCACCAGCTTAGAGTGGCTCGACCTGTAATTAAGTATAGGCTTTACAGATCTGGGACAATAAAACCAGCAAACATGCTGAGGTTCAAAGATCAAGTTGAGATCTAGAAATTGCAGTTGATTTAGTCGCGGCAATGCAAAAGAAAAGTTTAGTTTCCTGCCTGTTTCCTTAAATATCTTGACGATATTCACAACATCTCGCATAAAATCGGAGGACGTAGTGAACACAAGAAAAGACTCTCGCATGCGCAAAGAGTTTCCGCAATGTCACATAAAGCACAGCAAAAAGTTCGTGGAGTGCGCAATGGGCGTTGTTTACATGACTCCTTTTAGCTGTGGTAAAGTGTATATCGGTCAGTCGGGAAGATGCGTCAATGTTCGTCTCAGAGAGCACGATTCTTCCTTGAAATCTGTAGGTGCATCGCATCTTGCGGCTCATTGCAGAGAGTGCGGTTGTCACCCTCTTTTTCAGGATACTGAAGTGGTTTTTCGGTCAAATAATAAATTAACTCGCGAGTTGACAGAAGCGTTTCACATAAGAAAAAGAGGGGATCAATGCGTCAGCCAGCCTTCTGTTTTGCTGCACGATAAAGAGTTCGGTTTTCTTGAGTATGTTCCGAGATAATCTGTTTTCTTTTACCATGTGTTCTTGATGTGCCACTGATGTACTTTTTTGCCTGCACATGCATGAGTCGTGTTTTTCAGTTGCCTGTATATATATTCCGCCCTTTCTAATAAACAGTTTAGTTGCGAGAAAGCGCTTGTCCTCTCTTTATGTCTGTTTTTCGTGCGCTTTAAATGATAGTAATACCATGCATATCCAACTAGCCCAACTTTCGATTCTGTTTGTGTACTTTACTGATGTAATGTTCATTCAATGGGTATACTCGTTTTCTTTTATATTGTATTTTATCTTGCGTGTGCACTCATTCCTGCAATATCTTGCATTGCAAGATGACAGTATAAATAAATAAATAAATAAATAAATAAACAGAGAGAGAGGGAGAGAGAGAGAGAGAGAGATCTGTCAGAAAGCTACCCAGTTAACGTGAACAAACTAATCCCAAACTAAAACCTAGTTTTTGAGAAACTCTGATCACTGCCTTTCTAGTTTCAGGTATATGAGCAAGTAGATGGTATTTTTTTTAGATGAGTTGATGAGTTAGTAACTCAGCACGAGCGTCAGTACATGAAGTAGACGTCAGCTGTTGAACCACCTCCTATGCGTGTTCAAAGTTTTCCTGTGCCAATATCTCTGTAGCGTGACGGACACGTCGTGACGGACAAGGGCACCGTAACACGTTGCTAACGCCAGTTGAGGCATTCATCGAAGAGAGACAGGCGCCTGTCTGTCCCTTTCCTTCCGTCATTTTTATGTTCCTAGCTTTGCGCCAGTTACGAAACGTTCATCAAACTAAGCCACCAACTTGTCCAAAAAACAAGTTCTTCTAAATTACTGGATTAAATTTATCTTTCTATCTCGGGTCTGTGTTACGACAACTGGAAGCCTGGCAGATTTAACGTGCCGTCATGCCCCCGGAAACACCTGACAAGCTGACTCAGCCGGCTGCAACTGTCAAGCACGTGCACGCCAATGCTCCTGCACACATGTGCAGCAGCATTAGCGTGTATACCGAAGGAGGTTACGTGGGCTGTGGTGTAATGGATGTGGAACGCCAACACTCTCGCCCACAGTAATTTCAGTACTCGACGTGGCATTAGCGTTTAGTGGTAAATATATCGCCCTGTTAGCTTTGACTGCGTAGGTTAGATTCCAGGATAGATCGTCAGCATGTTCCACGAAGGCGACATCCATATACATACATGGAACTATATATTTTTTGCACGTGAAAGAAGTCCACGTGTTATGAACTTATTCGAAGTCTCATCCCACCGCGGTGTCTCCTAAGCATGTCTTAGATACCGGATGTAGTTTTCATTTCAGTCGTGGACTGAAGAGAATACCAAGTATTAAGCTCACATTGAAACAGCTTGGTGAACGCATAGTGAGGTATCGAGCTAGTCGGATCTGCTTAATTAAAATACGACTGCAACAGTTGCAGGAACATAAGAAGTTAGAGAAGACACACGTTGCGAAGTAGACACAAGCAGCAATCTTGTCCACTTCATATCGTGTGTACTCCCCAAATTCTTATGCCCGGTAACTGTAGTGCCGTATTTTAATGAATATATACTCTTTATTCACCTCACTCTCAAAGCTCGTGATAGTGAAAGAGAGCTTAATGAAATCAACAAACAATGTTTCGATATGAGTATTTACGGTATACATTGACCGAAGACCAAACAGATACGGTGGTTGGGGGACTACCCATACATAGTTAAAGATCACATTTCTATGTAAAAGTGCAAAACTATCGATTACCCTAAAGGTCTTATGATTTTTAACGGTGGATGGCCTTCACATAGACAGTGAGCCGTACTTAATACAATACTTCTGAGGCTACGGCCATGGTTATTAAAATTTTACAGTATTAACCCTTCGCAACAGCGAACCGAGAGCTGTACGACATATTATCCTGCCACTTGCATATGAACATATCTTGCCGCGTTCGTTTCCTCAAGTTTTGTTATCGCTCCGTGACATGTGCACTGCAGTACGCAATTCCCAGCGCAAACCGCGCCTGCAGTGTTCGAGAAGCTTCGGGACTGTAGAAGATCAGTTCTTTAAGATTACTCCCACTCAGCGAACTATATAGATTATTCTGGAACCTACGTGGCCGCTAGCGATAACGGTAGAATACTCAATAGCACACGCATAAATGCCGACCCACTTCACCGCTTGTCAGTTGATCGACGGCCGACGCTTTGTTCACCGCTATGCATCGGTGTCAGTTTGTATCGCTGTAATCATTCTTTTCATTTGTTGGCTGCAAGTTCAGCCGAAATAAACAGTTTCATCTTCGATCCATAAACTTCTGCTTTCGTCCACGTCACGACCCCGCGACAATATTAAAAAGTTCCCACTAGGTGGGGTGAGTCAGCCTGATTTGATCATGAAAAGAAGCGGATGTCCGTTTATTACATGAGTTCGTTTATTGCATGATTGTTATTACACGTTCGCGACTCACACTTTGATGGTTGCCCAGTTACCGCTGCACTGGTTACGCTAGACGCGCGTGAAAACAGGTTGTCTAATCAAATCAGTCTATATATCTTGGTACTCGTGGCATCTGGTCATTTCTTGTAGACGATAAACTTTTAATTCATATTCGAATTTCTACCATCTTATTGATGGGGTCGAGGACTTAAATTTGGTCTCACCACTACATATAAGCATTCTAGAGTTCTTGAGGGTTCCACAGTTTTGTGAGGTGACATCGTCAGTGACTTTAACACACAATATAATACGTGGCTGTGTGGTGAAACACCCTATACCCAAACACTTAGTCTTTGGCCTCCTGTGAAAGTGTACCTGTATTTTTTCAATTTGACTAAGTCAAAGCGAGTTTCCACGGGCGAAGCGTTCATTGTCGTAATATATTTGACATTTGTTCTGGTTTGCTATTTCACGCTGTTTACTTCTTAATTTTGGTTTGCGAAAGTTTTGCGGTTGTGGGCGTTAGAACAGTAGAGTGCTCGAGGTGCCATGTTAACATGTGTTAATTACGGCATAATTTTTCACGTAATTAACCTTCGTATTGTAACAGGGAGTATAATGGTCGGCCGCTGACCCCTATATACGACGTCTGCTCGATTCCCATCTTAGCGGTTACGTCACAGATGAGAATAAATCCTTCAAGCACCTGTACTGCAAAATTTTAGCTCTCCTTGAAGAACCCCGTGTGGTCTAAATTAGATAAATGCCTCATTTCTGGGGCCTGCCCTAGACAGAGTAACATTGGGATGTTCAACCGCATAACCTATAAGCCCAGCATTTCTTTGCCCAAGACAGCAGTGAGTCGAGGTCGAAGAGATACAGTAAAATTTGCACTTACTTGAGCATGACTTAAGAGTGGGTGTTTGCACAGAAGCTCGTGCAAGGGGGGGATATGTAGTGATCGCTACTAGTAATAACGCAGAAAGCATCTTTCCACTCGTGCACGCGTTAACGTGTCATGCCGGGAAAGAATGTGGAGGCGAGAATTCGCAGAGCGCTTAAACGGCTGTGGTTGCCTCTATATGCAGGTGCCATCACAGCGCAGGTTGGACGGCAAAACGAAAAAATAAATAAAGCATTAAACGCGCAATCAGCAGCGCCGAGCTTACGCTAAGCAGAGCCGTATACTTAATCAGCTGCTTGCTCAGGCTTACGCGGCGTTTACTGGGCTTAGACTACGCAGATGCTTTATTCATTTGGCCTAAAGGCGCAAAACGGCATTACGTGATAGCGGCGGTGCTCTCAATTAAACAAATAATACGCGCTAAAGCAGAAATAATGGAAAAGTGCAATCAATAAAAGCAGCGAATGCGCAGTGCAACGGTGCTTCTTCGACCCAGAAGACCCATCTGCACATAGAAGCTGGCCCGGGGCCAAATAATCTTTTTAGGGAGGAGAGGAGGAAGAGGTGCACTTGTTGAAGGAGTTAGAAAACGTATTTTCATTCTTTATCCTCGGCAAAACGCCTCCCATTATTGGAAGGACCAGGGGCCTTATAGGGCACCTCCCCATGGCTACTGGCCTGCTTGAGAGGCACACATTCCAGACACAAAGACGGTACGCATTTTAGCAGACATACTGCATGTAACATGCGCAGAATCTGAAAAGTGGTGCGAGTTCTTCATTATTTGAAGACATGAACTGCGCTAGGGACAAGAGAACAGTAGAAGACAGGACGAACGCAGACGCCACCGCTTTCTTCTACATTGGTGTCTTGTCCCGAGCACAGTCCCAGTTATGAACAAAAAAAAAAAAGTACCAAGGGTCTCCTATGCACACAAATAATATTACTGGAAGCTGGAAACAACCTTCTTTTTCTTTCCCCGCCCCTCCACGCTCCGAAAGGTTTCTGTACCATATGTGATTTGGCATTGCCTCCAGGATCAGAGGGACCTCGCCCAGTTTTGCACTGCCTCCAGATATGCCCTCGTTTGACTAAGTGGAAATGTCATTTGATGACGTCGTGGTGTGATGTCAGTTGCGATGAAGTCATAGTGACGCCATCATGATGTCATCACGACTGCACAAATGTCGGTGACAGCATTTAACGACATGAAGTGTATCACCCTCGTTGACGCCGATGTGGTTCGTCGGTTGATTTTCGTGTTTGATGAAGCACCTAAGTTTTGCTTTAATAATGCCTCGTACCAAGGAGCCTCCGAACATACGGCCCTTCAATACTTCGTGCTCATTTAAATAAAACAATGTATGCGAGAAACATATAAATTTTGGAAAAAAATACGACATACACTATAGAAAAACAAACCGCCCGCACTTTCCCACGGGGGGAACTCGAGAAAATGTGTCCCAGAGTGGGGGACGGGGTGTCGCGTGAACGCTGCGTAATTTAGTATGGTTTGGGAATGCCTAACTGTTATTTAGCATTTAGCATTTTTATTTATTGAATGAAGGAGAAGCGTTGTGTTCAACGAGTGGTGGGACGCTGATGTTGGGTTGCGCCCCACTACTGCTTGAAGGCAGTGGTTGAAGGTACTGTTGATTCCATTGGTTCTGCTCGAGCCAAGCAAGGCTTCAAATCAAGCGAAAGTCAAACAAGGACCCTCTTGCCTGAATTTCGAACGCGCGCTCCGCCGCTTCTACACACCGCCCGCGTTCGAGGAAGAGCAGTACGGGGAAGAGGTCTGCACCCCCACTGCTTATGCTCGGCTTGCTGAACACTCGAAGTGCCTTATCCTTCAATGGTTGCTGGAACGAGAGACAGTTTTGCGGTTGTCTTTCTGGGCCGGCACGAGACGCGAGCATGCGCAGCGGTGGTGCAGACGGCACCTACGCCGAAGCGCGATATCGTGCGACTAAGAAATGCTCCGCATTTAAAACAACGCCATTACACAATGACGGCTTCAATGAAGGTGTGGAAGGATCGTGCGTGCGTACGTTAAACAAGTGTACTGGCTTAGCGAGAACATTCACCTGATTTGAAGCAGATACTATTTCATGCAGAAGCATATTGCAGCAGTGGTACGTAAGCTTCTGCGGTCTTAGCACACACCTCTGCACGTCTGCCTCCAATCAACGGCGTACGCATCTGAAGCAGACCATAAATCTAATAAAATAGCCAGGACCACGAAATCACACACAGCCTGTTCCAAACCCTGTCAAAGCCCTCATCAAATACCAAACACCCACCATTGTTGCCTAGTGGTTATGTGGTCCAGCGGTTAACCGGATGACCCGGGGTCGTATACCGGCCGCGGGGCCCGGGTCTCCCTTAGATGGGGGCCCGTTACTAAAAGCCCGTTTACTTAAATTTTAGACTCATGTTAAAAAAATCCGGCCAGTCAAATTTGTGGGGCCTTCCATTACGGCGTATATCACAGCCGTAATGAAGTTTCGGGACGTAGAACACCGACAATTATTGTTAATTCTGCACTAAATGAATATATCCAAATTGTCTCCATTACTTTATTGCTAATCTTCTTGGAGTTGATTATCCCGTATTCAGCGTCAAAGCTTCTGGAGCACCTTGCACTGATCGCCGACTGAGAAAAATTGATATGGGTGAAAAAAGAAAACGCGGCTGAAGGAATCCTGCTTGTTCACGCTTGTCGTTTTGGCCCTAGATTTCAACGACCCTTTAAAATAACATTTTGGCCACTGGAACAGACGAGGTTGCCTCAATCGCCGAAATGCTTCACTTCTGAGTTCGCGATGGCTTATCTGGAGCCAAGAGTAAACAATGAATAATGATATGAATTCACCTATACCAGTTTTCCCCAATTGGTTGCGGAGATTATTATGGTGTGGCACGATTTATTGATGTCATATGGGCTTTCCCATGTCGCATCCTTCACGCAACATTTGTACGAGTCATGTGGACACTAGCGCGCAGAATAATTAGTGCATATACCCTTCTTGTCACTGCTGCTATCAAAAGATATCGAGTCAGCTGTGACCGTTCATCACGCCAGACAAGGCGTCATTAAACGTCACCGGCCAGGTCCAGCTGTTTGCACTGCAAAGTCGTATACTCGAAAACAGGTTGAGACTGAAAGCACAGCGTTATCACTCGAACGCTAGTACATAGATCTTCATGCCATTTTCAGCTGACCTAGGTGTATTTTTCTTGTTATTTTTATTCTTTCATAACGCAACGGCAACTTTCTGTGTCAGCGTTGTTGCTAGACGCGTCACCGTGTGGTAAATTAAGGGGCTGCGTTCATGAGAGCGGATGTAGATAGTACGCCTTGCAGTATGAGAGTAAAAAAGAAAATGCAGTAAAAGCGTTGTATAACAGCACCTGGAGTGTCTGGCGTCACACGCACATTGCGCACGTTTTTCCTCGTATGATAGCCCATCTTCATGAAACCTGAGCACGGGGCAGTTTCAGCAAATTGCCGATGAACTTTGGGGAATGGTTATGCGATTTGGAGGCAAAAGATTCCTGTTTTGCCAATGGCAGCATTTCTGCTTAAGTACGCCGTACGCTTATATACGTGTATTGTTCGCTTATTTTAAATTCCCTCACCTTAAGCCTTGCTTCTGTCCTAAGTGTGAGATTGAGTCTGTAACCACGCAGGTAATTCAGTTGTTAAAGCGAAGCCTCGGATCTCACATCAAACACGAAAATGGACCACCGCCATCGGCGTCCTGTGGTGCCTGCGTCAACACGAGTAATGCAAAAAATCAAGTGATGTCACTACGACATCACATACAGTGGCATCAAATTACTATGACGTCACACGACACCGTAAATGGTCATTGGCCAAAAGTGGGTGGATCACGGAAGTAGTAAAAAATCACGTGAAGTGCAGAAAGTTTTCGGAGGGGGGGCGATCGAGGACGGGTCTGTACATCCACTGAGAAGGAAAAGAATACGTCTTCGAGTGTGCCACTAGTGTAACGCGCCGTTATATAGTTATTACGTGTCGTGCATCTCCTGCACAAAGTTTTCTGTGCAAAACTTTGTTCATTTACACTTCAGACTGGTTTTAGTGGTTGATTGGGCGTGTTGGTACGACATATTGGAAGGAAACAGCGCGAAAGGCGAGAGACCAGACAAAGAAGGACACATACACAGCGCTGACTTCCAACCAAAGTTTATTCTTCAAAGCACGCAAACATACCAACGCATTGGAACGTAAAAAAGAGAAACAAAAGTTATAGACAAAGATAAATGAAAATTGAACATGATAAAGTCATTATCAAATCGTATTGAATAAGTCTTTTTTCTGAGAGGGTAATGAGAAAGCTGCTTTTCTGTGAAACGCTTTATTGTCGTGCGAAGGGATTTTTCGCTAAAGTTGGGTCATCATCAAATGCTGCTGGCGGAATCGCCCAATACTTTTCTGGTATTCAAGGAGCATCTATATGAACTTGAAACAATTGCCAGCCACCCGTTGCACCGCCGTTCTTCACTTTGTATTCGACAGTTATTGCCGTCGGTGCGCGCTGAAATAGACGGCGAAAACTGAGATATAAAAAAAACTCCAGAAGCCCGTTTCATAGTTTCTTTGTGTTGGTGAGCTCTTCAAGTCATTGGCGCCATTCACCTACGCTAGTAATACTTTTTAAACCTTGATGCTCTACATTACGCATGTAAAATTTCAGAAAAATTTGATCTCCCAACGTCAAACAAACATTTAGTGTTGAGTAACTGATACTGGCATCAGGTTTTGTTTTTGTTTTTATCTGGTTTGTAAGAAAGGCACGCATGCTTCCTGTATACACTGAAAAGGCAAGCGCTGTTACGTGGCATGACCATAACTAAATGGTACGCGACGCATATTTTCATAGAACATCTGCACCATGTTTTGATGATGCGCTGTTCAGCTATTTCACAATATCTAACAAAGTCGCTCAATGTTCTTTGTTTCAAATATTTCGTGCCTTTCATAATGAGATAAACAAGAGTTAGTTAACCTTAGGTTCTTCTATAAGATTAGTTAACCTTAGGTTCTTGCTTAAGAGAAAAACCCCATTGGAAGTTTTAACCCTCCCCGGTGAGCCGTCGTATCCAGTGGAGCCCTGAAATAGGGCCCCACCCGACATAACCAAGAACAACAAAAATTCGAAAAAAAATCATCCCTAATTTTTTTAATCTTCAACCAGGTGTTTTAATGCGGGAATAACAACTTAAAATTGCGCCACTTACGCCAATAACAGTCTGTATTATTGGGTACAGCCGTGCGCTCGTGGACTCCCGAATTGCGGTCGCGGGAACCGGGCACTCGTTGTTCCACAGCTGTCCGAGGAACTTTTCCTCGTTTCTGATTCCCCCACAAAGCTTGTAGACGCTACAACAGGAAAACGCAAAAGTTTTTTTTTGTGTGTGTGTGTGATAGTGGGAGCTCTTATATTGGACGTTTCGGTAAGGAGGTCATACGACTAACGTGTTCTGGACAGCTGACGCAAACAGAAGAAATGTTTACAATCCCGATCTTCAGCGCACCCATGTTTATCGCTTGATATACGAACATATCGAGAAATTACTGAGTGACTTATATGAATCCTGAAATCAAATGCAGCGTATGCTATTTAACTAGTTAATGGCATCGTAAGTTCGACAATGTTTAACACGAGCATAAAAGGGGAGGTAAAAGAAAACATTAACAATATCATACCACGAGCCTCCCCGTTGAGGGCGGGAAACTTTCCTTCCATTCTGCTTGGTGACGGTCACTTCCAGTTTTGGTTCATCCACAAGTTTTTCGGCCACCATGAGAGTAAAATTCGCTGTCATCTTTCTCCCGATCGTAGCATCTTCGACGGTGACGTCAGTAAACCTAAACTTCTGGTCACCTGCAAAGTTGAAATATTTTCACACACAAGCACTACCCGTTTCGGAAGCCATTCTCCCTTTAGTGATCATCATCATCATCGTCAGCCTCACCGCGCTCATATCAGAGCAAAAGCCTCTCCCATGATCCGCCAATCAACATGGTCTTGTGCTTTCTGCTGCCACCTTATACCTGCGAACTTTTTTATTATAATCGGCCCATTTAACTTTCTGTCGTACCTTCGTGCGTTTGCCTTTTCTGGAAATCGAGTCAGTTCCCCTTAATGACGAGCGGTTATCCTGCCTACGTGGTATACGTGCCCGGCCCATATTCATTTTTCTTCCTTGATTTCACCAATGACATCCTTAACCCCGCTTTCTTTCCTGACCGACTCTCCTAAGGTTGCTCTCATCCTTTTCTTTTCAATCATTTCAATGAGACTGCGCGTATAACAAAGATTACTCATCTGTTGCACATGAACGCGAAGGAAATCGCTAAGGTATGAAGGACTTACTTGAACACGCTGTAAGCGCAGGAGTCTGCAGTGTCGCGCCACCTAGCGGTGAGCCCACCGCCACAAGAATCAACAGTGCGAAGAACATCTCCAAGCAGTGTTCTTTGCATTGTCTGTGAGCGTGGAAAAAAACATGCCAACGGCGCCGTTGTTTACAACTATCCTTATATCTGTGCTAGCTACCTGCGGGATACATTACAAACGAAAGGGGTGACTAAACGACATATCGCAGAAAAAAAGATAACTATAGGCTGTCATATATATAAAGCTGCAATGTGACGTAACTATGACATTGCAGAAAACTGTTACAGCTCGAGGGACTAGGCGACAGTGCGCTGAGGGTTGTGAAAATGGTGATAAATGACCCAAGTAGAATGCTTATGTATGGGGGCAGATAAACGTTAAATGGGCTTTGTACCTGGCCTGCGGGCGTAGCTCTTCACAGCAGCGCAGGATCTATACTGAGATTGCAAGCTTACTTTGTTTAATTTTATGGGAATGGAGTGGTTCGATGTGAAAACGATGAACGACATTGGTACCAGTCGTGGTAGGTTAGAGGCTGTGGTGGGCCCCGCTAACCACGAAGAGGTGGTTTCCATTCCCAGATCTAGCGGCCACCGGGGTAGAATGCAAATGCACGTGGGGTTAATAAACACTAGGTGGTCATAATGAATTGATTGTTCACCACTACGGAGTGGCAAAAATTGTGTCTAGGTTTTGGTAACCACAGAATTGTGGCGCTTCCCTTTGTACTTCTTTCTGTACACGATAGCTTTCTTGTACTTGCTTGACTGACAGTCAGCAAGTACAATTTACGTACAACAAGGACTGACAGACAGCAAGAAATGGTTTTCAGGGTACATAGTAAGAGTTCGACTACGCATAACAACCGCACACCTATGTGGTGGTTATGCGGACTTCGAGCATGTCCTGGTCGGCTTTCCCAAAGATAAAATGAAGCTCACTAAGGCCTAGAACTTGGCTTCTGAAATCTTGGCCGTCCAGGGGCTCACGTGAGGGATGTGAGGGTTGACTTGATTATTCTGAGTGGGCCTAGCCAGGAGACAAAAAGCTTACTCGCGTCTATTGTGGACCGAATAAGGTTGTTTCGCTCACCCACTCACCCACTACGATCAGCGGCTTCCTTGTGCAGCGTACGATTGGTTGGCTGACTGATTTATATGTGGGGTTTAACGTCCCGAAACCACCATAATGTTGTGAGAGACGCCGTAATGAGGGGCTCCGAAAATTTTCACCACCTGGGCTTCTTTAACGTGCGCCCTAATTGGAGCGCACGGGACTACAGCGTTTTCGCCACCATAGAAAATGCAGCTGCCGCTGCCGGGATTCAATCCGGCGACCTGCGGGTCAGCAGCCAAGTGCCTGATACACTATACCACCACGGCGAGGCTATGCTGCGTACAAATACGTATGTATGTAGTGACCGGCAACTGAACTTTTTGTATTTCATGTACGGTTTCTCTTTATCGTCCGCGTGCTGTTTCTTGGAAACCAGCGTGTAAGGGATAACAACCAGACGAGGTAACTGCGGGATCCTTCCAGGCAAGGCTGCTATCTTTTTGCTATACTTTGCGTCAGTTTGGCTACTTTTATAGGAGGTTGACGACCGAAAAAATGTCTTGGTTGCTAGACTAATCTTTTGTTACTTTCTTGTTCGCGCGATTTGAAGCAAATGACCGATATCTCGTCGTGGTGTCCCAGCCGGTGGAACTATAGTAGGCGGTGTCAAAATATGGCGTGTAACACGTGTTTCTGTCTACCAAACTTAATTTCGCGCTTTCGTAAAACAAAATGACAGACCTTTGAATATGTGGCATTGACTGGAGCTAAAGCTCTTCGATGGGTCGTCACAAGTCACACCATATATGACTGACTTTACACCTCAATTGGAAGTGAATTAGACAATGGAATGAGAATGCGCTTTGCATCTACGATGTACTGCGCTCATCGACACTGGACTTCGGATAGCAGCGGTGAACTGTCTCGTATTTCTCAGCACGAGGTACGGACTCGGGAATGTTAACTCCCTAGACTCTCTCTTCACGCGAGAAACTATTGTTAAAGTGGATACAGTATACGCTACGATAAAAAAAAAACTCTGATTCTGAGCATCGATATGTAATACTTTTTTTATTATTGCCGCAATGCCGATACTTTCAGTTCTTTTAAATTCTCGCAATACGTGCGAATAGATTGCCATTTCTTTATTGTCACCATAAACTTCTTCATTCTGCTCAAATTACTGATAAAGTCAGGCAGTCCTGCTTTGTTCTCCGCATGCAGTGATAAGTTCTTACTGTGCTTAATCACATTTACACCACAAGGGTCTTGCACTTAGCCACCCAAGTAAAAACGTCCTTGTGGCATTCAGACAGGCATGGCTAAATTTGACTATTTTCCTTCGTTCAGTCAGTTCAAAATGTTTTTGGAGCTACTTTGTCTTGCTACTTGACTTTTTTCTGTCATTTTCACGAGTCACGAGTTATAAATTGTCTCGAGAATCCCCTAATTCGCATGACATGATTCCAAAGCACTCACTGTTACATTTCAAGAAATAAAATGAGGAAATGCTTTGTTTTGAGTTGGTTTCAGTACTTAGATTTATTTGCGTAACTAAATATCTGCACATCCTGAAATCAGCCAGCTCCATATTTGAATAAAGAATAAAAAATTAGGCCTGAAATGTAGGCAGAGTTTCTCATGTCATTTTCGTTTCGACAGAAGAAAAAAAAGTATTGACAATGGTCCTAGAACGTGGCACGTCGTACAATCGTCGAACACGGTAGTGTGTCGAGCAAAGGGATCCTCTGCAGCAATAAGCAGCCTAATGAAGTTAAATGATCGCTGGTTGTTCGCTAAGGAAGCCTGCACGATTGTGCAAGCTAAGTTTCAAGTCATTTCAAGAAACCCGCGGTGTGTCACGTGTCACTGAAGTTGTCGTGTACAAATGTACACATCATGATTGAAAGGTGGAGATGCGCTATAGTTACCCGTGTGACATATAGACCCCTTATCGGCGGCCGCCTCTCCTTGATATCAAATATTGTGGATCAAAGTTTCACACGAAATTTTATGCAACGGTAACTTTCTTTGTTGAGACTATTTAGAAACACACTCTCCTGAAGGATGCTGAGTGGTTTATTTTTGTCTAGTTCAAAGTCGAGATGCACGCGAATGCGACAGTTCAAGTGGATGACATGAAAGTCAAGGCATGTCCATATGCGACGACGAAATGAAGCAAGCAATGAGTTTGTTTCGCATGGCACTTATAACTGATTGCTAAGCCATGCGTCAAGTTTTTGCTCATTCCTCCAAACCAACAGCCTTCTCCTGCATGCCTCCGACTAGTTTCTGTTTACCGCGTCTTATCTCCACTTTAAATGACTGACAACCCACGGTTTTATTACCGTTAGTCACTTCAAATCGCATGGTAAACTTCGTTGGGGCAATCTGAAAGAAAAATAAAATGGTATGAACATTCATTTCAGCACAAAGATGGCAATAGAACCAAGGCCAAGCAAAAAAACCGGGCTAAGAAAAAGAAGTGTTCTTGCGTTCTATGCAACAGAAAAGTGATAGCTAAATACCACAAAGGAAAAAAATTTAAAACATGTTATTTGGCCCCTAATTCACAAGCTTATATATTAGTACTTCATTGGTAGTGTTGTGGAACGAAACCACGTCACGACATAGCTGTCATGATCGAGCTTTTCCGTGTGTCGCAGATGAAAACTCTCATCGTGAAACGATGTGTGGCGTGTTCATCCTCTTTAAGGTGTCCCCCACCATCGTCTTCGTCTTTCTCTTTTGGTTCGCTCCCACAACACGTACACAGATTTGTCCGTCGTGCCCTGATGATCGAGAGAACGAATACAGAGGGAAAGAAGGAAAGAAAGAGAAAGAGAGAAATTACTTTTCGGTGAAAAAAAAATTGCTTTGCAAGACAAGATTTGAAGCCTCCTACCCAAAAAAATCTGATTGCGCCCGAAATAATGGCTCGGCGAATCAGGCACGCTGGCAGAGCATAGTACAGTTTTTTGATATAGTAGTATAGCAAGGGGGCAAAAAAACTTTGATAGTGAGGGGAAATATGTGGAGGTGGAGAGGAAGGAAAGCAAATGTGGAAGGCAGAAAGTAAAGCACAGCGTAAAAATGGTGAAGGGAGAAACATAGAGAGTGAAAGAAAGAAGGACGGCGGGAAAGAGAGATAATAAAAATACACAAAGAAATAGAACGAGAAAAGGACATAAAATGAAAGAAAAAAGGGTAAATAGAGATAAAAAAGGAGAGAGATGTTGAGAAGAAGGCGAGTAGAAAGCGCACGTCACAAAAAGAAATAGAAGAATAAAGAAATAATTCCAATAAAGCTATGACAAAATAGAGCAAGCATAACTCTGTATGGTACAATGCAACAAAGGTTGAGAAAAAGAGAGGTGAGATGGTAAAAACCTAGCGAACGGTGACCAGTTAGATTACTACCAGCTCTGCGGCGGCGCAGCCGAGCAAGCTGCGATAATTTTTTTTCTTGCAATTCTTTTATGTCTATCTGGCACATGATGAGTTCCTTGTCCGAGTTTCATTCTGTCATTTTGCTCCTCAAACAAACCTTTGGCATTCCAGGCTCTCTTTCAAGACATTACGGCAATACATTTGCTTTCTTTAAACATTGATTGGTTGATTGATTGATATGTGGGGTTTAACGTCCCAAAACCACCATATTATTATGAGAGACAGGAAATTTCGACCACGTGTGGTTCTTCAACGTGCACCCAAATCTGAGCACATGGGCCTACAACATTTCCGCCTCCATCGGAATGCAGCCGCCGCAGCCAGTATTCGATTCCGCGACCTGCGGGTCAGCAGCCGAGTACTTTAGCCACTATACCACCGCGTTGGGGCGGCAACTCTGTCTGAGGCTTTTCCACTGTTCACCCAGATTATACCATTGCAACTTTTTTGGGTTATTCACGGATACATGATAACGTAGTTTAAACAATGTATGTGTTCCATATATAAAAATACGTGGTTCAACGTTCCAAGACTAAGACGTGTCTTTGAGGCACATCGTAATAGTGTTATGTGGGATTTTACGTCCAAAGGCCATGATATGATTATGAGAGACGCGGAAATGGAGGGCTCCTTGAATTTCGACCACCTGATATACTGTAACGTGCGCTGACATTGCAAAGCACACGGACGTCTAACATTTCACCTCCATCAAAATGCACCTGCCGTAGCCGGTATCGAACCAGTGACCTTTGAACCAGCAGCCTAGTACTTTAACCCCTCCTCTGTCGCATCGGGCAAGAGAAAAATCGTGCGAAAGGCATCCTATATTAGGAAAGCCCGGGGATCTTGTATCGACACTAATGTATTTATAACTACTCGGAAGTTCTCGCTTCTATAGCTAGCTGCGAAATACAGCTTTGGTTTAGCTTCTTCCTGAGCTGACTATTCGTACAGTTCAGATAGCACATGAACATCACCGTGGTAGAAAACGCTCCCGTACAACAATATGGGTTCTCAAATTATGTATATAATACGTTTGTGAATTTAGGAGTTTAACTGCTTGTATACCAAAAGAAAGTAAAACTTCGAAAGATTATTTGCTCATAAATATCGTCGTGTATCTGTGCACTCATGCTCGTAATATCTTTTTCTGAAAAAAAACAAGTACCTGTAAAGGTTAAATGCTTACGAATAGTGCGATGAGTTTGCGCATTTACGCTTTTAATCATTTGCATCACTCAAAAAACATGGAACGTTATACCGTTACAACCTAACGAAAATGTAATAGGTATGTGCACTTCCACCTGCTATGACTTGTATAACAAGAAAACTAAGAATCAGCTCACAAAAAATGATACAGTTATGCACTTACTCCTATGATCATTTGCATAGCCGGAAGCATTGGGAATTGTATTACTGGAGTCTCTTCGAAGGCTGGGACTGGACAACGGTTCCCCCACATTCTCGCTAAGGCTTGTTCCTGTTTGGTTGTTCCTTCACAGAGCTTATATGTGCTGAAAAGAATCGTTGTAGATAGGTGTCACCAGGGCAACATAGGCTATTTGAGATCAGTGATCGCGGTTACAAGCGCGATCGTCCACTTTTAAAGGTATGCAGGCCACTATATTTGTAAACTTGAATGATTTCGCACATGTTCTCTTGCACTGTCCTGAGTATCGTAGACTTGCACTGCTTATTAGGATTCTGCTGTTGCGGTATTAACGCACTAGCGTGAAAGAGCTCGTTTCGCAGAAATTCTGGCGTCACCGTCAGCGTCGGTGTCGCGTTGGTATCGGGGTCGATGTGGGCATAGTTAGTTGGGAGCTAGAAATCAAGAAATATGTAAATAATTTAGCAAATTCGGATCGTACTTAAGCCGTCTGTGTGTAAAACAGCTGTATCACCACAGAAAGACAACATTGGTTGAAGCTTGGTAGGAAAAGCACTCTATATGAATGTCCTGTGTGGACGGAGTCTCCAGCGTAGAGTCGTGCCAGGCTTCAAAAGATGTAAATTGAGCAACGGGTGGCTATTTTAAAAGCCCGCCCATTACAAAGAGCTCAGAAATACTTATTCATCATCAACAGCAGAACCATCCACAAAGTGAACAGCCGTGTATAGGTTCGCGTGTTGCCCTATGAACGCTTAGTGGCCGCTTCATTGATTCACAAGATCAGTAAATATGGCCTATAGTCGGTACTCAACATCTCGGCTTAAAATAGGCGTTCAATGAAGCTTACAATGGTCACTGTTACGAGAACAGTTGTTCCTTTCTTGACAACATGGTTGAGGCCTACACCAAGGACCGAAGCAGCCTAGCAGTTCGGGAGGCAACACACACGAGACCCGATAGGGCCATTGCGATACACTCTTGAATGCGAACCTAAAGCGTCCTCCATTTTTTTAACCGATCAAAGAAGACGTGGCAGCGTTCTCGGCGAATCAGTCCCATTCGACAACAGCGCTGTTGTCGAATGTTGTATCCAAACCTCTTGACGCCTCTCATGATTGACGCCATGTTGTATCCAAACATCCACATCTGTACGTTGATACAGATGTGGATGTTTGGCAAGAGGGCGGGAACTCTGTGTTTCTAGCTCTTTCATATTTGCTCCAGCTTTCTTGCGCCGGGGCAAAAATTACAATAAGGAAGATGATGTGTTAAAGTAAAATCGTAGAATGCTTGTCAGCGTCCTATATTCTCATGCACTAATCATCTACAGCCTTTAATGGAGTATTCAGCATTTGGCGTGGTAAACAAGTTTAAACAACTGTTTTGTGGCACATCAAAAGGAAGCACACTTATTTCGACTACAAATACAGTAAGTTTACTCTCATTTATGCGATCTATATCACGTCATCTATGCATCGACAACATTTGCGTAGAACGCGCCGCGTGTTTTTGAAAAAAAAAAACTACTTAGGCAGATAAACTGGCGACCGCATTAGCTGTGTTGTCAAGCTTGCTGGAGTGTTGAACAATCGCAATACCAAATGTTCACGCGAAAACGAGCGTGTAAACAAAACCTGCCAATTCGTAGCTCAACTTGCAAATCGCAACTCAAAAGGAGAAAGGTGCAAACAAACGAAGTGTTCCTGTTCATGTGCATGTACTTCATTGTTTTGGAGAAAAGTGGATTCGCTACTAGTAAGTAATCATCAGCAAGTATGAGAAATTTCTCACTATACAACAACACTTGTATAACCAATATTTGAGTAAGTGGGATGCTTAAGTTGTTTGTAGCAGGAGCCAAACTCGAAAGTGTGATATACTTTGACTGGATGTTTGGTTTCTGGCAGACATACTTTTCAAGTTCGAGAGACAATTTTGACTCCTGTTGTTGTTACTGCATTGCTGTTAGCTTATTGTGGTCACACCAAAGCTTTCAAACTGCTTTGGCAAGAGTGCGGGGACTTCTATAGTGTGAACCAGCTATGAATCCACTATTTATTTATTTTATTTATTCAATACTGCAGACTCGAGGTCCAAGCAGGGTGGTAATACACATACAAATAAAATAATTGTGAAACGAAACAATAAATGGCGAAGAAGGTTGTTTGGTAGGTTTGTTAATTCATCACATGTATTAGTAAGACAGTTCCATTCACAAATGGTTCTTGGAAAGTACGAATACTTCAGTAGGTCTGTGCGAGCAAAATATGGGGTCAAGGCCTTTGGGTGGTGGTGTCGGGTGGGCCGGCTACTAAGGGGTGTCAAATACGGGGATGGATCTAGAGCTATTTTTTTGTTCAAAAGTTGATCAAGGAATTCTAATCTAGCTTTTTGTCTTCGCATCTGCAGTAAGGGAATGTTGTTGGCTAGCATTAAATTTGAGGGTGAGTCTAACTTGGAGTACTTGCTGAATATAAATCTAACAGCTTTTCTTTGAATACGCTCAAGAGTGTGTATATTGCGTTTTGTATAAGGATCCCATACTATGCTCGCGTACTCTACTTTTGGCCGCACAAGGGCTGTGTAACAAAGTAGTTTAACATTCGTGGGAGCACTTTAAAGTTTATGTTTAAGAAGACATGGTTTACAAAAGGCAGATGAACAAACATTGTCAATATGGAGATTCCAAGATAAGTTGGAAGTGAGTGTCACACCAAGGTATTTGTAGGAGTTTACTTGTTGCAGTGGTGAAGACCCTAATATGTATGTATACGATTGTGGATTCTTTTGGCGAGTCACTGGAAAGCATATACATTTCTTCGCGTTGAGACACATTCCCCATTTGTTGCACCATTCATATATATTGCAAAGACTAGGGCTCAGATCGTTGAAATCGTTAGTGGAACGTATTTCTTTGAACAAAACACAATCGTCTGCAAACAATCTTATTTCCACACTAGGGTGAATAACATCAACAATATCTTTGATATACACTAAAAAACTCTGAGAATAATCTGAGTCATTCAATAGAGTGGCCAATAACCAATTGAGACATACATGTTTTGTTTTAAACAATTACAGAGAAATCTCTTATGAGATCATAACAACAGCCAATTTAGGTAGTGTAGTTGTCCAATGTTACCTGTGTTCGTAGTCACTATCGAGCGAAATAAAATGAAAAAAGGCAGCTTCTACAATGTCGCGCAAAACTATATGTCAAGTAGAGCTGTTGAACACCTACCCTTTCCTGGATTGGCTGGGCTTTTATCCTCCGACCCCTCTATTCCCCATCCTTTCCTGCTGTGTGCGATGCATGGCTATGCTTGTTGGCTTTTTCTTTCATTGTCCGTTTATTTGCATTTATTTCTTTTATTTCTAATTTTATTCAAAACATTTCCCTGCTTTATTTCCATCATCTCTTTGTTTTTTCTGTTCTTCTCTCTTTGTGTCTGTTAGTTCCTTTTTTGTCTTTTTTATTTGTACTGCCATACTCTTTCCCCTCCTTGGTTCTCTCCTCCTCAGTGTTACTTCCCATTCCCAGCTCTTGGCGATGCTATACTATACAGTGCTACGCTCTGCTAGCCTGGCCAAATAGCCGATTTGTTAAGACGCTTGCCCTCGAATCTCTCCTCGCCAAAAAGAACACCAGAGTACCAGGATACCCCAACTTCTGTTGATGCTTGCCACTTCGTAATATTGCACCCACATGATTACTTCTCTAATTCCATTCACAGTTCGTGGAACTTGAACAAATAAACTATCATAATTTTTCTTCGCGCACTTTCACAACATTTCACAATCGCATGAATCAGACTCTCGCATATGTGGTGCAATCAATGCGAGTAATGGCGATACAAGCGGGAGCTCAGCGTCCTTTCGAATGACGTGCCAAAAAGCTGTTTCAGAGAAAGTGTCATACCAACTGCCGTATCCAAGTAAGCAGGGAACTTTGATACCACTCTTTTTCCTCAATGTTAGTTTCAGTTTTGGTTTGTTTCCTAGTGGTTTTGTCAGTGTGAGCGTAAACCTGGCTGTCGTGAGTTGAGAAATGCTTGCGTCTGTGATGATGATATCGCTCACCCGGAAGGTCTGTAGTTCTGCAGGAAAGAAGTAATAAAAAAGGATTTATTAAAGAAAAATATTCATGAAATTACACAACATAAACACTGTTTACATATCCGGAACATGGGGAGGACGCATGGCATTAGTCTGTTAGTAGCCAAACCAAGTGTATTCACATTTACAGTTCTGTAGTACATATCACTATATTCAAACATGATGCAGTTAATTGTTTCTTTGAAAACACGTCCAAAGAAAACTATTGTGTTTTGCTGACAGGCTGCTCAACACATGCTGTTTCTGTGGGAACGGAGATAAAATGCGTTGTCACCTACTTGACATACATTACACGAGCTTAGTGCATTAAGAATGCGCAAACTAACTGAATGAAGTATTTCCATGTAAACCGGATGAATTTCCATGTACACTGGCACAAAATACACACAAGGTTAGAGTTCACGGGGTGAGAACGTTGTTTAACTTTCCTTCGTTGCTGGCTCATCCCATTGGCAGAACGTAACAAACGTTACACAAGGCCCTGCATGTGTGAGTATTACAAGATCATCAGCCTTGTTTTCCATAAGCGAGATTAGCTTGGTCAAGCCAGGACTCTCTAACCTCGTTCATGTTTTGTTGTTGCGTTAGATGCGTAATTTATTCGTCGGCGGATTCAACTAAGCGGCCCGCATATTAATGCTGCAACAAGGGTATGAAAGTTTCAGGAACGTTTTTCATGTCGCAGTGAGTTTTTGTGTAATACCTATGAGCGATAAAACGACCCCCGCGTTACAAATATATATATTCTTTGTTGTGTACTTGTCATTTGTATCGTTCAGTATTGCCTGCATAAGTATGTACTAATAAATTGCAATGGTGCACCTTATTGTTACATTGGTGATATTCTCGTATATGTATTTAATTTGTTTTCTTGATTCTGCTAAGCTTGCTACCGCACTGTATACCTTGATTTTTTTTTTTGCTTCCCTCCCACTGTAATGCCACTAGGCGCTGTAGGTTCGACATGAAATAATGAAAATAAATAATTAATTATTCTAAGGCATAATACGAGTGTACATTCCGGTCCAATATGCGACTGCACAACAACCTTCAAGTGCGAAAAAAGAAACAGTCTGTTGAAGTCAGTCCTCATAACATCATAACAATATTTTTCAAATTTTGATCTCGCAAATGTCAATATGAAATCCTAATTGTTGGGGAATGTGAATTCCAAAGATTTGGAAACTTCAGCATCTCTTTTCTGGTTTGCTCTAAAATTTTGGACACTTCAGCTTCTCGCTTCTGGTTAGCTATCATAGATTCTTAAGCGCTTTTTTGGCAGTTTCCCAAAATTTGGACAGTAACGTTTGCTGAAGCCTGCCTTATGTCAGTATAGAAACTTTGTGATGCAATGCGATTCGTTTTAAGCGACAAGGTGTTATGTAGGCCTTAGCAGACGCCATCAAAATTTATGCTGCCACGGTGTGTTTGTACGAGTACCTCAATGTGACGTGATAACCTGTGTAATTTCTTTCTTCCATTGTCTCCTTCGTGAAGCGTCGTATCAGAACAGGATTGTTGTTCTTGGTGTTGTTCTCAATAAGGAATTTTAATATTGTAACAATGCCTTAATTCATCTTTAACGCACCGCAAGGGGGTCATATAACGGTTTGCTTGAAACTCGACGTGCCCGCCTATTTCATTGATTCCTGTTTACATTTCCTATAATGGTGTTTCGCGTGGTATGGACACGCAGCACTTCGGGTTTCACCCTAGTTTTCAGTGACTGCGTGTTTCTGATTGAAAAGCATTCGTCAAGTAGTTCCCTCCGTTATAAATAACCAAAACTGTCCAAACATCACCGTTGTCCTCACTGGCACTTCGCTTGGCTCTTCCAAGACAGACAACATACACAGCGTCCACACCATTAAAATTCCTGCTTCTTGAAGATTAAAAGAAAAAGAACTCTTTACCTGAGCACTCTTTTATCACGGGTCTCTGTGTCCACGCCCCGACCAGCAATAAGCGCGCGAGGCATATATAAA
This sequence comes from Rhipicephalus microplus, assembly GCF_013339725.1. NCBI lineage: Eukaryota > Metazoa > Arthropoda > Arachnida > Ixodida > Ixodidae > Rhipicephalus > Rhipicephalus microplus. Next base: position 180,507,076 of record NC_051167.1, read on the forward strand.
ACAATTCAGCATACATATCTCCACTGCTAACTTCAAGTTAGTGGTTGCTCTGTCAAGGTGCCGGTTATTCAAGGAAATATTCGGCGCATCAGAGAACAGGCGTTGCAGGTGACACAACGATGCTTTTCATGAAGCAATGTATGCAATAGCTGAGGTTCACCTCTACTTCTGTCACATTTAGTTTACTGAAAGCTCGACTCGCAGCTTCAATGTCATTTGAATTGAAAAGAGGCACAGTTAGGGGCCTTTTTTTTTCTTCTATTCATTGCTGATGCTTTCACAGCTGTTCGCTGCAATGCTACTAGAAACTAGGCATTGTTCTTTGTGGATAACACGCTACAACAAAGCGACAGTGAAAACTATTGCGCAATGAAATGTGGAGTAAAAAAAAAAACAATCGACTTGACATTTCCTGCTGACAATGAACCTGATGGCCATCGAAATCCCCGCTTCGCATTTTCACCTGGGTATACTTCACGGTGGTACAGTGATTACTGTGCTCATGGTAATAAGGGCTGCAGCGCGAGCACGAAGGTGCTAGAAGAAACGTGAAACTAAAGGCGAGGCAAGGAAAGCAAAGAGGACAACACGAGTGCTCTTCGCTTTCCTTGCCTCGCCTTTCGTTTCACGTTTCTTCTAGCACCTTCGTGCTCGCGCTGCAGCCCTTGTTACCATGAATTCAAACCAACTAGCCCAAATAGCCGTTCTTCTTCAATTACTGTGCTCGCCTGCTGACCCACGATACAGGCCTCGGCGGTCACATTTCGGTGAAGGCAACATGCAAGAGACTTGTGAACTTTGTGACATCCGTGCACGTTAACAAACGCCAGATGGTCGAAATTTCGGGACCCGTACACTCGTGTTTCGTGGGTTATGTTGACTCACCATACATTTAAAAGTGAGGAATCGTAGTTCCTGAGGGGAGGTGTGGGGGCGCTTTCCGCGAGATAGAAATAAAAGCTCATTTTACGGGCGAAGCTCTTTAGGGTGTGGGTTGTTCCCTTGCAATATGCTGCAGTAGGCATTTGTAATTAGTTTTAAGAATTCCTCACTAGATGGCGTTGTGTGCATACGTCCTTGGAAATAATCACCAGATGGTGCTAGTGGTTTTCGTGTAGTTTAAGATTGAAGGAGATAGATAGCACTGTTATAAAAAAATGGCAGCATATCCACGGAGGGAATAATGATGAGTGGGGCGAAACGTCCGTTCATCCGTCCGATGCGTGCTCTAGAGTGATATGAGTGGATGGGCGGATGAACAGACAGACAGGCAGACTAACGGACGGACAGACGCTTCGCCCCACTCATCATCAATGACTGCGTGAATATGCTGTGAATTCTTTTTTTTAACAGTGTTCTCGGCAATTCTTGATGTCACCCTAAGGAGAAAGAGCTTCCTATTCTAGGAGTCCTTTGGCTTTGACTGCCTTCTTGACCCTGGTGACCAATGGTCACTGGGCTTTCAGATCTTCGAGTATACGAGTACTCTCCAGCATTTACGTTGGGTGGGTTTTCTATGTTTTTCGTGTTATTGCCTATCGCTGTTTGCATGATTCTAGTCAAAATTGTGCCGAGGTGTGCATTACGTTGGAAGTTGCGGAGGGGGAGGGCGGATAAGAGATTGCACATCGACACCTTATGAGCGTGTGCGAGGTTTCGTTTAGATTTCAACAGTAACTTTATTTTTAAGCATTCCCACCCTAAAGAGCACACTCTCGTGCTCTGTTTATGTATCATCAACATCTTCATTGTCACTGATTGCGTATATCGACTTTAAAAGATTGGAACCCAGTGGTACTCCCTCTATTGGTCACTCGAAACTCCACAGTTAGCGTCATTGGCAAAAACGGAGAAAATCAGACGAAAAAAAAAACCGTTAATTTTGGGGCATAGTGAAGGGACATTGTTGAGGAATAACGACCTCGTAGTAAAAATTATCTCGATTGAATTTTTGAGGTCCTCAAATATACATGCCTAATGTTTTTCATATATGTTGTTCATGTCATTTTTATTCATCCCGAGGTACTGTGGGCGAAGAAAACTAGTTGTACGCATGGTTCCGAACTATATTTAACAATGTATAAACTCAGCCTTACTTAAGAAAGGAATGTCAAGCTTTCCACTTAGTGAAAAAAAATTGTTGTATTTTGCTGCAAATTAAAAAAAAAACATGTGCTTGCTTCTTTTCTTTGTTTTAGTGATTACTTCACATGCGATGGAACTGATGAAGGGGAGGGGAATGTTGTCTATCTGTCGAATTCGGCTTAATTGGCGTACACATAATCTCAGTACGACAAACTAATCTTTTGTCACTTTCAACAGAACGTTTACATAATGTAAGTATCTATATTGTTTTCATGCATCCTTGATCGAGAAATAGGACAGAAAGAAGTGCTCCTTTGAGGCACTGCTAAAAACATGGCTGATCTCTTTGTCACAGAAAGCGGTATATAAAAAAAAAAAACGTGCCTTCACAAAAGTAGGTGAGCTTTTATTGTGCATTGTCTTGCGACGATGGCGAAAGAATGAAAGCTATACCAACAAATAATAGGAAGTTTCAGAATAGCGCACTGCGAGCCCTTGCGGTGCGGTCGCTGCGCATGCTTCGTAACGCGAGCCGCCGTTCGCGGCCCGCCCGCAGAAAATCGGAAATTGCGGGTGGCGTGCGCGGCCGGCATGCGGCCCGTAAACGCTGGTGTCGAGACTGTGTGTAGTTTCCGTGCATTTGAGTTTGCGGGACAGCTAAAGTCCCTAGATTGTTCCCTAGGAGGGGCAAACGTTATTCTAAAACTCGTATGGTGCCCGCTATACCCGCAACACTCGCAGCGCCTGCAAACGTTATTCTAGAACTTCCTAACAATGCCGTACAAAGAACGGCAAGCAGCTCCAAACACACAACGGTCCCTTCAATAAGATATTGTCCCGTTCGTTCTTCAAGTTTTCTTATCGCCCCGTTACGCTGCACGAGATTCTCACCGCAAACCGCACCAACAGTGTTAGACAAGCTTCAGGACTGCAGTAGATCATTTCGTTGAGATTACGCCCACTTCGTGAACATTTCAGATTATTCAGGAACCTACGTCGCCCCTAGCGATAACGCTAGAATGTTCGATGGCATGCCGCCGTGGTGGTCTAGTGGCTAAGGTACTCGGCTGCTTATCCGCAGGTCGCGGGTTCGTATCCCGGCTGCGGCGGCTGCATTTCCGATGGAGGCGAAAATGTTGTAGGCCCATGTGCTCAGATTTGGGTGCATGTGCAGGTGGTCGAAATTTCCGGAGCCCTCCACTACGGCGTCTCTCATAATCCAATGGTGGTTTTGGGACGTTAAACCTCACAAATCAATCAATCTTATAGTGGTTTTGGGACGTTAAACCCCACATATCAATCAATTAAAATGTTCGATGGCAAGTGTATAAAGGCCGACACGCTTCACCGATTCTTAGTTGACCGACGGCCGACGCTGCATTCGCGGCTGACAGTCGAAGACTGCTACTGTAATCAGACTATCCATTTACCGGGCACAAGTTCACCTAAATAAACAGTTCATTATTCGATCCACAGTCTGCTCCGTTCGTTCACGTCACGACCACGTGACAATATGACGCACGCAAAGAACAAACATAGGATGAGCGTGAACGAACAACTGTCAGTGCTAGACACCTAAAGCTAACTGGTCAAACACAGGAGAGGACGCTAGAAACGAACATAAACAATTATACTCAGAACAACAACGAACTAATTAGTTTTAGGGTTGTCATTTTTTTCTTTAGAAAAACGTGCGCTGCCGCGAGCGAAGTGACCTTCATGCTCTCTATATAACTGTCAATGAGAACACAACACGTAAGAACGATATAACCACTGCCATCGAGAGATAAGTGCACGTGTTCATCCCGCGAGGCGACGATTTTTAAAGCGCGCCCTTTTACACTCTTTGTGCCTGTCGCGCCATCTCCCTAACGATGACGAAATTACGCTGAAGCCAACGAGCTAGGATTACGGCCAGCGGGAAATTGTGTGTATAAATAGCTCATCGTAGGTATGCTGGAGAACGCGTCTTTTGTGACCTAGTCGTTTCGAGTTCCGCTTTCACGAGCAAGGGGCCCTAAGTTCTACTCTCAGCACTGAAATTTTCCTCCAAGTTTTTTTTTCTAGGTCATATGTAAGTGTATATTTTACAACGTCATATCCGTGGCGTGAAGGAGCCAGTGTAGTCATGGTGAACCGCGCACTATGTCCAGCGCCTCACAAACAAGAGAACGATTTAAGATCTTAAGCAAGTATTATCAGAAATATTTTCTTGTGTTGAAGCAATAGTTTCCCCCAGCTTGGGCAAACACTGCCCTGTCCTGTACTTACGCCGATGGCAAGCTGTATCCAAACATTCAGCCTTGTGCGCATGGACATTTCGATCCTCGTTGTTGGAACAGGACACTGGTCATTCCAGAAACTTTGAGTGTTTTTGTCAGTACCTGCAGCGGTCTTACAGAGTTTGTAAGTGCTGAAAAAGGGGAGTCAATGTTGGTCATTCTAACAGTGCGTAATTTGTGATTATTTCAAAGGTATGCGCACCGGAAAAAGGTATAAAATGCTTTGAAAGTACGGTAACTGAAAACATCAAAAATGAATATGATTGAACTATATTTCTATCAGCAAAGGCTTGTGAGAATGTTATATTGATGCACCATGCGTGGTGTAGTTGAATATTTCGATCACTCTGTCTTGAAACACCTGAAATATATCGTCCCGTTCGATAGTTTTTACTCTGACCTGTATGTAGCTCATATAGTGGCACATTATACTCTAGGCAGTAATTCATGTGTTCAATTTGCGGTGACGACATCGTAAGCATCCACATTATATATTCATCACTTGTGTGTTGCTAGACTATCGTAACAGCAAAGCGGAAGCAAGATTTCGTTCGCGACGAAAACGCAAAATTATATAACTTTGGAAAGCAGACGAAATGAGTCGTCTTAAAACGGCTCCTAAACAACCTCTGGAAATTCAAAAAAAAAAAAAAAAAACGAGCGTGCCATTCTGTCGGTGTTTTTCGTCCTTGTGGCGAACACCGTCACGCAAGAACGGGAATTCTCGTGACGTCCTAAGGGTACATAGCCTTCATTGGATCATATAAGAGGAAGATCAGTTGTTGACTTTCTCCTACTCTGCTTTACGAAGCAGTGGCCCACCTGTTATTCTTATCTAGCAAGACTGCCGTGCGCGATCAACTGGTTTTGCTTCATTATGGGTGCTTCCAACTGCGCAGGCAGAAATAGCAGCGTGTTGCCGACAAGCGCAAAATCCTGGGATGCTTGACGCTCAGTGCTGACACTGTATACCTACTAAATACTTGAAAAAAAAAAAGAGGTCACCTGTAAGAAAGGCTGTCGTCTTTAGATCGGGGTGTTTTCAAGGCATTTTTTCAATCAGTCAATGAGTTTTATTATGACAAAAAGGATGAATACAAAGCATAAAATATACAGACAAGGGTCCCAAAGTTCCCAAATGCAACGGGATCCTCTGTTACGGTTACAAATGAATAAAGCATTCTTAAACAGCAGTTTGCGCTGAAAAAATCGAAACAAAGAATACACAACGAATACGAAAAGAAAAATTTTTAAATATAAATATTCAAAACACAAAAGCCGAGAGTTCTAGTGCAAAACACAACATTCCAAGATACAATTACACCACAACATACAGCCAACAATACTTCAAGCTGGCCCCACCGTGAAAGCATTGGACGTCGTTTTCCACAAATGTCGTTCTGGGACGCACACGCAAAATCGGCCAAAAATATTGCGCACCACGTGATCACCTAGCGAAATTGCCGTTAGCGCCGTCTGGCGGTAAGGCGCCGGCTGTCGCGAGCATTGGCTTTGGCGGCGCAATCGCCGAAGCAATATTATCGACAGCAGGCGTCTCCACACTAGACGACCAATATGCCTCTTACCACGCGTCTGTAAGGCTCGTATTATTTTGTGGCCGACTGCACATTCGTCGATATTACGTGCTGTCTAACCAGATCTGCCACATATATTCAAACAGGCTAATGCTCGCAGGAAACTTCTAGCAACATTTCATGGTAAACTTCGCTAGAATCAACCAATGCCGTTTAACTGGATACATGAAGGGGGTGCGTTAACTGGAGAACACGTTTCGACATGACAACTTATCAAATCGTTTGTTGCAGTCCTGTGTACAAGAACTTTTCATTTTTTCAGGCCTGGATCTTATTAACTTTTGTCTCAGCTGTATACCTAAAACACATGTATTGCAAGACGCCTTTTTTGTGGAGCTGAAAGTGTAGATCTCATTCATAAAGTTTAATATTTTTTTCCCAAATACGTTATTTACGTCGTAAATAACGTAATTACAAGCGTTATAAAAATCAAATAACTTTGGCAGATCGGCTACTAAAGGCGTCGTTGCAGCATGAAACGCTTGATTTGTTGAGACATGGACAGTGCGAAATTGTCGACCAAGTTATGTCCTAGGCATGTTGAAACATGCTACCCAGGTTTTCGAACACGTTAAAAAAGAAGTGATATGGCACCCCGGCATACGAGTCATAAATCAAGAAGACTTGTTTTAGATGGCGTAAACCTATAGTTTCGCTCAAATTTTCATTTTTTTTTCATCTTTCAAACTCTCTCATCCCTATCCCCAGTGTAGGGTAGCATACCGGTCGTTCCAGACTGGTTAACATACCTGCATCTCCTTTCCCTCCTGTTCCCCCCTTCATTGAACAATCGTAAAGCTTCGGAAAACGTTGGTACAGTTTTTCGTTTGGATGACTTATCCGTTTTTCTCGACATTCCTTCTGGCAGATTTGCATACGAGTGGGAACGTATATAGCGTTAGCACGCTCAACAAAAACAATTTCATCTGTTTTCATTATGTAATAGAATTCGAATTTATTTTTTTTGTATTTCACTAATCTTGCCCATTGTGCATTGTTTTGTTCACAAATGGTGAATTCTTGTTCACAAATGCAGCATAAGGCTTTTTTTTTTTTACTACAAATTGCTAAAACTGGGGCTTTGAGCTTTGTCGAGCCATTTTAAAGCTCTTTCCAGCCTCTTGCACTGTGCACACGTTTGCATAGTGACCATACATTCTCGAGTACATTGTTCGAACATTGCTGAGTCTGTGAAACAATGGCGTCTTGTGGCTTTCCCTCCCGACACTGGAGACGCTCGGTGGACTTCGGTGCTGACGGTTGTCCCGCCCGCGATGTCCTTTCTTCGACGACCACTCACCCGTCGGGACCCCATTTACAGATTTCTCTAACTGTCAATATTTTACTTTTCACTCAATCTTTACTTCTCTCTCACTTTTTTTATACCTCTTTATCCCATTCCTTGTGACCCTCTGCCGAGGTGTAGCACTTTGATCCAGACAGTTGGGTGGTTCACTTTTCCTACAATTTTTTTCCTCACTTAAAGACTGCCCCCTCCCATTCTTAACTGATTTGCCTTCTTTGTTTTTCACAACAGTTAAACATATAACTGCACATCAGCGCCGCTTCCTGCGCAAGAAGAGGGCAAATCATCCTCGGAGAGTGACATTGCAGCGGCCTAAACTAAGTGCATGCTGTCCGCGAGACAACCTGTGGTAGTAATGATGAGGACGGATCATGATGGCGGAAGACAAATGTTGCAGTACATACTTTATTTTCTTCTGTACTTCCCTACCTGCATGCAACGTCACAGGCGTAATGGTATATTCGTGCTCATACCAGAACTTCTGATAGCGAAAGCTACACTCCTGACGCCTCGTGTACGATCTCTCAGGCACCCACAGGGCGCGGGTTCGAATTCCGGCTGCGGCGGCTGCATTTCCGATGGAGGCGGAAATGTTGTAGGCCCGTGTGCTCAGATTTGGGTGCACGTTAAAGAACCCCAGGTGGTCTAAATTTCCGGAGCCCTCCACTACGGCGTCTCTCATAATCATATAGTGGTTTTGGGACGTTAAACCCCACATATCAATCAATCAATCTCAGGCACCCATTCCTCACTCCTTACAGTGCACACTCCAGGCCACTTTGTCATCTGCTATTTTCACGACAAGTTACACTCTTGAAGAATTATCCTCGCTCCTAACGAAACTCCATGTTAATAAAAAAGGACATCGCCACATACCATGAACCGTGGCCAATGATTCATCCAATCTTTGAACCGTCCTTCCTTCGCATGCTCACTTTAACCCTCGGGTCTTCTCCCAGTTCGTTGTTGACTGCCAGTGTAAAGTTAACGGTCATTGTCTTCCCGACGATTGCGTCCGTGACGTTAATGTTGCTCAGCTCCACGTCTTTCACAGCTGCGTTATAAGCCTCGTTCCCCTCAATATGACAGAGGAGCATCGCATCGGGCAGCTAGTGACGTACTTGTACGAACACTGACAATCCACTACAAGACGCATCGCAGTGATTTGCAAAAAAAAAAAGGGGGGGGGGGGTTCTGCCGGTCCGAGTTGACACGCGGGCCGTAACCCACGAGGTTTGAAACCATCGTTAAATCTAGCGCAATAAAACCCCAAAAAGGCACACACGTGCACAACGCTGTTCCTGTGTTTTCCGCTACATTTAATGATGCTATTCTACCAACTCACCGAGCATGATTCTCTCGTGTGAGATTGGAAAGGGTGGCCTCCATGCATCTTTCGCTATAACCCGACACCCCATGATGGCAGGGTAAGGGCATGTTCGGGAGACAATGCGTTTCATGTAAATGACAACGCACCGCATTTCCTGTGCGCGCTTCCAAATGCGATGTGCTATAGTCGCATTCATGCACGCGAGGCTATAGAGGACAGACGCAGATCGCCAAGTGCTGCAGTTTCACGCGCCATAACCATGACATTGTCACGAACCACACCCCACTGTGGAACTGAGGATAAATTTCAACCACCTAAAATGCTCCTAAATTTAGGCACGCATATGTTGTGACACACACTTCCCATGAACCGAATGTTGGCACGTTATGGTGTGCTTTGCAACGTAATCAAAATTTATCAGAGGTGCCCACTGCGAAATTACTCAGTTAAAGTTCTAACTATTCACAGATTCAACTCTCAACAGGGAGACAGGTAGGGGTAATCATCAACGTTGTTAATATCGCAAATGTAATTAACAGAGCATGATTAGTGGCTGGTAATAAAGCTCAAAGCTAACACAAGCACGAGTGAAGTAACCGCCCAATAAATCGTTCATGTCATCTGTTTCTATCTGTTTTCTCTTAGCGCATACAAGGCAATAAACTAAGAAATTAAAATTGGGTTTTGGCAATGGCTAATCTTATCCCACAAACACTCAAAGATTACATGGTATTTACCTGAGCACGACTCAAGCGTAGGATTCTGCAACTACGCCCCAACTAAAGTAAGGGTGACCATGTTAAAAATCAAAGTCACGTGGAACATGTTTTTTCCTGTTTCATACAGTGAGTAGGAATGTATGTAGCTTCACAGAAGTGCCCGATCTTTTAAACACCAACGCTGCTAAACTACATCAGCCAATGGTATCATAATTCATTGAACCACTTTATTCTCGTCTTGACGAAACGATACGAGTCAACGTGGTTACTTTTGCGTAACACAACATTTGTCACCGTGGTGTCGTTGTAACTCTCTCACTTCACGCAAACGTGTGTCACGCATACCGCGAGCATGCATTACGCAGATCCACTGCAACTTCCTACCGTAGCAACTGGCATGCTGGCATAATCGGATGAAACAATATTTGCGTCATGCAAATGTGCCATGTCTGACGACAGTGGCGTCTCATGTGAGCCGACCTATTACATGGTTTCGGTGTTGCGATGGCGAAATGAGCATTTACCGGAGTTCTTTCACGGCGCTCCACTTGACACAGAAATGGTGGCGAAACAGCTGAAAGCGAAAAAAGATGCCATCAGAGCGGCAGGCTGAGCTCTTTGTGGAGTACAGTATACCGCCAAGAAAGAAACATTGGAGAGACAGAGATAAAGATAAGGGAAAGACAGGTGAATTGACCAAAGAAGACTCCGGTTTGCTACTTTTTGTTTGGGAAGAGAAAAGGAAGCAACAAAAGGGAGAAGGCAGGGAGGTTAACCAGAAAGACATCCGGTTGGCTACCCTACACTTGGGGATTAGGGAAGGGGACAAGAAAAATGAGAAAGAAAGAAGAGAGGGAAAAGTAAACAAATGGGGGGGGGAGAGACTGGCAGTAATTTCACTGCAGCGTGTAGAACCCTACCGCATGTCAGAGGCGCCCCGCCACGGTGGTCTAGTGGCTAAGGTACTCGGCTGCTGACCCGCAGGTCGCGGGTTCGAATCCCGGCTGCGGCGGCTGCATTTCCGATGGAGGCGGAAATGTCGTAGGCCCGTGTGCTCAGATTTGGGTGCACGTTAAAGAACCCCAGGTGGACGAAATTTCCGGAGCCCTCCACTACGGCGTTTCTCATAATCATAGGGTGGTTTTGGGACGTTAAACCCCACATATCAATCAATCAATCAATCAGCGTGTCAGAGGCGTTTACACAAGCCTGTCTTTCTCAGGAAACACAGCAGGGCTTTCACTGCCTTGTGGGCTGTTGAGGCATGTGGACGTTGCTGTAATAGCACCTGCACAGAAAGAGGCCGATCATCCAGTCGCCGCATTGCATTGGCAAGTACTTGTCTATCTGAGGCAAATCAAGGACAATGGCACAGCAGCTGTTCGAAGGGAAGAGAAAAAAGTGTAAAAGATGAATGGGAAGAAGAGTTGAGGACAATGGGAAAAAAATGTAGTGACGGGAGCACCATCCGAGCACTGTATACGAAGCGACGTTGTCCACGAACAGTCACAGTTTGTCTCTAAGGCTGGCTGCTTGCAGGAACCACAGCAACGCCCTTATAGAGCAGCTCATGATGCAGATCGGGAAACCTGGGGCCCAAGGATCTGGTTCTTTGTCAGCGGGTGGTTGTCCAGCTGTCCTAGTGTGGTTTGCAGGGTTGCTCTTTTGTAGTTGAAGCGGGTTAAGTCACAGAGAAGGCACGCTACAGTTTCGCTGCACCCGCATACTTCATATGATGGGATGTCAGACATTCCAATCGTAAATGAATAGGCATGAACGCCACTTCAAGCCATGAGTGAGCTAACAAGGTAGTGTCACATTGCATTAGGCTGAGTGGGAGACGTAGCTAGAGGTCAGGGTCCAAAGTATGTTGCCATGCACTTGTGAAAGTTGGTAAATGCCATAAGTCTAACGTTATACGATGGGCAAGCACAAGAAATTATTTTGCGGCATCAGACCTTAAGGGCAGAATGGCGACACTGCTGACAGCGTCAATGACAGATCGGGCAGCTCCGTCGGCTTTGTCATTGCCCTGAACGCCACAATCACTAGACAGCCACTGGAATACCAATTTGTGTCCTTCTTCAATGAAACCGTGGAGTATAACCATGAAATACAGAACCTGCGTGCTTTTTTTCTCCTCTTGACTGTGTTTACTTTCCGTGAGGGTCCTTCGAGAACACTATGAAAGTTGGTCACCAGTCCACAAGGCGTCGAAGGCCATTTTATTGAGAAAGCCTTAGGTTCCTCACGAAACGTGAAAACTCATCGGTGTCTCATGTCAGCGGTGTTTTCAAATTCCCATTCATTCATTCATTCATTCATTCATTCATTCATTCATTCATTCATTCATTTGTAGCGCCCTCGTTCGGGCGGCGCGCAAACCCGAGAGCGCGCGATGGCGACAGAAGAAAATAAAGAAGGCGCTAGGCCGTGGCACGTGAAGCCACGGCTCTCGTTCCGGGCTGGCATCGGTTATCGTTCAGGCGTGTCTCTCTTTCGCTCCTGTGGCATAAGCCTACAAGTGGTGACCTCGGACGAAGACAATGACTGACTCGAATGCACCCTCAACCGAACAAGCCTCACGTCCGCAGGACGTCTCGGCCGTGCAACTGCGTCTCCCATTTTTCTGGCCACAGGACCCGCAAGTTTGGTTTCATCAGGTCGAGGCGCAATTCTCCCTGTACCGCATCGCCTCGGAAACGACACGCTACTACCACGTAGCCTCCGTCCTTCCTCGTGACGTTGCCAGCGAGCTCTCCGACGTCCTCTTCAACCCCTCGGGCACTACGCCATATCAGCACCTTAAAACCAAGGTGCTGGAACGATTCATGCCTTCGGAACGCGTCCGCCTACAGCAGCTCCTTGCAGAGGGGGACCTTGGCGACAGGCGCCCCTCCCAACTACTGCGCCGAATGCGACAGCTTCTTGGGAAACACGACGTCTCTGCCCACTCAGCGCTGCTTCGCGAGCTCTTCCTCCAACGCCTTTCTCAGCCAATCCGCCTCGTCCTCGCGGCGGCCGGCGACGCCAATCTCGACCGCCTGGCGGAGCTCGCCGATCAGGTTCATGAAGCGACCTCCCCATCTGTCAACGCTGTCTTACCACCAGCAGACACAGCGATTTCGCGCCTTGAGGCCCGCATCGACGAACTCGCCGCCTACATTGACGCACTCCGGAGCCCCCTACAGGAAACTCGTTCGCCTCGCTCCGGTCGTCGAGCTCTTCCACGCACACGAGATGCTTGGAGTCCCAGCCCTCCACCCCTCTGCTGGTACCACCGGCGTTTCCGACACCGAGCCAAGAAGTGTACACCCCCATGTTCGTGGCAGGGAAACGCCTGCCGGGATCACTGGCGGCGGCGTGTGATCTCCCTTCTCGTCCCAGCCGCCTCTTCATGGTCACGGACCAGCTATCGGGCGCCAGGTTCCTTATAGATACGGGCGCGGAAATTAGCGTTGTGCCCCCGACTAAGGCTGATCGTTCAAAGTCACAGGGGCAAGTGCTTGGTGCTGCCAACGCCTCGTCTATAGCAACGTATTGGCTCCGATCTCTCACCCTCGACTTCGGCCTTCGCTGCATTTTCCGGTGGGTTTTCGTCATCGCAGACGTGGTTCAACCGATCATCGGCTCGGATTTCCTCTCATACTTCGATTTGGACGTCAGCGTACGGGGACGCCGCCTCATAGATGGTAAGACTCGTCTCTCCATCTCGGGAGTCCTGTCCGACATCGCTCCAATGGCCATCCGCATGCTGATACCTTCCTCACCGTTCGAAAAAATCTTGGCGAGTTTCCCGGAGTTAACTAAACCGTGCAACCTCACTCAGCCGCCTAAACATACGGTGACACACCACATCGTCACCCGGGGTCCACCGGCACCGCTCGATCACGCCGCCTGTTCGGAGACCGCCTAGCTATTTCTAAACGGGAGTTTGACCACATGCTGCAGCTCGGCATTATTCGCCCGTCGTCAAGCGCTTCGGCTTCCCCGCTGCATTTGGCGCCAAAGCGTGATCCTGGTGACTGGCGTCCTTGTGGGGACTATCGAGCGTTGAACGCCAAGACTGTCCACGACAGCTATCCTCTACCTCACATCCAGGATTTTACATCGCGCCTCGACGGCTGCACAATTTTCAGCAAAGTGGACCTTGTTAAGGCGTACCACCAGATTCCTGTCGAGCCCACCGACATACCTAAGACCGCCATCACGACGCCCTTTGGGTTATTTGAATACGTGCGGATGCCTTTTGGACTCCGCAATTCGGCTCAAACTTTCCAGCGGTTCATTTCTGAGGTCATACCGGGTCTTCCTACTGTGTTTGCGTACCTTGACGATGTCCTCATCGCCAGCCGCACACCTGAAGATCATGAGCACCATCTACGCGCTCTGTTCCAACGTCTTCAGCAGTATGACCTCGTTGTGAACGCCTCTAATTGTACTTTCGGCGCATCTGAGCTCGAGTTCTTGGGCCATCACATATCATCCAAAGGAATACGCCCTCTCTGGTCCCACGTTAAAGCAATTCAGGATTATCCACAGCCTACAACACTGCGCCAATTACGCCAATTCCTGGGGCTTGTGAATTTTTCCAGACGCTTCATACCACACTGTGCCGAACTGCTACGACCGCTCACCGACCTCCTTCGGTCGACCGCCGGTCCGTCCTCCACCATTCCTTGGTCGTCAGAGGCCCCGGCCGCCTTTGCTGCTGCTAAGCAAGCGGCCGCTAACGCCGTGCTTCTCATTCATCCACGCAGCAACGCCCCTACTCGGTTGATGGTGGACGCATCCAGCGTGGCCGTCGGAGCCGTCTTACAGCAGTGCATTAACTCCGAGGGGAGACCCTTGTCGTTTTACTCTCGGAAGCTACTTCCTGCTGAGACCCGCTACAGCGTCTTTGGCCGGGAATTACTAGCCATCTACGCTGCAATACAGCACTTTCGGCATTTCCTGGAAGGATGCTCGTTTTACGTGCTGACTGACCATAAGCCACTGGCGTATGTTTTCCGCACTAACTCATCCAAGTACGTGCCCCGTGAACTCCTCCATCTGGCTTATATATCGGAGTTCACGACTGACATCCGCCACGTGAAAGGAGCTGACAACACCGCCGCAGATGCCCTTTCTCGTATAGCCGCGGTTGACTCTCCACCGCAAACCATCGACTGGGCCTCATTCTCCTCGGCACAGCAGGATGATAGAGAGCTTGCCGCTTTTCGGGAGAACCCCCGTTCTCTCCGACTACGCCTGGTGACTCATCCATTATCATCTGAGCGCTTGTGGTGCGATGTCTCAGCTGACCTTCCCCGCCCTTTCGTTCCCGCTTCATTACGACGCGCCGTTTTCCACTCCTTACACGACATCTGTCACCCTGGCATTCGGGCTACTCAACGTCTTCTCACCCAGCGCTATGTCTGGCCCGGAATCAACGGTGATGTGCGCGCTTGGACGCGCATGTGCCTGCCCTGCCAGATGACAAAGGTCTCCCGTCATACTAAGACGCCGCCCCAACCTTTCCTTCCACCCGGCCGTCGTTTCGACCATGTTCATCTAGACATTGTGGGCCCTCTACCAGTGTCTCAGGGGTACCGTTATATATTGACCATGGTCGATCGCTTCACACGCTGGCCACAGGCTGTTCCAATTCAAGATATCACAGCCGAGACAGTCGCCCGCGTTTTCATTTCTACGTGGGTATCCCGTTTTGGCTGTCCTGGCACCGTGACAACAGACCGTGGACGTCAGTTTGAGTCCTCGCTGTTTACTTGCCTTAATCGCATCCTCGGAGCCAGACATTGCCGTACCACGGCTTATCATCCCTGCGCCAACGGCATGGTGGAACGCCTTCACCGACAACTGAAGACCGCCTTGACTACCCGCCTCAATAGAGCCACCTGGGTTGATGCCTTGCCACTGGTGCTCTTAGGTTTACGAGCTGTCATCCGGGCAGACCTGCAGTGCTCAACAGCAGAGCTGGTGTATGGCACTTTCCTACGGCTTCCGGGAGACTTCTTCACGTCAACGAAGCTACCAGACCAGCCACAGCAATTCCTACAACGCCTCCTCGACTGCGTTCAAGACCTCCGGCCCACTCCACCCAGACCTTCCGAACACAAGACCATATTCGCCCACCCTGATCTGACCACTGCAACACATGTTTTCGTGCGCCACGACGTGGTCAGACCACCTTTGACACCAGCCTACGACGGACCATTCCGCGTCCTTCACCGCACCCCCAAAACTGCCACTCTACTTCAGAACGGCCGTGAAGAGACAGTCAGCTTGGACCGACTCAAGCCGGCGTACCTGGAGACCGCCCTAGAAAGCCTCTCATCTACGACTGATCTTCCGTTGGAATACCACAAACGGCATGTCACATTCCGACTTCCAGTCTACACGGGGGGGGGGGGGGGGGCTGTAGCGCCCTCGTTCGGGCGGCGCGCAAACCGGAGAGCGCGTGATGGCGACAGAAGAAAATAAAGAAGGCGCTAGGCCGTGGCACGTGAAGCCACGGCTCTCGTTCCGGGCTGGCATCGGTTACCGTTCAGGCGTGTCTCTCTTTCGCTCCTGTGGCATAAGCCTACACATTCATTCATTCAAATTAATACTGCTAGCCCTCAAGAGGGCCGTTACAGGGCGTAAGGTACAAGTAGGTTTCAGGCAAAATTTGCAACAAAAGGTCGCCTTGAAGAGTCGATTACAGCAGCAGCAAAAATACACAAAAGAAATAACAAAATCAGACTAAGGAGTACAGATGAAGAGAAGAATTAGGTACATCGTGCAGCCCACGAGTGAATGAAATAGACAATAGAACAATAAACAATTGTCTGTTACGTCATAAAAAAAAAACTTTCATTTTCATGATGCGCACGCGTGCATCCCGTTCTTATTTCGCACAAGAACCATGCAAATGTAACACTTTTTGCCATGCTTAAACATTGTTCTTAATTGGAATCGGCGCCAAACTTCCTGCTTGTCACTGCCTCCTGATCCGAATGACAAAAGCCTGAAAGGAAAAAGAGCGGCCATAAATATTCCCCTGTGAAATAGCTGCAAGACACGATGGCAAACAGCTCACTGGCAGTGAATAAAAGCCCAAGCCAAGCTCTCAAAACTATTCCGGACGAGCGCCAGAGGGAGCCTAAAGTAGTCCGGAGGGAACGAAAGCACCCCCCCCCCCCCCCTCATACTCTCCGCTTCTGCTTCCAGATTACATGCACGCAAATGTCCAAGACAGTGGCTGAGGCAATGCCAGTCGTCGTATAGCTTAAATGGTGAATCATCATACGTATAAGCTAAATGTTCTTGGTTTTGATTGATTGATATGAGAGGTTTAACGTCCCAAAACCACCATATCATTATGAGAGACGCCATAGTGGAGAACTCCGGAAATTTCGACCACCTCAGGTTGCTTTAACGTGCACCCAAATCTCAGCACACGGTCATACAACATTTCCGCCTTCATCGGAAATGCAGCCACCACAGCCGGGATATGATCCCGTGGCCTAAATGTTCTTGTTCTGGACCCCACCGATGGTAAAAATGTTTTTAGTCTGCTTTATTCAGTTTCATTTATGCAATAAATATTGAGCCAGAGTTTAAAAAAGTTAGCAGCGACATAGCCCGGCTACGCCAGGATATACGTAGCGTGAGCAACGAACGAACGAACGGACAGCAGGACGGACTCACGGATTGACAGATGGATGAACGATCGGATGGAGGGACGAACGGATGGACAAAGCTATCCAGTAGGAGTCACGACAATTGGGCTCATTGCAGCGTCTGTGACGTCACGCGTTCGCCGGAAGTGAGCCCACGACCCCTGCTACTTCATCCTACCACAGCACGGCATGTACGCTGAAGGGCAACCGGTGATGAAAAGGGCGCATTCTAAAATGACGAAACAAAGGAGGATGGGTGAGGTGCGCTACACCTGGCGAGCATCGGAGGAAGCGCGTCCTATATGGGAGCCCTGTCTGCTTGCGTAAATTAGGTGAATGCTGTGTCATCTGCAACACAGCTGGTGCAACGGAAAAGAGAACCGGGCGAGAGAGTTCACGAAGAGAAAAACATGACGTCAACATGCCACATGTTGCCCCATGCTGCCATATGTTGCAAGAAGGGCCTCATACTGTAGTTGATAGCATTTGATTGTTTATAAAAGACCATTGCCCGTAGTTAGAATTAGGGCATCTCGGGAACTCATCCTTGTGGGGGTTCTTCCTACAGATATATAATCGTGCGTTTGCCCATCTGCCCACTACGTGTGCATGAGAACATTTCTGTAGAGAGAAAGAGAAAGAACAAACTAAAAAAAGGCAGGGAGGTTAACCAGAATTGTAGCGTCCGGTTTGCTACCCTGCAACGCCAGTTCAGAAGGTTGTGCTGTGACGTAACGCGGTTGTAGATGTTGTCAGAGCAGGTAAACTGACGTACCATGTTTTATTTGGCACCAAAACGTGCCGATACACTTGTCGAATAACCGAATATGTGTCCCTGTTTCGAACTCGTGCGCCTGTAGCGTGCACCAAGCTAAAATTAAGTAACAGACACAATAAAGAACGTGAAGACGACACGCCAGCTTTGGAAGTCAGTAAAGAGTCATTTTATTGATACTCCGTTAAAGATTTGTGGACGTTGTTACAGTTGACGAGGCTTTTCATCACAGCATTCCTCAGCCTGTAAGAAAAGGAGATAATGTTTTCAGACATATTCACCACTGGTTCATGTAAGAGCTACCACCATTAAAAATATAGATAATTGATCTTTAAGAAATGAAAAATTGCCTTCAGGTACCTCCTTCCCAACTGAGTACTCAAAAATGAGTGCAGGAAAATTGAGAGCTAGTTGCTTTGTAGGACCGTTCTCCAAGAAATCTAAGCATGTCAGATATAAATAGAGGTGGTGTACAGTTAACAATCCATTAAAGTTGCAACTACGTAGATGTCCAGACCGGTAGAGCTATCAAGTCTGTGTAGGACATACGGCACCATGCACCTATTGTCTAACGCCAAAATTAGTGCACCTTATGTTTGAAGAACAGCACATTAACTCTTGCGTTTATAGTTGTATTACTGTACTCCCAGGATTTATTTATCACCTATCATATTTTTTTGTTTTGTTATGCGTGTTATTTCCGCTTGTGTTCTTTATTTGCTTATTCATTGTAATCAGTGTGCACCCTCATATTGTTACATTGCTTCGAAACTTGCAATTTGGATGTACGACCTACCGCCTTATGTAATGCTTTCGGGCCCTTAAAGTTGAATAAATGAAATGAATTGAAGATAAAACCGTAAACTTCAGCTCACCAATGTACTTTAGGAGCACGAGAGCTGGCGCTAAGCACGGCAGGCACTACCCAGAATCACTACCAGCTAGCTCTAATTTCCATCGTTATTTATGAGTTGTAGCATTAAAGTTTAGCCAGTGTGGAAAGACTCACCCGCGATGTAAGGCAGTGGCGCGACGTACGGGTAGGCTGCAACCACAGGATGATGCACCTTGTGCGAGTACTGGTACGAGACGGCAGAGGGCGCCGCCAAAACGGGAGCAGGGGCGGCCAACACAGGGGCTGCAACCGCCGGTGCAGGGGCCACGAGTGGTGCAACGGCTCCGGCACGAACCGACACGGCGCAACAGGCGGCCAAAACGGTGAAGACAAGGATCATGGACTTCTGGAAGAATACGAAACAGTGTAAAAGAATAGCACGCGTTACAGCCACCGCAAGTCACTTCTGCGGAAATCGATATGAGAAAGTAAACTTTACGCAAAAATTGAAGCAAGTTTACGCTTCGCATCGACGCCAAGAGCACCAGCTGAAGAGCACCGAATGGGGACTAGGTCCCCTTTCTTTAGCTTGAGTCAACCGAGCCATTGTTGCGATTTAGATGCCTGCATGATGTTCACGTTACGGAAACCGTCCGTTCCATTGCCACCCTGACCCTTATTTACTCGTTTTCCGTAGCGACATAATCACCTAAACTTGCCTGCACGAACTGCCCCGAGAAATGTCGCAAAAGTTTCAGCTTTTATTGCCTATCCAAAATCTTCATTTTGTGCATCCACAGGTGTGTTCTTTTTCGCACACAGACAATGACGTCGATGACATTGAACTGGTTGACGTATGAGGCACTTAACCTTAAAAGGCAAAATTGTTAAGTGCCCGTTTGTAGCACAAACCTACGAGATAAGCTCCTACGGGTTTATGTAGAAGTAAAGGTGGAGATTAGAGAATAAAGTTTGCCCTAGTACGTGGTATGAATCTATAGTTTCAAAGTAATTTCGATGAGGTCGTTTTAGGATGCAGCCTAAACTTGTCAATCCGCCATGCAAAAGCAAATCACTGGAAACCTTCAAGCAGGTATATCGCATCTTTCTAAAATGTTATGCGAAAGCCCTAAAGGTGAAAGATGGTTGAGAAAAACGATAAATTTTTTTACTCAACCGTTTGTTGCACAAAGTCATCAAGCGAAATTAGGCGAGCTTCACAGAAAGAAACCTGATTTTCAGGATGTTTCGTTGCTTAATTTCGTAATCGCTGACCGAAAAGATACCTATCCCTTCCCTATCCTTTCAATTTGGTTTCGGTTCTGTTTACGGTGATTTTCTTACCACGTGTAGCCAGACGCGCCATTGCTTAAGCCATCCGCAAGAAGGCCGTACTTTAGAAAAAAATAAGGTACAGCTATGTTCTATGTGGTGGAATATTGTAGAAATTTGTGACGTTGTCATACGAGTATTAGGATAAACAACATGGTTTGCCAACTTTCTAAATCTAATACTTGGCTACGCTGTAGATTAACTTACCATTTTGATTTGGCCGAACGAAGTACTCGGTTACGTCACGGAAGGTGCGATGGTACTGAAGATCGAGCGATGCTTCTTCCAAACGTGGCGGCTCCCCTTATATATACCCGAGAAGACACCTTCTCAGACACCTCCTCCCTGACGACCCCTCGTCACTTTTTCACCCAATACCACACCGGCGTTCAGGCTGACCGCGCAATTAGGAAAGAAACTACGAAAGGAAGAAAAAGTCTCCACGGACGCAGCTACTGGGTGACACCTTCCGCGGTGTCATCGGGGGTGGGAGGTCACGCTGTCTCGCTCATCCAGGTTCGCGTCAGTTACAGCCGCCGTTTCGTAATCACCGGGTGGCAGTAGTTTCACACCTTAACTCCTACGTACAAGATATTCAAGTGCACAATGGCTCCGCAGGGCATAAATGTTTTTTTTTTTTGCTCTCTTTTAAACGACGAAGTGATTAGTCCGGCATGGTCTGTGTCAAGGTAAATGAGCTTGTGTAGGGACTAGTTGGAACATACTGCATAATAAAGGCAGTGCTGTTTTTTGTGTTTCGAACTTTGCAACACCGCCTTTTTCATCCTGCGTCAAAATAGGGTAACCTAAAGATTTCGGACAAACTTCTGCACAACAACAAAAAAAAAATTGAAATTGGTCTGGTTGCTAGGACATTTATGTACTCAATGATACGTTTGCCGCTCTCACGTTGCAACTGAGCTTAGCTTTGGGAAGATTGATGCCAGTGCGCGTGCGCAGAACACAACGAATTCATACATTGGCCTAGCGGGAGCACCAATCACGCCAGTGTCCTTTTGAAACGGCTGCTGGAACGTGTCACTCGAGTTAAAAAAATTTCCTTCCTTTCTATGGGTCATATTTTCACCAGTGCATGCAGTCTGGTATTGACTTACCCCTGAAACATTTTACCACCTGGGGGAGCATTGTGTCAACTAGTTGCATTATGGATATACTTTTTTATGTATTCTGGTGATTTCTTTAGGGACACTTATGTTGTCAGATATGGACATGTGTCGTCGTTCCTGTCTTTTCTTTATTTGCCTCCATGTTCTATTCATGGCGAACATATGAACCACATGCACTTCAAGGACGTGGTCGTGTCCACTCCCACATAGAATTTCTTGACGCTACATTATAACTAATCGTCCGTTTCTTGAAAATTCACTATATTCCTCTATGCACGCGTGCGCAACACTTGTAACTAGTCGAATAATGACAGTTCGACGCGGCTCTTCCGATTATGTCTGTACAGCGCATGCACGATGCACGCCCTTCAGTATCACTCTTTTTTTCTTTGAATGCCTCTATTGAAATAAAATGAGATTAATGTTCGTTACTTCTGCCTCGTGTGACTCTGTTACCATTAATTATCAAGCAACGGAGCCAAGAATGTAATACCTTCGCGCGTACGACACCGTGTCGCCGTTGAGCATTACGTCACGGGCTGGCGGTCACGGCTGACGGCTCAGAGAGAGAGTCAACGGGGAGCAAAACGCGCGTCATATAACTCTTCCTGGGGCGTCCGCATTCGGCTTGCGTAATGAATGCCGGTGGCTTTCGCACGTAATATACACGGAATAAATCACACGCACGTTGAAAGCCAGGTCACGATGAAAGCGAAAGCGAAATGCTAAGCGCGTTACTTATGTCTGCCGCGCTACAGCGTTGAACGGAATAGAACCAAAAAACGCGTGACATGAGAAGGTCATTTGAAAGTCGACGTTGCGGGCATGCGTGTGTGCGTGCGTTCGGGCCGCAGAAGCAGCTAGAAGACACGTGCAATGTGAAGTCCACAGCAGACTCGGCATTAGCCGCCTTGGAAATATTTTGAAAACAGTTGCGGAATGTGCAAAAGAATTGCATTGCTTAAACCCGTTGCTTCAAGGTGAGTACCGATCTGTTATGCGTAGTGTGCGACGACTGTTTAAAAGCCACCTTTCGCAAATGCAAACGTCTTCCGAGAGCACTTACCGATTACGCAAAATCGCTGTCTCTCTGAATCAAGTTTGGTTAGGCTATATGCTTCCGGGTATTTGCAAATTCAAGTTTTACTACGGCTGGCTAGCGAGCTTTTTAACGCGACATCGTTTAAAGAGCACATCTTGCAGAAATTCTGGTGTCGGTGACGTTGGTTTTGAGCGAGAAGTTACTCACTCACTCTCCATGGTTCAGAATCGCGACCGATGCAGATAACGGAGACCTTAAAAATTGGGGTCCCAAGTTACTTTGCGAGTCACCAGGACACATGAGCAGAATGGAAGCTGAAGGCTTGCACTTTTGCGATCGTGTTGTTACTGTAGATAGCTTGCACCTGACGTCATGGTCACAGCCCCGTAAAGTGCTCACTCATCAACGTGGTGGCCTTGATGACGTAGATGAAGCAATATTACACTGCGCTTGACTTGCTTCAATATAACAACAATGTGGCCAGAATGCCATCATCATGTATCCGTCAATAACCAAAAAAGTTGCAATGGTACATATAATCCGGGTGAACAGTGGAAGTGCCTCAGACAGATTGGCCGCTGCGCTGCGGTGGTCTAGTGGCTAAAGTACTCGGCTACTGACTCGCAGGTCGCGGGATCGATTCCCGGCTGCGGCTGCTCCATTTCCGATGGAGGTGGATATGTTGTAGGCCCGTGTGCTCAGATTTGGGTGCACGTTAAAGAACCACAGGTGGTCGACATTTCCGGAGCACTCCACTACGGCGTCTCTCATAATCATATGGTGGTTTTAGGACGTTAAACCGCACACATCGATCATCAAGACAGACTGGCCGACGTTTCGATAGGAGGACCTATCATTCTCAAAGGTAACGTGTCATCCTTGGCGTGTTTGTTTTTGAAGAGGTTAGTAGTGACGTCATCTCGTGGTGGTGGCGCGTGTCCCTGCTTATAATCGCCGCCTGAAAAGAAAAAAAAAAGAAACCTATAAAGCAGAGCAGTGCAGTCCTTGCTTCATTTCAAGATTTTCTTTTTTTTTCTTTTTCAGATGGCCATTATCAGCAGAGACACGCGTCTCTACTAGGGAGATTACGTCACTACTAACACCATTAAAACTGCCACGCCAAGGATGACATGGCGCCTTTGAGAAATATAGGTACTCCTATCGAAACGTCAGCCAGTCTGTCTGAGGCACTTCCACTGTTCACCCTGATTATCTCACTACGTTGTTTCCATCTGTGGGCTCCCATCTTGATTTCAAAAAAAATTGCAAGAAATATAAGGATAAAATCAACGCGTGACGTCGCAAACCTTTCGCGTGTCACGCCGCTCACCAGCATGGTGGTTTGAGTAGCGTCAGCGCAAGCAATCTGCACCCAAAAATTGAGAATTAGCGTTGGTCCGTTGCCAGGCGTGTTTGTTCGCCACCAGAACAACGCAGATGGAGCGCGGACCACGTCGCAGCGTGCCTCCTGTTTCACATAATATCATGGCGTTTTTCACTGGTAGATCTGGAGTAAGTTTTCTTCTTATTATTTTGCTCCGTAGCGACCAATTCGAAATTCACTGGTAGATTTAAAGTGGGTCCACGCTTTTCACTGTTAGTTTCAGAGCAACTCGCCCCGAGGTTGATTGAGCTCACTGATCTGCCGCCAAGTCGCGTATTCGGACGCAAGTACGACGAGCAGCATACGTCACTTCCGTCATTGTGCGTGGGCTTATAGCTTTGCAAAAATGTCTGCATTCGCTGCATGCTGCGAAAGAACTGCTGTCTCACGATGAGCGCGCGCCAAGCAGCAGCAACCGACGCACAGACGGAGAGATTCCCTGGTGCTCGTATATATATTTACCCGCGCAACACAAGAACAGTTTACCGCTAAGGTTAAGTAGCGCAGTTTTTAACAAGCACAAGATGGATAAGAAGGGCGCGACACTTGCTATACACGCGCAGCTAAATTTATTTCGGAACGGCCTCCCGCGAGGTATTCGCGCGTTTCACTGGCAGATTGGACTTGGCGCAATCAGACCTCCCAATCCGGGATTTCGTTGGCCACACCAGATCTCCCAGTGAAAAACGACACTCCCGTGTGGCACCGCGTGTGTTTGAGCCCCACGCAGCCCGCGTTTGACCCAGTTCTCAAACTCTGCTGATCCTCCGAACGAAAGAGCACCCTACCCAATGCAGCTTGGTCCCCCCAGCGTCTCGGACTCGTGGTCCGCCAATTGTCTCTCTTAAACTGCGCGAGAAGACGAAGACACAAGCAAGAAAATGACTAGAACACTGCTACTACATTGGTGCTCTCACTGTTCTCTTACCCGTGTCTTATTCTGCAGAATCCCAAATAATAAAGAACCGGCTGTTAGAGCCGGCGTGAAATTACCATTGTCTTTTACCTATTCGCCTAAGGAGACCCGAATGTAATTCATTCTTCCGTGTTTCGCTTTTATTCCCAGTCGACGGTATCGATAACTGCGCCTTCGAAGTATTTCTGCGCCTATAGCCTAGTTCGGCAAGTGCTCCGACAGCGGTAGCAGTGCAAGCTTTCTGGTTTTCGGTGTCTCTGAAATCGGCCCATCTATATATGTGACCGAGCCATGATGTAACGTGACAACGTCTGCATGGGAAGTCGTAGCGACGTCGTTAAATGACGATGTTTTTGTATCATTCGTCTTGACGCCATGAATCACTTTTCGCGTTTGATCACTCATCATCTAAGGCCGGAGTCGGTAACTTTTTGAGGCGCAGGGCCAAGTTGCATGAAGCCTACAGGACGGAGGCAAGAAGGTACATCCTGACACTGGGGTGGTGTCCTGAAGGCAAAGAGAAAGAATTCAGGAAATTGTTATTAGTGCACAAGGAACGTTAATAATAGATATCATGCTTATTTTACTCTTTTCCTGTATGACCTTAATTTTATTCTCGACTGACATGAGGTTTTTCAGTTAAGAAAAAACAGGCACCATGCGGCTTGCGCATCGCATGGTGCCCTTGTGATATGTGGTTTTCACCTTAATAGGAGTGAGGCTTGCTTGCATTCATTCAATACATGTTGATGAACGACACACGAAGAAAGCAATTATTCGCATGTCATGACTCCTACTTCTGCTACAAAAAAACATTGTAAATAGATGGGCGACTAACAATATGGTATATTATCACGGTCATTCACCTACCGGCAGACCACCCTGTCTACCACTAGTACTTTTTTTTTCTTTCGTGAAAGCTGTGGAAAAAAAAAGCACTCCATTTCTCGAAAAGAGCTGCTGCGTTTACTTTATTGCACGAATAGGAAAGTTCAAGAGTCACTCTTTCTTGAGTTTCATGCGAATGACGTAGCACGCCAGGCATTCGTAGCCCTCGTGAAGTTGCGCTTGAACGGTGAGAAAGCCTGTCCTCTGAAAATTTGTGACAAATATATTAAAACTGCTAGCGTTGGCCATTTCGTGAGGAGAAAGAAGAAGTGGTGGAGGAAAAGCAGAGAGGTTAACCAGTCCTGGAAAATCCGTTTGCTACCCTACACGTAGAAGCGGGAACGGGGAGATGGGAAGAGAGAAAGAAAAGAGTGGAAAGAGAGAGTAACGATAGCGCATAACACATCACACACACACTATAATGCAATTAGTCTTACGTCCTTCACGCACCCGTGATAGACATGCTGGGATTTGATTCGCCAGAACAACGACGTCATTACCATGCAGGCTGTAATCGAAGTGTCTGGATTAACTTCGCCCCCCTTGGATTCTTCATAGGGGTCACTCACACGATTTTGAGATATCGCAAGAGGTATGCTTTTCGTTTCCTAGGTTTTGCACTCTTAAACGTCTTCCAAACACCAGAGCCGGGAAGTGCGAATAAAACTTATTACTTCGATTTCGCAGATTCGGACACCGAGAATCTAGAAGCCGGCCCAAACGCGATGGGCATTATCACGACGAGTAAACGCCGAATTGCAGAAAGGTTGATAGGTGGGCTAGGTGGTATATATTCATGATGAAATATAGGGAGCGCGAACTAACGGGACACTAGAGAGGAGACAAACGTGCGCAGATTGAAACCCGGTTTAATCATCGAAGATAATATATACCAGAAAGGCGAGAGAAAGAGAGATACCACCTTCTCTCTTGTGGCAGGTTATATATTGGGAAGACTAGGTGCTGCCTGAACGTTGGCCTGCGAGAACACTACAATGCGCTAA
This sequence comes from Rhipicephalus microplus, assembly GCF_013339725.1. NCBI lineage: Eukaryota > Metazoa > Arthropoda > Arachnida > Ixodida > Ixodidae > Rhipicephalus > Rhipicephalus microplus. The sequence continues at coordinate 180,533,360 of NC_051167.1, forward strand.
AGTCGGCCCCTGGTGTACATCTGTCCGCCCATTGCCCGAAGTGTGGCTGCGCACCTGCACTTTCTCGCACGTATATATTATACACCCATCGTGACACAAAAACTAGAGCGATTGCGGAAGCCTTTTTCTTAAAAAGAAAGAATGTTGATTGTTGTATCAGCTCAGCGTCTGTATCACTGTTAGATTGTGAAATATCGTTTCTGTATGACACTTGATCATGGTGGAACCTTCTCGCTTGTATTTCCCTTTACCTTGTCTTTCTGGTATTTATTGTCTTCGTTGAATAAACCAAGTTTCAGTCGGCGCACGTTTGTCTCCTCTCTTGTGCCCCGTCAGTTCGTGCTACCAATATTCTATTATAAGTAAACACAGTTTCACCGAGTTTTCGAACTCTCTGACTTGCACGCAGCCTCAATCGCAGAGATCTGCCGTTGGTTTCACTGGACGATAATGAATTCATCATTGTTCACGTCTGCCACGAAGACATGACAAATCTGCCGCTAATACGCTGCTGGTTGCTGCCTCGTCGCGGTATCACTCTGCCATGACACGTTGCTGAATAGCAGGCCCCTCACTATCCAAATAGAAAATGTTTATTCAATGCAGCGCTCTTAAACTTATATTTCTACATTTCCAAGCATCACAGTACCTTTTTTTTCCTCGGTCACAGTGATTTTATTCAGAGCGACAATGGAATAATGAAAAATCGTGTCAGTACTCTTTTAAGGTGCACCTCAGTGTCGCCAGTTACCAAGCAAACAAGCGTATACTCTTCCCAAAAGAAGTCCAACAAAAAAAAAAGCAGAAACGTCAGGAATTGTCTTATTCTCGGAAATATTTTTAAATATTATTAAAAGTACAAATGACAGTTAAAAATACCTTATAGTTGCGTGTAGCGAAAATATGCGCAACCATGAACGAAAGCACTTAGTTACTTTTTAACACTGTCAACTGGAGCGAGATAAAGCAATGCTGGTTGACCTCCCTGTCCTTCTCTCAATTTATTATCTCTCACCTGGACGCAGTCTCCATTCGGGTAAAGGCGCGTTTTGCCAACTTATATTCAATGTCACTTGTTTATTCTCTGAACGTATGTTTTGTTTCAATATTTAACAATAGGCGTGTGCAATGTAGTGTGGGGTTGGAGTGGGGGGGGGGGGGGCGTAACATTGGCCTCGTACATCGACTCTGTAGAACGAGGGGGGACGCTCCTATGAACTTTCGGCCTCCTGGATAGACAACCCTGCAGACGCCTGCACGCTGAACTACTCAATGCTATCGACAAACACGCTATCAATGAATTACAAAGCGGATTGGTGAACGCGATGACCACTCAGATAACTATGTTTGCTGGGAAAACACAAATAGGCTAAAGAAAACGTAACGAGTGACTCGACGAATTCACAATAGACTCGAAGAAAAAAAGAGAACATCACATCATATCCACGATGTGAAGGGTGATGACTAATGAGTGGGGCAAAGCGTTCTTCCGTCCGTGCATGCGTCCGTCTGTCCATGCGTGCGTGGGTCTTTCTGTTTGTCTGACTGCCTGTCTGTTTGTCTGACTGTTTGTCTGTCTGGTGACTAGCACGAGATTTCGCGTCCACCACTTCACTTCGTCCATGTCCCACCGACAATCTCACACACACGACGACGATCCAGTAGACTAAGAGAGCCACTTGTTCCCCGCACACCCACGCACAGCCCGCGCAGCAGCCAATGGAAGAGTAGCGGTAAAGGGCCGTTGAGAATAGCCTCACGCAACTACGATTTGTGTGTGCTACTATGAGACAGTGCCAGTTGTTATTACTTTTCGGGAGATACTGTCGATCCCGCGTGACGTGGGACAAGGTTAAGACAAAGAGGTGCTGTGCTTCTAAAAAAAGCCAAATACGCTTATCATAAGCAGAACTGGCCCCTTTAGTACACCTACATCTTATCACACACGTGTTTCTTTCATTTGTGAATAAGTACGCCGAAGATTGCGGAGTAGTTTCCGATAACGATGCTTGATGGTCTTTCTTCAGCATTGTTCGCGATAAACAAGTCGTCCCATGCCAGAATGGCCGTGAAAGTTGCAGCTCTTAAAAACTTCAAGCACTCTCAGAAGTATGCATAGAGAATAGAACTATGTTTATCGAATCAGTATTTCACAGCATTGCCGAAATACGCACCGTTTTTTGGCGTTCAAGTGCTTGCCTAATCGAGTAGGAAAACTCGTAGTGGTATCTTCCAGGAGCTAAGGGACATCTCCCTCCCCACATTTTTGTAAGCCGGAGCTCCTGCGGCGTTTCAGGGTCGCACAACTTGTAAGGTGCTTCGAAAGAGAAATAATATATATAAAATAAATTTTAGACGCAGGTATACCAGTCTCGGCCACTGATTACTTCACGAACAGCGCTGCTGAGAAAATCACTTGGGGCACTTTTCAACGCCTGCTCGGAATCATCATTCGTTTCTATTGATTCCTCGTATCCGAAAATTCGACTAAAAGCACGAATGTGCAGGGCAGATCGCATATTGGAAATGAGAATATCTTTTTCTGGACCAAGAGGCCGTTGAGGTTGGTTTCGGAACCCTTGCAAAAACTATACTGGTTTGGATGTGGAGACGCGCATAGGAAGCAGCGAAAAAATCATTCAGCGATGCTGTTCCTCTTGATCTATTGACAAGATGAATTTATATGATAAATTGTAACACTGCATAAAACAGACGCATGTACAACACTGTTTCTGTGGCCATTTGCACTTCGCTTTCACATGCATTCACACATATTCATGGCGTGCCACGCTCGTCCACGCTCTCACAATTGTTAAAGTCTTTCTTTGGACACTTGAACGCATAAAGTTTGACTTGTTAGTCTGTCTTTCTGTCACACTATTCAGAAACCTGGTCAAAGTTTGAGCACTTGCTGAACGCCCACTTATCTTGAACTGGTGGCTGCGTTCTCACTTATGAGCATTTTCTGTCAAAAAGGAAATATTACTCATATCTGAGGCGCAACATCAGTACCTATTAGCTGGTGTGTTCCTTTACTAGAAAATACCTAGATACGTAATTCTAAAGAACTAATTCTAAAGAATTCAATTTTTTCATCGCTTCATTTGGGTACTTACGCAACGATTAAGCGCTCTGCGCATAGGTTCGCTTAGAGAGAGGCTGCGAGAGGACTTGAGGGCGGGGAGTGGCCGCAGACCCTAGTCATCTAAACGGTATGCCAATTTTGTCCTATGTTTTTTTCTCAGACACCATTTTAGTTCCGCAGAGTTATGCCTACCCCAATAAAGACTCTGTGTGTGTCCGTGTACTGCTCTTATTTATGTTTTACCTCCCTTTTTCTCTCTTTTTACCCCCGAATTCCCAACCCCAGTACAGAATAGCATACCGGACACTAGAACCTGGTTAACCTCTCTGCCTTCCTTTTTTCTCGTTTCTCTCTCTCTCTCTCCTCATGCAGCAGTGAATTGACTGCTTACATCTCGCCTTAACCCAGCAAAGCTGGGGACTGATGGGACGCCTCCGTGACAACCACAATACCGTTTTGTCTACAGAAGTGTTCACTGTTAAAGAGAACACCTGAGTGCATAGCATGTTTATTCACTGTCTTACGGAAGCACAGTATCTTAGATATGCATAAGACTACTGGTGATTGAATGTTTTCGGTCTTTTTCACGCACTGGTGATGTGCATGCACATTGTTTTCATAATCTCTTACCGGCCAGCAACACTGATGGTGTGCATTCGAGTCTTCCCTTTAAAAGTAATGGTACTGTACACTCCCACTTCCATTGCGAAGTTCAGTTTCTTGGGACTCGGTGACTCGGGGGGGTGTGGAGGGAGAGGCGGCATTCAAACTTACTCCCCTATCGTTGATCCCCACACACGTCAACGCCAGCAAGGTTGACACTAATATGGAGGCAGCTAAACTTGCCGACAACGTTGAGCTTCATTTGATAAAGCTTGGGCAGACATTTTGAACGCGCCAAGACCTCTAGTCTTTTGCACTACCCATCCTGGAATACGCAAGCATGTTTATTCCTAGTGTTATGACCGTCGTCAGTAGGCGCCATGCTGTCACTGAGAAACCAAGCCGGGCAGCGCTCCCATGCTCGGAACCCCAGCTCTCGGAACCAGTGTCCAGCGGCGGGGAGTGACAAAAGGATTATAAGACGGTCTGTGAGCCAATGTCCCCACAAGGAATTCCTCCGGGCCGGCTTGTTTAGCGAGACGGCGAAGCAGGCCGACCGCACAGGTCGTGTCTCCGCGATTCAAGTGTCAACTCCTTGGCTGCCCTTTCAGGGAAATATGGAAGAAGCAACCCAACCGCCACATTGTTCCGTGAGAGAACCCCATTTCCCCTCGCCTCAGAGCATTGCGCCAAGAGGTGCAATAACTATTCGGCGAACCGTGTGTTACTGACTGATGCCCTGCGGGCGGTGTCTTGTGTGTGTGATTGGCGTTCCACAATCAAGGAGGAGGAGCCCGACAGGGCTTAAAACGATGCTGTGAAGTGCGGGACGGGGCTCTGAACCATGTAACGGTTCAACCACCGCGCTCGTGATTTGTGAAACTCCTAACCTCTCTATGCTGTAAATAAGTGCAAATAGTGCCATAAACCTGTTTGTTTTTCGTATCCCCGCCCACCTTGTCAGCGTTTGCTTCCTCCACCCAAAGTTACACGACGTTACCACAAGAGACCGGGTAGACCCCGGTCCGCAACAACTGGTGATCAGCGCTGGGATTCTGAGCTACTACTGGTGAACAGTGCTGAGATCCACAACACTAGTTATAAGCCATCCTTCATCTCTCTTGGTCCTCTGTGCGAGTCGCTAGACGCTTATTTCTACCGTCACGCGTCTTTTTACCTGCTTCTAGGGGTTCTTCGCAAACGGGCAGTTTCAAGCCAAAGCGACTTAGTCAACAAAGTTGCTTGACAGGTGCACCTGAGGTGTTCTGGTGCCATGAAGTGTTTCCATGACTTCGCCAATGTAAGCTGAGGAAAGCGTGTAAGCTACAACTTCGTTCTGCCAGTATACGCATACACATCCAGTGGAAGATCTTTTGCGGTACTTCGACTCCATAACAAGCGTTAGTTGCTCCACTTGTAACGCATGACGAGTATAATTGGATGGCTGTTTTTGCAAGCTCAATGTCTGCTATAGTAGTGAAGCATCTAGTTGGAGTCCGTATTATAAGTTACAGCGTGAATGCTGATTTATCTAAACTGTTCCCAACTGCCAACTATTGTGGCAGGGTGCACGTACCATCTTAAATTGTGGCTCGGTTTTTGTGTGGCGTGCATGAATTTTTTTTTTTGGCCCGCACCTATTAAAACTTGAGCTTCTGTTCTCAAGACCACATGGTGAACCGGCAGGATTTCTATCAAGTGTGTTTCGCGGTTGTCGACCCCGCCGCAACTCACCACGACCTTCTGTTCCAGCACTGGTAGCTGAACGTCTCCATGTCCGTTACATAGAAATGGAGCAGTGGATTTTTGCGTAAGTATTGCGTGAGATTAAGGTAGACGCTGATGTTCCGGTAGGGGTCCGTGAAGCGTTCCGAAAGGACGTTCACATGAAAGAAGGAGATGTATGCTTTGTTTCGTACGGGCGGATCGAAACCTGCGCAAGCAGAAACCACGTATTTGTAACGACATATTGCAATTCTTTCATCACTTCGGCACTTTCGTTCCACTTAATGTTTCGCATATTATAGATGGACCAAGACTTTCACCTCAACGTATTCAAAACGATGGTGGTGTTTGAATTCTCATAGTTAGCTGCTGCGCACATGTGACGTCGTTTTAAGCACTTACCCCAGCACTTCCTTGCCCCTGCACACACCTCCTGCCTTGCTTCTACGCGTTCGACGCGACCAGAAATCTCTGCACATTTCTCGCGACCCGCGGCCATGGTCACTATGGTTATTTAGCGGTTATGGTGCGTTACCAAATCTGGGTGCATTTCTGTGGAAGCAAAATCTCAAAGGCTCGCGTGCTTCGATTTAAGTGCACGATGAAGAAGCCTCGGCGGTCTAGGAGCCATCCACTTCGGCGTCGGTCACAACCAAGTTGTCGTTTAGGGACGCAGACTTCCTGCAACTATCGATTCGCGGAATATCAGGAGCCGGCGTCGTTTGCTGTGAGCGAAAGAGGAGCGTCGTTCGAGAGTGAAAAACTGATAACTAAACATGCTAAAAAAAATTGCCCGCAGCTTCCCTCGGGGGAACACTGAGGAGGATGCGGAGCATATAATTGGTTAACGGGGTGTTAAAGTGCGACTTACTTGGGTCGATGGCTAAATTGGTTAACGTGGTTGTGAAATGGGGTGTTAAATTGCGACTTACTTGGGTCGATGGCTAAATTGGTTAACGTGGTTGTAGGAGGGGGTGTTAAATGAGTGAACACGTACACACGTATGCGAAAGGGCGGCGCTGGTCGAAGGGACGTCGATCATTGTGTTTGTGGATTCGTTGGAATTCATTTCACCGCGACCTTGGACGTCGACGCGCCGTACAAACCAACCGACGAGCGGCAACTGAGCGAGCGAGCGCCGACCTTGAGTATATATACAGCACGACGGCGCATGCACTGTCAGCTGTTGAATGTTCTCGAAGCGCGACGCCACATGCGCGTCCACTGGAGAATCAGGAGAATCGTAGATGTCGAACGCGGTGTGTAGAGGAGGAAGGGTGCACAGATGGTGGAGGAGTGAAGCGCGCGCGGTGTGTAGAGGAGGAAGAGATGCACAGATGGTGGAAGGGTGGGCGACGGCGCGACGGCGCATGCGCGCGCGTCAGCTGTCGAATGTTCGAGAAGCGGTGCGGACGGCGCGGAAGGCGCACTACAAGGCGCGAGTATAAGATGCTTCCGCATCTAAAAGATAAATACGAAAAAAAAACAATGAAGTACACTATATCTAACAAAAAAGATGAGTCGACTAGTTCACTTGTGACTGCAAGATATCATGTACGACAATGAATACTGATCACGAGAAGCGGACATTACGAGCGTTTCCACTTATGCGAGCACAATGTGCCAATTATTTCATCTGCATACGCTCATGCAGTGAAAGAGAGAGAGGGTAAGACGGCAATTAACTGCCTTCTTGAGGGCACAACGCTCTCCAGGTGGCATAGTGGTGCACAATAATGTGCGTGCTGAGTGCGTTGCTGCATGTACGGCATGTTAAACAACCCCAACTTGACGAAATTTCCGGGTCTCTCCATTATACGGTGATCCTCTTAACCGAGTCGTGCATTTGGGAAGTTAAACCCGAACAATTTGTTGAAAGGTACAGAGTATCCCCGCCGTGGTGATCTAGCGGCTAAGGTACTCAGCTGCTGACCCACAGGTCGCGGGTTCGAATCCCGGCTGCGGCGGCTGCATTTCCGACGGAGGCGGAAATGTTGTAGGCCCGTGTGCTCAGATTTGGGTGCACGTTAGAGAACCCCAGGTGGTCGAAATTTCCGGAGCCCTCCACTACGGCGTCTCTCGTAATCATATGGTGGTTTTGGGACGTTAAACCCCACATATCACATAGAAAGGTACAGAGTAGCCATGTTGTCAGCGTTCAGACATCATCAGAGTTCCGACAGGACGCGTACCTTGACAATCAAGCACGGTTGCGCCTTTCTTGCGCAACGCCTCTTCTTCGTCCAAGCTGGTTATCACTGGCACGTCGTTAAGCACGGACTCATTCGGGGCTGAGCGGTAGTCCTGTTTCGCAGAGATAAAGACGAGTGACCCGAAAAGCGATGCTACACAAGTCCTCATTCTGCGGGACGTTGTCTGAGCGCTTCGTGAATCGCTTGCCTCGAGCGCTTTTGAAAAAGACCTGCCTCGCTTTTTAACTGCCGGCCGAGTCACGCCGAACACCGTGGTAACAGATGTGTGCTTTATTGCGATATGCAGCAAACTCGTTTCTTTTCGTTGTGTTCTGTTTGGTGGCCGACATAAAAGAAGGGACCCAAAAAATTAAATGCTTGGACTTGCAGTTCAGCTTTGCTGACCACCGACACAATGATAACGACGATATTGCTTGAGCTAAATACGTAAATGGCTCGTCGTAATGTTAAAATACTAAGACTTAGTGATTGCATTTTTATTCAACTAAGCTGCGAGTAACTCTCAAGAAAAGTGTCACCGCGACTGCTGTAGGTGGAACACGGAGAAACCCACTGTATTCTGTGCCACATGGAGGACTGTTGCAGGCTTTTCGAGATAGGGTTCAGGATTATGGTGAACTTCAGTTCTCAGGTGAAGCAGGTGTTTGTGCTGATGACTTTGTTAGGCACTTAGAGTTCTATTTGTCTTCTACTGTTGTGAATTTTGATGACAAGTTTCATGTTCAAAGAAAGGGCATATGTATTGGTTCAGCTGTGGCTCCTGTGTTGTGTGATCTTTTCTTGTCGGTCTTTGGTTGCCGCAATCAGGATAAATTGCAAATACCACAGGTTGTCAAGATCTTTAGGTATGTGGATGATTTTCTAGTAGTTTTGAATGATGTTGATGGCCTTCACATAGTCATCCATGATGTTTTGCATGTGTTTCAGAGTGAAAGTCAAGGCCTGAAATTTACGCATGAAAAGCCTGATAAGCGAGAGTTGAAATTTCTTGACATTAGCTTGCTTTTTGGCGATAATCACATCTGTTGGAAGTATAATCCTAGATCCAAGAAACCCTTGTTACGTCATGACAGCGCCCATTCGAAGCTTGTTAGGCGAGGCATTGCAGGGAACTGTCTGCAATCAGCCCTAAATAAGTCGTGTGTACATGCCATTTCATCTAGCTTTAATGCACAGGTTACCAGATTGAAGCAGGTGGGTTACCCTATTGAATTAATTTCTGCGATGTGTGAGACCCTGCTACGGAACATGAAACGCGATCAAACAAGGCAAAATGATAGTACCAAAAAGAAGAAGCGTGTGCAAGTTATCCCTTATGTTTACAAATTCTCGCATAACTTGAAGAGACTCCGAAGCATGACGTGCAGGTTGTACTGTCCGCGCCCTTCAAACTCTCGAGGTTATGTGGCATGGCCTACAGAGGAACACGGCCTGGGTGTACAACCAAACCCATGAACAGGTTCACAGATTGTATTTCCAATGTAGTTTATAGGTTTCTTTTAAGTTGTGGACTTGAGTACATTGGTCAAACTGGCAGGTGTTTTAATGAAAGGGCGAAGGAGCATGACTATACTGTACGCAATACGACCAGTAGTTTTCTGGCTGACCATTGCAGGCGTTGTGGCTGCTCTCCTGACTTTCGTAGTACTCGGTTTTTTTTAAATGGGGAGGGATAAGATAGAGCGCGAGATTGTTCAGGCTTTCTTCATTCATGAAGCAGGTGACAAGTGCGCGAGCAGGCCTTCCATATCCTTGTCTGACGCTGAAATTAGTTATCGTAGAGGCTTTCTTTGATTTGCCGTGTCATTTGCTTTATCTTGACCTGATGCATTCCTCTCATCACGCCTGCGCGAGTTCCTTTGAAGACTTTATGGTTTGAAGTTTTTTATCGCTGGTTAGAACCAGCCTTCTTTTCTTGCTTCTAAACCTCCTCTCATTCACATTTTAGGCACATATATGCACCGGTGATGGCAATAAAATTTCAGTTGTTAGTCAGTGCTCTGTCTCTACTGTCCTTCTTTCTTCCCGAGTTTTTGCGCTGCCCTTTTTATGTGAGCACTATGAACCAACTAGCCCAATCCAAAGTACTTCTCGAGCACTTACATCTGTTACTCACAGCAAGCCTCGCTTTACGAACAGTTGAACCCATTACGAAACATCGCCAGACACGGGCCGTAAACAAGCTTCTTTATTTTGCACTTAGTATAGTCGAGTGCAGTACGGAGCCATAAATCGCGACATGATTATCCACAATCGAAGGGTGGTTACCGCGTCGTGGCATCGCAGTTATCGAGTCGTAATGCTATTTTTCGGGTCTGACCGTCGCAGACACACGGAAGCAGCCGATGAGATCATCATCTTCCACCACATTTACCCTTACGATCACTGCACGGTCCTGCAAACGCACAGAAAATATTGATTACTGAAATATTAAAGCAAATCGTCGCAACATAACTCATGAGTGTACTCTGACTGGACGGCTTGTTGGTTTCGAGCCATCCAGCAGGTCCGCTAGGGGGTGGTGTGGCATGGCCCCGACGCCCCCATGGGGGACACCTAAGGCCCCGTTGGCAAAGTCACTGCAGGGCTACCTATACAGTGTTTACCAACCAATCAGTAACTGAGCCATTGAATTTGGAGAGTGAGAGAGAAGGAGGAGAAACAAGAGATAAAGAAAGGCTGGAATGCTAATCAGTCTGGAACGACTCGTCTTTCGTTCTTTCTTTCTTTCTTTCTTTCTTTCTTTCTTTCTTTCTTTTTTTCATTCTTTTTTTTTCTTTCTTTTTTTCATTCTTTCTTTCTTTCTTTCTTTCTTTCTTTCTTTCTTTCTTTATCTGCGAGCTAGCGCAGCTACAAGTGAATTTCTATGTGCATTGCAGTCGCAGAAGTGGTGTTCTAATGTCTCCTCGCTACCACAGTTGTCAGCAGAAGAAGTTGCCAGCAGCCATTTTGTTAAGAAATGAGAATGACTTCTGAGAGCCACTCTTAACCATAAACTACACAGTGACATCATTTAGGCGTAGTGTAGAAGGCATCTGTAGTCTTATAGTGTTGAGCTGTAGTGGAGTTCATTAGGCAGTCTGCTTGTATTCCAATGTGAGATAGTAATTTTCTATGTGGCCACTCGAAGTTGGCTAGTTGTGTCAGCCCTTGATAAATGCTATTGCCCGAAGCATGTTGCCTTGAAGCGCTGATCGAGCAGCATAGTCATGCGTGTACATTGCCTATCACGCCGTAGGGCCTTGGCAGCCACTGAAATATGACGTGGTGACCTTTCCGAAACCCAGTACTGGGAATGAAAAAAAAAAGGGGGTTGGTTGTTCAAGAAAGTGGGAGAGAAGTAGATGGTCAGTAGCTACAGTTTTCATGGAAATAGCACTATCTCAAGACAACATACGAATGTAATTACTTCGTTGAGCTTTCACAATGTGCCGTTCAGTCCTGTTTCTCGAAGACGCAGCAGCAACGTTCTCATTGTGGCTCGTATTCCCGTTGGAGAAGGCGAGTACCCGAGAATTTTGCTTCCTTTCAGAGGCAGCAGGAAAGGACAATTAGGCACGTTGAGAATGACACAGCGAAAATGAAATAGCAGAAACAGCGCATGTTTCCGTTATGCCATAGGAGATGGTCCAGGCGACCCAGTGCGACTGAGGGGACTAATCATTCGGGTTTAAAACCATATTTGGTCGAACGAATGTCAGGCTGTATCTTTCTCGGTGTTGCCATTGCCATATCTCGAATTAACAGCCTTGTAGCAGTGCGAAAAGTGGCAATGTACTCTGTGGTATTGTAAACGCATCGTCAATCCGCCAGCGTTGTACTGGTTCGCCCGTGTCACCGAGGGCAAATAACCTATGCGCTGCTACTTTGCTGTTCTCCATATTTCGCTCACATGTACTATTTTATCCTTTGTTTAGTAGAGTATTTTGATAAAAAATTCAAGATGAAACCTTAATTTGTGGTCGTCTTTGTCAAAGTCATTACATGCACTTCTGATGGCAGGCTGCCTGGCTAGCCAGCTCTACCCGGCTAACGTAGATCGAGCATAGTTATGCATCATCATCACCATCGTCATCAGCCTGAATGACTACCCCTGACGGGCAAAAACTTTTCCCATGTTTCGCCAATCGACCCAGTTTTGTGCTGGCCGCAGTCACGTTTTCCCCGAAAACTTCGTAATCTTATCAGCCCCACTTACCGCCTGCCTCTCTTTCGTGGACTTGCCTCTTCTTAAAATCCTGTCTCTCAATCTTACTGACCAGTGGTTGTCGTCCTCGTGCTACATGTCATGCCCATACCCATTTCTTCGTGATTTCTACACAGATGTTCTGAACAACTGTTTGTCACCCTAGCCCACTCTGCTCTCTTCTTCCTTTATTGTCTTCATTTAATTTCATTTGCACTGTACTGTTGCATATGAACGCTTTGGAGAGCTATGTGCAACACTGAGAGCAATTTTAAATACCGTATATAATTTTTCTATACCCGAGATGAGTATCACCAAAAATAAACTTGCATGCTATTTCTAGCCTGATATTTTATTGTATTTATATCAAAGCTTAGCATGACTAACTTCAGGATAAGTACATAATTATTATAGTACACATGAATTCACATACCATGAAATTGTTTTTGTTGCTGTATAATACCGAGTGTCCTTGAAATAAAAGTTTGATCGGTTTGGCGCATTTAGAGGTAATTCTTCATAGGTGTAGTCAGAAAGCGTCAAGGCCACACATCTAATTTTTTTTTTTCAAAGGCTGGCTATGTCATCCTCAATATAGGTCGTAAGCCTCCAGGTTTTTTCCCCACACACGTGTACGCTGACATGCAGCTGTTATATGCTTTTATTTTGGGAAATACTGCAAACAATCACTGAGTTTGTCTCGGTTAACCTCCTGGTCTTTCTCTCGCCCTTCTCTTTGTCTCTCTCCGATAACGCCAACCATTTGTGGCTATCTAGAGGTCTTTCATTATTTGTTGTAACAAGTGAGATTGCAGTAATGTCTAAAGCAGCCCTAGAAAACTTTTTCAGCAAGGTCAGAAAGCATATCCGATCGGCAGTTGAGGGTCCTGAGAATACTCGAGCTAAATAATATAGCCCTGAACGCCGCCTGCAATGTACAATATATTCTCAAAGTCAGTGAAAAACTCCCTTTTCCTTCTCGTCAAGTGATGTTGAATACTAAAGAATCATTGCACCACAGGCCCAAGTATCACGCCAATGGCTGGTTCAAGCATGGCGCGCGTGGTAGTTACTGGGGCCTCCGCGAGAGGCCGCGATATGTCCACGCGTGCGGGCGCGATCGCACTGACAAGCCACGCGTTCAAAGAAAAGAAAGAGAGAAAAAGTTCTGAAGATCACGACGAACGCATCGCGTATTTCTTCCCCCGAGCCATCTCTCTTGCCTTAGCTTCCAGTACTTTTGTCGAGACGAGTGAAAAGAGGAAGCATTTGTGGTCTGCGACAAATCTTCGTAACTCCGATCGCACTGGACATGCTCCTAAAGTTTTGCAGCGGTCAATTCACGAGGCGATAAGCTCATTTAGTGAATTCATTTCGTGGCTACTTGAAGAAGAAAAAAAATTGCAGGGTCCGTTTAAGAATACCCAAAAATGTTCTATATTAGCTCACCTTCAGAGTATTCCAGGCGGTTGTACTCAGCTTATGGCTGAAGTGACCCGTGAAAAGACCTTGCGGTGGAGGGCACTCGTTTCCCCAAGGGCTGCCGATTTGCACCTCCATGGAGTTTCTGGCGTTGCAAAGACTGTATGCGCTGTAGTGCGTGTGGCAAGCAGGAAATCAATCACGAGAGTCATGCATAAATTCATCTGTGCATCCTCTTTCAGAACAGACCACACACAAACGAAAAAGGCTGACTAATTTTATTTCATTGAACGAGGGTCTCGTACTGGCAGACTTGGTGTGTTTAGGTTGTATAAGAGGGACAATTAATCAGCTGCCCGCTCATAAGTTCACGTGCTACGTGACGCCAAACATGCGCATAAGAGTGTTTTCACACTCGTTTTGGCTCATAGATGGCGCTTACTGTTATTCCTACTTCTAAATTCACATATAAACCCAAAAATGTGGATGGAGGGAAGGCCGCTGTGGTAGCTCAGTGTTTAGAGCATCGAACGCGTTATTCGAAGGTCGTAGGTTCGATTCCTGCTCACAGCTGGTTATTTTTAAATCCACTTTTCTTTCTTCTTATTTACATTCCATTGGTTCTAATAACTTCCCCTGTACATTCCTTGGCATTACTGTCTGTTAGATCTCATATATAATATATATATATATTGACTATCTCTACTGCCAATGTTGCGTCTGTGGCCCGGCATATAGAACAGAAGCCATTCCGCCTAGCGAGATTTCCTCTGCCTGATCTAAGCCAGGATATGAAGAAATCACAAATCCAGTTGTCCACAGTACAAATGGTCCAAACAGCGAAATGCTCTCGTGCCAACTTTAGTCGCCACTCACGGCAACCGGCTTGTTCCTCAGGCATAAGAGAAGCCTTGTCCCTCTTCGGTGAATGTATTGGCACCGTTAAACCCCCGTTGTTGTACCCGTAGCCGGTCACGACTTCTCCACCACACCTTTCCTCCCCACGCCCAGCGCGGATTCGCATTGCTTATGGCCTCTCCGGCGCGCATCTTTGGCCAATGTCATTTAAAAATACGCTTCGTCTAAGATAGGGTGCCTTGATGCCCGTGGGCTCCGCTGAGGGTGAGGACAGCCGCGTCGTCTGCTACGACCGCCGCCATTGCGCCTCCCCACCACAACTCGACCGTATGCGAAGCCCGCTACGCAACGCTCGTGTGGTGCCCTGATACGCCCGGAAACATGTGCAAGCTAGCGAGCTTTTCTTCTTATTGAAGCTTGGACATCTTTTAGAGTTAATTTTGCCTGTATGCATGCAGGGAGCGCATATTTCATGTAAGCTGACGGCTTGCGCATGATTTATGCGCTAGAGGCAGACGCTGACTCTTGCATGTTGAAAACAAATCCCTACGCCGGTTACCACAGAGGGGATTCTAAATCTATATCGGTGGTGTCGTTTATATGCTTTCTTTGTTAGTGTTAATTATTATCTGAGGCTTTTACGTTCTAAAATGACGCCTGATTGCAGGACTGCAGCAATTTTGACAATCAGTTTTTTTTTTGCCTGCGCTGACACAGTACATGGGTGTCCTCTGGTGTTTTACGTTATTCAAAATGAGACCGCCGTGGCCTAGATCGAAAGCGTGAGCCTCGCGTCAGCAACCGAGCACCGTGCCCACGGTACCACTGAGGCGGACGCCTTTATTATTGCATTAACTATTTCTCCACAATCTTTTCATCGCACAACTTGACTTGTTTTTTTTGCGACATAGCTTGTTCATTCTACACAGCGGTGCCCCGTCTTGTCTTTATGCATCTTCTTTGTATAGACGCTTCGCGAGTACAGTTTGCATAAGCACTTGCGTATGATCCCTGATAGCTCACAGTATTAATAAATAAATTATTTACTTAAATAGTAATGCGTGCTGAAAGAGTTTAAATACTGACGGTGTGTGTGTGTGTGCGTGTGTACACGCCTGCCGTTTTCCCTATTATCATCCAGTGTAGAAATAATTTATTTTTGCGCATTAATGCAGCGCTGCCAGAAGCAATTCAAATTATACGCTCCATGGCAGAATTCACTGAGTACTGTCACTAGTTGCTTCGCAGTGGTCGTAAATGATTAAAAAAAAACAACATCAATTGCGTAATGATTCGAGACAGGACGAAAAGAAAACTTGAAGTACAGGAACAATGAAAAAATTTGAACGGCACACATTCTTACAAGGGTCATCACACCAGCATAGAAGGCGTACCTAAACCGAGGAAAAGATCGTAGAAAAAAATAAACTGTGTGGCTTTGTAATGGTTTGGGCGCTCGAACGGTCGGTAATCGAATTCCGGCAGCAGTGGCCCCACTTCGATGGAGATGAAATGCCAGAGTTCTTAAACTTAGGTGCAAGTTACGTAAAAACACCTGTTCAAAATTTCCGAAGTCCTCCAATGTATACCGCGTCTCTCGTGATCATATGGTGATTCCGGAACGTACACACACTCTTTAAACTTCAGTGGGTACGACACCACCGCTGCGCAAAGCTTTATTCCCACAAATGAATGCTACGAAAAAAAAAAAAACAAGGATATCATCTGCAAAGAAACACGTGTAATGTATATTTAATAATAAAGTTCTCATCGCACATAGTGAAACCAAGAATGAAGGGCAGATACAGTACCAACCAAGAGCACCAAGCAATGTTTACGAAGTGAAATACGCGATTCATGCACACGAGAATCAAGCATACAGCCGTCAGCGTGTCTGTTGCTTACACGAAATTGGTGCCGGTAGAAATTATGCATGCGGAATACCGGCTGGAAACTTACGCTGTGAATGGATGATCTGTTTCTCGGATGCCACTTGTCATATTTGATTTTCACTGTTGAAAAGGCCTTCATTTCGGGTCTCTTAGGAAACGATACAGCTTCCAGAGTTTTTGCAATGATTAGAGCCCTGCGGCACGCAATACTCGCTACGGTGACGGTTGCGAGCGCATTAAACCGGAGAAAAGCGAGCGCCAGCACAATTATTCGGGCGCAGCGAACACGCAGAAGTGACTGAGTGGAGTCAAAACGGCGGCCATGCCGCCGCTAAGGCCGAGGAGGCGGCACCTGCCCTTACAAAGGCTGACACCACTCTAAGCGGGGGCGCGCGCATCGAGGCACTCTAGTCTAAGACCAAGGCGTACGCCATCTGTGGGTGTTTGTGGAAACTTGAGATCGACAGGTGCCGCAGACAGCCCTCTGTCATGAGGTCGAGACCAAGAACAGCTCCGCTCCTGAAAGTACATAGACATCACATTCCTTGAAGGGCAACTCACCGGGCCCCATACCGAATTTTAGTTAGACCATGAAAGTTGTTGGGTGTCCGATGAGGAACATTTTGCCACAAAAATTTTTTGAATCGGTTCATCATGGGTGGAGAAAACAGGTTTTTGAAGCGGCGAGAAACGAGGATCAGAGGAGGCGAGCTCAAAACCCTTGCCGCTCCTCCGCGTAGCCTTCGCAAGCCGAATCTTTGCCCCACCCTCTCCAGCAACCGACCATGAGGTGACGTGCGCATGACGTACCCAAACAATTCCAACCTCCGAGCCCCACCGCGGTGGTCTAGTGGCTAAGGTACTCGGCTGCTGAACCGCAGGTCGCGGGTTCAAATCCCGGTGCGGTGGCTGCATTTCCGATGGAGGCGTAAATGTTGTAGGCCCGTGTGCTCGGATTTGGGTGCACGTTAACGAACCCCAGGTGGTCAAAATTTCCGGAGCCCTCCACTACGGCGTCTCTCATAATCATATGGTGGTTTTGGGACGTTAAACCCCACATATCAATCAATCAATTCCAACCTCCGAGCACGCGAGCAGCGTTACTTTGTTGACCAGCGCTATTTTGTGGTCATTTGCCTGTTTTTGCGGGATGGTTTGGAAACGCGGCAGAGTACTATGATGCAATTATATACAAATTCCAAATCCGGACGGAGGCGGTCTGTCGGTGACGTCAAAAAGTAGGATGAGCACAATCTGTGCGCGAACGTGTATAGGAGCGTCCCACGGCGGTCGTCTGCTCAATGCGCTGACCGCGGGGACACGAACGCATGCGAAACGCTGGCACATGAGCCCCGCATCTCGTAGCATTTCACGGGGGAAAATGAAAGAAAAACGCGCACAATTTTTTATTGCGTCTCATTATTTATTTCAAGTTTTATTATTCTCTTAAAGCAACAAATACAAAAACTACGCATGTTGTGTTAAATAATTTTTGCCCTGTCACATGGTATACTGTTGACAACGTCAGAGCAGAGTCGTCTACGTAGAGGACCAACGTCATTGCATTGCCGTGTACGTAGGGCCATTCATACGCCCGCGTCATGCCCTCATTCTTAAGGCGTGCGCCGGCAGAGGGGAGAGGGAGCAGCGTTCATCTTGAAATTTGACTCATTCTCGCGGCGCGTAGCGTTACAAATTTTGGCAGACGTGATCATGAACGCCTCGTCTACGCATTGCGCTTGTCAGCTCAAAATTGACAAACCTGGTGAGTGACCCTTTAACTGGCCCATAGGGCCTTTTTACATGCTTGCTCTTTACGCTAGCCTCAAGGCACGCCAACACCTTACCACGATCCGATGTAATCGATGCACGGAATGTGAGGCCCATTGGCTACAGACATGACAATTTCAACGTATGGATACCCCATCAGCTTCCTCGTAAACTCGATGCTGTAGTTCACCGACATGACCATATTCACTGTGGCGTTATCGACCACAACGTTTGCCAGGTATAGCGTCTCCTTATCTGGAAGAGAGTGATTACAAGCTGCGTCTAAATGACTTTCCAGAAGTGACCTTAATCGGCATTTCATGTGGGTTACCATGCGAGTATTGAGCTGTGTGTGATTGAGGCCACCCTGGACTTCTCAGTTGGTCACTTTCTTTCTCTAACAATTTATTCCACCAAAAAACCCTCGCCTGTCGCCATAGATATTTTACATGAATCAATTAACCATTGGTTCCTCTCAGTACAGTGCATTGTCATATATTGGCACTTAATGATGCTTGCATACATGTAATAAATGCTTACCGATTGAGTCCACCCTACAGATCTTCGCAATTGCGCCTTTTTTCGTTACCATTTCTTAAATATAAATGCACCGAAATTTCTTAGAAATTCTACTGCAGACAGCTAACAGATAGTCCATTTTTATACGGTGCATCTTAATATATTGGCAGTAATTACATTTTAGCAACCGTAAGAGTATGATTGGATGCGTTCTCCCAATGATTTTTTACGATGTACCCTTTTCCTTCACCATTAGCTGCAAAACAAATGTGCTTCCACCTAGCTCCCAGGCACAAGCTCCTTGAGTTCGGGTCTGGAGATTAGATGAGTGACCACTCAGCACTTCCTGTGAATTTTACGTTGTGTGCAACCATATGGTCATTTTCCTTTTGTCAGTAGGTGCAAAGTCGATCACGAATATTTCACATGAAACCTTCATCACGTAGGCCATCTGCATACCCTGTATCGCCATAAATCATACTTGAATTCAGCCTGCCATACAAGCGATAAATGATCGCAGGTTCGGCCCATCACAAACATCAGCTGGTTTTTTTCAACGATGACACACATTATTACCAGTTATGAAAGCCTTTCGTAAATAATTCTCAGGAAGACCTGATCCATTTTCATAGGATGTACCTCCGTAAAGTGTCCGGCATGACAACTTACCCGAACAGTAGTTAACCTTCAGCGATTGTCTCCACCCATCACATAATCTGAACAGAATGAGAACGTAGAGTCCTTCGGTACGCATTTTCTGGGGTGCTGGTGTAGTCAAGCACGTTCCGCCTTTGTGCTGCCTTCGGCATTTACAGGCTTAGCAGACTACACGGTCGTAAAAAGGGTGAATACGAGCATCAAGTTTTTATGACAACGATGTCTTGGATAATGTTATTGTGCGTGCAAATGGCAACGTGTTAGTTTCAGTGTGCATGCACTAGCATATCTCTACAAGTTTTTAGAGAGGCTGATTCCATCCGTTCTTTTCTTGCATCGCTCTTTCCCCTGTTCGGCGATCGTTATTACCGTCATCTTCAACATCATGACTAACCTGACTACGCCCACGCCTGGTCAAAGGCGTCTCTGATCTCCAGCCGATGAACGTGGTCCTGTGCTTGGTGCAGTGTTGTTACATCTTAAACTTCTTAACCTTGTCGGCCAACTCAACTTCATGCCTCTCTTTAGTGTTATCGCCTTCTTTTGGAATTCTCTTGGGGAATAGTGGTTAGATTCTCTTCTCGATACGGGCCGATGTCTATTCCTTCCTATTAATCTAAACGAAGGGGTCTTTAAACGATGTTTCTTACCTGACCAGCTCTGCTCTCTAATTTGCTCTTAAGTTTACATCTCATGATTTTCTTTTCAAGACTCGTGGCTTGTGGCATCGTTCTCAATTCTACTCTCACCCGCTTTATAAGCCTCCGGGTTTCTGTGTAGTAAGTACCGGTAAGGTCCTGCTCTTTTATACGTTTCTCTTGTTTGATACTGATGAGCTATTACTAAGTATGAACTGAGAATGCCTGCCAATTGCACTCCACCACATTCTATTCATACAGTTAATTCAGTGACATAGTTGGATCTGGAGGCATGGTTGTGCCCAAGCAGAAATATAATTTTGCCACTTCCAGTTCATCGCTATTTGTCGCAAAGCGATGTTCTCTTACGAGGTACGAAGTTACACAAAATGACGTAAACTTCTTCACCATACTTCTCAAAAGACTTCTTGAAGCGTTGACGGTGTCTTTAGCGCAGAGTGACATGTGCTTTCGGTCACAACTTGTTCAACCATCGACTAGTCAACAACTATGAATGATCAGCGTTGTTAGGGGGTGGTAGGTGGGCTTGCACCAGGCCAACGTGCAAAATGCGTTGTGTTTGGGACTATGCGAGTGCTGTAGAGCCACAATACTGCATACTCTTTAAAAGAAGTACCCTCTCTAACATGTGCTCTTTACTAGTACCTGTGTGCTGAGAAGAGCCGAAATTGGCTGTGACAGTAGTGCTTGAACTTGCAACAGCCCCACTTGGCTTCTGGAGGTGCGCCAGAGTACAATGAGATTACAGCAGCACGACTCAAAGAAACAAAAACCATATTTGCATAGCTCCTGCTGGAATAGTCTGCCGAAGGTAACGGCAATAATGGTGCCCGAGTAAGAAGTGGCAGTGCAATGCCATCCGAGTTGTTATACAGACGTTTCTGGAACTCCACCAACTCAACTTGATAGTCTTGAATGTAAACATTCGATAAATGTCTGGTTGGGTATGAAAATTGGGAAATAATTTAAACTTAAACCAAAAGTTTTGAAAAAACCCAGAAAACCCGACATTTTGGAACTGACTTGGTTCATTACTCAGGAGAAACTGGGACTACGTAGTAGAGGCGTCTTCAAAGCACTCGCGGGGTGGTTATTGACCTCTCTCTCTCTCTTGTTTGCCGTGGAGCACAGTTTATGTGTATACATGGGGAAGGGTTCCAAGAGAGCGGTGATGTTTTGGGCCGTTCGCTATATATGCCACGACTACTCGAGTCATGACATATACATTAATATATTCCCTGAAACTTCGAGGAAAAATTGTCGCGGTCGTATCTCACTCGTCGTTAGTGGCTCTGGTAACCGGAACTGCTTTTTTGGGGTGTACATTCGAAGAGTAATGGAAAAAAAGGTAATGGAGTGTTTGAGTGTTCAAGAGAATTTATATACACTGACTATCGGCTTTGGCTCACTCCAAAATTTCACACAATTTTGACTTCCTTGGGTTCTCTTGATAGAGCAATCGAATCCTCAAGTCTGTGATCACATAATAGTTATACCGACACCCTCTCAATCGGATATTGATTACTTTTTCGCCTCCAGCAAATGTATCTATGTTATTTTTGTGCTAGCGAAAACGTTAGCAGACTTGAAGATCAAGCGTGTAAGAGCAGCAGTTTTCCTGCATCAATTGTGTAAAGCTGCAACATTTACCGCCGTGATCTTCGTCACCTTGAAAAAGCACCTGATGCCATTTTTTTTTTTCGTAAAGCTCTATTTCAGACGAACAGTGCATTTCGTCGCCAGAGTGTTTGTAGGTAATCGGCTCATGTGCGCAGTTTTCACTCGCTCAAATAGTGACACATCCTGAACATTCACAATAGTGAAAATACGGCGAGCAACAGAAAGCAAAAAGGCCCGACTTGCGCGCACCCTATATACTTCAGTGTGTGTTTGTTCCATCCTCAAACTGTCACACCCTAAAAGGTTAGCAAAGCATTTCCATATTTCAAAATTTGGCTTATTGATGATGCCACCATTTAGCAAACTTCACAGATGCTTTTTCAGAGTGTCAATGAAGCAGAAAGTACAAATAAAGAGCAGTCCTTGCTTGGGAAAGTTTGAAGTTTGATTAGCTTTATTTCTTCAAATGCACCGGGGTGTTACACATATCTCAGTTCACTAAGCGTGTACACTTTTTGCTGTAATTGCACCATAAAACGTGTCGAACAATGATAACTATGTACTTATAACAAAACTACGTATGCAACTATTTTATTGGCCGTTCACCTCCGCTGCGAATATTTTTTTTTTCGGAGAGACACCGCAACTTGGCGAAACGGGCGATGTACTCTGCTTGGCAGTCCACGCATATTCTATGTGATGACACCTTAAAAGTAACGTAAAGTGAAAATTCCGCTGACAAGAATGGATGACAAATACGAAAAATAAGTGTAAAGGGGCAAGAAAGAAGCGCCATATCCACTACTTTGGTGCTCTTGAAGAACTACAAAGGATACATTGTTGGCGAATAACAAACCGCTCTTTTAAAAATATTTTTAACAGTGAGAGCCTTAATATTGACAAAATCAATTTTTCTAATATATTCAAGCTGACTGCGTAAGCTGAAACAGTGGCTTCTATTTTGAAAGCACACTGATTACCTTTCTCGCGCAAACGAATTTTAGCCAATAAAATAGAGCTCCCGTCTAAGAAATCTCGTGTATAATCCCTCGTTATTTCACGCATATTTTGCTACATTCGGCCGATAATCATTGTTCATTCTTGTAAAACCACTTCCCGTTGTGCCAAAAATAAGGTCTTCCTTGAGTGTTACTGTGCGCATCCCTGATATAAACAATGCCTACTGTGCTTTTAATAAAAATCGCAGACGTGAAGGCTGACTCCTTACGTTTCCGATTGGCATGGCAGCTGCAACCACTGAGAAAATGCATAAACAGATATTTTTGGTACCATGACATCATTCTTCGAAACGGGAAAATCAGAACATTATGTAAACAATTGATGAAATCGGGGCGACTAGGAAGGTAAGCAGCTGCTTGAGAGCTTAGCCTTTTTATCTTCATCTGCTGGATCAGTGAAAGGCAGCCGCTGTTCGGTGCGGGAAATCTCATGGACTTAATAATGGTGTGATAAGAAATATATGAACATGAAGTACGAATCCTTCGCCGGATTATTAAGACGAACGCCTTTAGATTACTCATCAAAAGTGAAAACTGACCATCGGCGTCGCGACGGATGCACAAAAAAACTGCCCGTGATGACGTCACCAATGGCGTCATCATGACGTGAGAAATCGATATAACTTGTGACGGCATGATGAAGCCATTGTGAGATCATGAACGGGACGCCACAGTATGACGTCAATGCATGACATCGTCGCTTGGTCGAAGTTGGGCTGATCACGGAAGCAATGGCAAACAAAGCAGGTGCAAGAAGCTTTGAATAGTTACTGTCCTGGAGGCAGTGCAAAATCACGGTTACACTTTAAACAAGTCAGCCCTCTCAAGGGTGCTGTGTCTATAACTAACACCCTACAATAGGAGTGTTTAAATTGTACCCTTAAGGGTGCTTTGTTGTGCCTACGGCTAACGCCCATAACATGGGTGCTTTGGTCTTTCAAAACACCCTTACCGTATGGTGTTATAGACACGGCATGCCCCCCTAAGGGTGCAAACTGGCTTATGGTGTAGGTACAGAAATCTCTTATAAATTGCTGAGGAGGCTCAATACATGGAATCAGAAGAATAATAAGAAGACATCTCTCACCCTCGAGTCGTCTGCAGCAAGGAGCATGCAAGTTCCTTTGAGTTGCACTGCATGAAGTATTACGTGGATTATTGACAATAGAACCACGAAAGTAGTGCAGATTTCGTTTCCACAACTGCATACTACACCTGATGGTAGTTTTCGCTCCTTTACATCAACTTGGGAGTCGCAGTTTGAACACCGTTAGTTAAAAGGTGCAGTGAAGTCTGAGTGTTTCAGCACCTAATCTCTTTTTACACAATTAAGCGTGTGCTTGCGACAAACTTCTTTCACGCTCATTTTCGTGACCTCTACTGACATCGCAATGTAACAGAGAAACAGTGAGAATCCACGACGCATGCAAGGCTGTAAGCGCAGAAGCGAATGAGCCTGCCATGGGCGGAATGTCGACGGGGAAGGACACAAAGCCAGTGACATTGCCACCATCCTTGAAGGTGAAGTTGAAGGTCTTCATCGTATTCTGAAATGTGGAAACACAAGAAACGTTTATCAGTGCTCAGTATTTTATGAATGTGGTATTCAAGACTGCCCTATAGGGCAGCCACTCCTGGACATGTTATGCCGAAGTAAAGATTGAACAGCACCAAAGCCAGGCTGTGCGCCTACTTTGGTAACTGTAGTCTGCTATTGTAATTGTGCACTGGCTTTTGCTAAATAGTGGTGTAAAATCGGAGGAGGTCCTTCTATATAAAGTCCACTCTTCAATAGTCTTGATCAAAAAAGTGCATTTGAAATCGTAAGGCTTTCCAAGCAGTGTGACCTGAACGTTTGCGGGAGTGGAGACTACCTATAATTTTGCCCGAATCTTCTGCCACAAATTTATGTCCATCTTTTTATTAGAATAGCTATTCTATTTACACTTGCTTTGCATTTTCGCCCGGCGAAAATGCACAGCGAAGGAGCAAAAAAGCGAACGTCATGGCGAAATTCGCTATCACGTTCCGTATAAGGGCTGCATCAATGTGCGTGTGAATGAAAGTTTAAAAACCTGGCGGTGGACACGGCTTCCGGAGATATGATACGCGCCATTGTGTCCACAACTGTGACATAGCACTGCTTGTCGCGCGTTAAATGTGTGAGTGAAAACTTACGAATGTTACCAACGGACACAGCTGAACAAACCGTTAAGGGTGACTGGATGTTCCACACGAAGTCCAAAACGATAACATCTCACAACGCGTCGAAATGTTCTGTTTGCGAATGAAAATTACGAAGGCAGCCAATAGGCGTCACTTCAGTGGAGATGAAATGCGCCGGCCGGCTACTTGAGGGGAATGAGAAAGGAGGATGCCAGTGAAAGGGGAGGGAAATCTGGGTTTTAACAGCGAACTTTCATCACATGGGTGTAGTCGCGCGCGCACTATCTCGACACAGATTAGCACATTGACCACACCTTCATAACGAATGTGCTCACATTGCTAATTTTGCGTTGAAGTAAAGAAAGCTGCTTCGCTGGCTGGAGCGGCAATATTTACTTACGCCAGGGCTTTGTACAATGGCTCTAGCCAGCATTATGAAGGACTTCACTGCTAACCTCATTTCGTTTAACATTCTAGATAATTGCTATTGCGTTTATTACTTTGTCTCTGTTACTTTTAATTCTGCTCGTAAGTTTGCGTAAATAAGTGCATCAACTCACTCCTGAAGTCAGGTACTTGTTTTTCGCAAGGTCCAGCGTCATATTGACAGGGTACTTTCCAACTGGAATGGGGCATGTGTTATTCCATGCCTTTGTCACCTCCTCCTCCATGGTAGAGTTGCCATCGCAGAGGTGGTACAGGCTTAAAATCGAAATAACAAAGATTTCATTATCTTCGAAAAAAATAGGTAGGAACATGCTGGCACACAAAACGTAGACAACATCCTAGATTACGTGGGCCCCCCATGCTTTACAGGCGTCTGCTGAAATCTCAGGAACTGGCACATCTGACGAGTAATGTGACGCTGGGAATTTCCACGCGTGAGGTGCCCTTCCGCTGGCACCGTTAAAATATCTATATAGTCACCTCATTCTTCATATTTTTATAGCACTGCAAATATTTATAGCACTGGAAAACGGCTTTAATGGGCGTGATACTCAATATTACTTGTAAAATTATTTTTTATGAATCATCTAGAATACAGAAAACTGAAGCGTATGGTTAATTGCTGATATAGGAAGCACCCAACACTGTCCCCGATATAGTGGTCACCGACCAACACAAACCAATAAAATAAGAATCATCCTCAGATTACAGCCACCTTCTGTATAACACCACGCGTCAAAGAGCATTAATAAGAACTCCACTCGGAATATATGACTAGCGAATCGAAGCGTTTCCTATCTACCCTTACCAAGAACCAATGTCGTCAAGGCACGGTATCGAGGACTCCACTCCGTTCTCAGTAATATTCACACCGAGCGTTGGATGAGTTTTCAACGACACTGGTAACGTCGATGTGGAACGACACGTTGAGGGTGTTCTTTCCGAGATCGCTGGCCACGGTGACGTTGAATACGGTCACTTCGTTGCTGATGGTCACATTTTGGCCTACCTGTGAGAGAGAAGTTGTATTTTAGCCTTGTATTAGGTGACTTTCAACTCAATTTCGATTTTTATTTCCCCAATAACGGTGATATCCTCGAACAAAAAAGAGTATTATTTTCACTAGACGAACATTGGGGCCCCCATTGCAAGGCGTACAAGGAGGGAAATAATTAGATCATGTAAGTATGTATGACTTGCAGCAAGGGAGCGCGTGGCCTTATTTATTCAAATGTCGCGCATGGTTTTGACTTGTTGGTATTTCAACAATTGAATATTATTTTCTCATTTGGTGTTATACTCGAAATAGAAAAGAAGAGTTTAGCATTGAAGATAAGGTCTAGTGAAAGCTACGAACTCGTGAGGCCACTCGCTCCCTTGTTGCGAGTTATATTGAGCGCGACTATGTGCATATGGCATACTCACTGCGACTTGCAACACGATGGCGCTTCAAATACTGAAAATAGGTTATTTGCATGTGGTAATTGAAACTAGTATGGCCCCGCCGCGGTGGTGTAGTGGCTAAGGTACTCGGCTGCTGATCCGCATGGCGCGGGTTCGAATCCCGGCTGCGGCGGCTGCATTTTCGATGGAGGCGGAAATGTTGTAGGCCCGTGTGCTCAGATTTGGGTGCACGTTAAAGAACCCCAGGTGGTCGAAATTTCCGGAGCCCTCCACTACGGCGTCTCTCATAATCATGAAGTGGTTTTGGGACGTTAAACCCCACATATCAATCAATCAATTGAAACTAGTATGAGCGCAACACAAAAAAAGAAAGAATCAACACGAATTTAATGCGATAGTGTTAAATACCTCGTTTCGCAATAATTCCGGTGTTGGCGTCGTTGGTTGTGAGCGAAAAATTATCATCTTTCGTGACCGAAAAATTGAGAGATATGCAAATAAATAAAAAAATTTGGTTTTTACTGTGTATCCGCCGAGTTAATTGCGAGGCAAGCGAGTGTTTTAAAAAAAACACTCACGCCTCTGCTTGTGAAAGTAGTGCTTGTAATACGCATTAAAACAGAATATTGCTATCACGTAAACACAAAGCTTAACGGTCCCTCGATTTCGAAAAGATAAAAAATAATCCGTAGAAATGCGTTTCGTAACAGGTAAATTTGCCTCAGTGTTAAATCAGTTCGTAATCAGGCATTTGATACAATTAGTATACTGCACACAATCGCTTACACCGTTATTTGTTAGTTATGTCAATTGCTGGTTAATGGAGCGTACTTGACAATACTGCAAACATACATCCAATGCTTTGTCTACCTCATTTGTTCCTTGAAAAAAAGGCGCTTGCCTATACTCATTGTTGTACGTGGGTACCGGATGCTTTGGTACGCAATAAATATTTATTCATGTCCAATCGCTCACTTCACAACTCTGCCACAGGCAAGGTTAACAAAACAAGTTTGCGTGGCTGGACTTGTTCGTAATTATCACACTTACTGGTACTCGCTTTAGTGTTAGGTACACTATTAGGTGTTCTGTTGCGTTTGAATAATACTACAGAGCTGGTATTGAAACTTTCTTATCCAAAAATATTCTCTATTTGGTGCCAAACCGCGTTTTAAAGTGCGCATTCCATAGGAGTCCCGGTATTTTTTTCAATCATTATTCCAATAAATGTGAACAATGTTGAAGCGTTATAATGACAGTGTACACAAAGGCGGATAAACTGTCACGTCATTTCTTAAGCGTTTCACCCCCTTCGGTAATGCATCACCTTGAAGTCCGAACTGCAGCCCTACTCAGGTACATTGCAACAAATCAGATTTTTTTGAGTACCACGAGACCCTAAGAAAGCTCCCCATACTCTTTCATTTTGCAATTTTCGCTGTTATACGCCTGTCGAAGGAAAATAAAAATATGCGTATTAAATGAGGCATTTTGTTAGAAGCACAGGTGTGCATGGTTTAGTATCAGAGGCCGTTCCGCCACCATATTGAATTTTGAACCTCCTAGTCGCCTAAGCGTAGCGCCAAGTTTGCCCCAGACCTTGGCCCAATGAGACCTGTTCTCTCAAATCTTATGCAGCGGGGTTAAGGAGACTCGAACTTGTCGTTATATCGCAACCGAGGGCCCTCGATGTGACATTCCGGGAACATCTCACTACCTACATTGGCCCTGTTGGAAACTGCAGGTGCATGGTGTGGACGGATAGACGAAGATGACGAGTAGTGAAGATGAGGCTTGTTTAGTTTAGGACTGTTATTTTTTTTTTCGTACGCCATCTTAAGGACGGTATTGCGCTGAGCACGAATAGGCGCTGCGGAGAGATTTTCCACATCACCTTTGGTGTCAAAACCTGGGACTCTACTTTTTTTTAGGGTAGGATTGCGGCTCGTCTTTTTTTCAGCAGACCCCCTAAAGGCAAAGCCTATAGATTCATTGATTGGTATGTTGGGTTTAACGTCCCAAAACCACCATATGGTTATGAGAGACACCATAGCGGAGGGCTCCAAAAATTTCCACCTCCTGGGGTTCGTAACGTGCACCCAAATCTGAGCACACGGGCCTACAACATTCCCGCCTCCATCAGAAATGCAACCACCGCAGCCGGAATTCTATCCCGCGACTTGCGGATCAGCAGCCGAGTACCTTAACCACTAGAGCGGCAGTATTACAAAATCTCCGAGATACGTAAATTCGTCAATACTGACTCGCACTGTGCATCGTCCCACCAGAGAGAGGAGATGGCCTGCTGCCGTACGTATCTGGGACCCAGCCCACTGGGTAGAACTTGGCGCTTCATTACAATTTTTGTATTTTTTCTAGGCTTTTTTTTTTTCAGACCTCACCAGCTACCAAGGGAGTGAGGATGGGAGCTTTGGTGGAATGTGCACCCTCACCCTTGATGATCAAGCCATCTCACGCATTTGACTTTTATATCATGAAACCACTACATCTTCTGAAACGCCAGTTCTTCGATGCTATCGCGTTAGAACGTTGATATAATTGGCCGTTTCAAATGCCACTCACCCATACGCATAGTCAGCATGGGAACCTGTAGGCTGGATGCCGAAGTCGCTCTTGAAGCAAAAACAAAGGCGCACACCAGGGCCAGCAACATCATGATTTGGGATTTCGACTTTCACGGTCCGTAAAATCGTCAAAATACGAGCAAAAAGATCATCCAGTTCCTATGAAGATTGGCTGATCACTAGGAAACTAGAAAACATGTCGCGACTGGCTGATTCCACGACCAAGACCTGACTTTTCCTAACTGCGCATGCGCACACAGGTGTTTTCAAAAGCGCCATAAATCAGTGTGCGTTTCCGCCCCTTCTTATGACTCACAAGCTCGCACATGCCGACGAGCACATGCAAGCTATTTGGTGGGCCTGCAGCGCATACCGGGATGCTAGACAAGGCTACAGCTGGATTCATCTCCAGCAAAGCAATCCTAGTGGGCTCTTTTTGTTTTTTCTAAAATATAATTTCCTGTACTATGTATCATATGGACAAAAGTAATAAACAAGAGCCATGATATCACGGCTGAGCTGTAATGGAAAAAAAATTTCCCTGGGCCACGCACGTGGTATTCGTCAGAAAGTTATACACATCAAACAGTAAACCTGAACTGAAATTCGAAAGAAAAAGAGTTACGAAGGGACCGAAAGCGGCAGCAAAGCGGAATTCAATGTTGATGTAAAGTGGTGCAAGATTTTTTGATTGGCCCCAACTTTATGGCCCCTGCCGGAAAACCCCTCTTTATCTCATAATTTTGCTGTGTTTTTTTTTTGGAGGCCGTGCTTTGCATAGCCACACAGATGTAATATAGGCATTGCCAGTGATTGTGTAATGCAGACATTCGATTACTTAAAAAAGGAACCACGTATTCAATATTCAATGTGTTTAAGGGACACTTAACAGCTCCATCAACGTGATATCTCGAACGGTGCGAATCACCAGTGTTCCCCACAAGTACTCGTAAATAGTGATAAAGACACAGCATCTTCTCATTCCATGAACAACGTCGCAGATATCGCCTAGCATCCATCACAGACATCGTCCGTCACTGTAAAATAACATTTCTTGCATCAACGCGCTGCCTTCTTTGCCACAAGAAGCAGTATGCCTATTGCGTCGTCCAAACTTGTCAAAATTAAACTTGTCCGAAATGAAACCGTTCATTTTGCCGAAGTTGTGGTGGCGCAGATAGCGGCGAACAGAGCGTCGGCTGTCTATCAACTAACAAGGGGCGAAGCGCGTCGGCAGTTATACATGTGCCGTCGAATATTCCAGCCTTATCACTGGTCGTCCCGCATGCTCTGGAATAATATCGTGTGTTCGCGTCTTGCACGTAGTCTTAACAGAACAATCTACACTAATTATCATAGATAGATAGATATGTGGGGTTTAACGTCCCAAAACCACCATATGATTATGAGAGACACCGTAGTAGAGGGCTC
Source organism: Rhipicephalus microplus (assembly GCF_013339725.1). NCBI lineage: Eukaryota > Metazoa > Arthropoda > Arachnida > Ixodida > Ixodidae > Rhipicephalus > Rhipicephalus microplus. The sequence goes on from NC_051167.1 coordinate 180,563,621, forward strand.
CGGAAATTTCGACCACCTGGGGTTCTTTAACGTGCATCCAAATCTGAGCACACGGGCCTACAACATTTTTGCCTCCTTCTAAAACGCAGCCACCGCAGCCGACCTACAATAATTGCGAACCTGTATCGCCTTTGACTGGGAGTTGCTTTCACGAAAGCTTATACCACGTTAATCGGAATTACTGACAGTGCAGCGTGAGATGTTTGCGGCACCGACGAAAATATCGAACACCTGCTGTGTCATTGTCCTCGATTTGCCTCAGATAGACAAGTACTAGCTAACGCAATGCGGCGACTGGATGATCGGCCTCTTTCTGTGCAGGTGCTATTATACAGCAACGTCCACATGCCTGGACAGCCCACAAGGCAGTGAAAGCCCTGCTGTTTCCTGAGAAAGACAGGCTTGTGTGAACGCCTCTGACATGCGGTAGAGTTCTACACGCTGCTGTGAAATTACTGTCAGTCTCTCCCCCACCATTTTTCTTTTCCCTCTCTTCCCTCTTTCTCGTCTTTCTTGTCCCCTTCCCTAATCCCCCAATGTAGGGTAGCCAACCGGATGTCTTTCTGGTTAACCTCCCTGCCTTCTCCCTTTTGTTGCTTCCTCCTCCTCCTTTTCGAACGATGAGGCGCATTCTGCGCTGAGAATTCGTGGCAGACTTTGCGTGAGAAAGATAAGAAACGCACGTGCTACTATATAGCGCGAGGGCAAAAGCAGTTTGCATTACTGCGATATCTTTCACGCAAAGCCGTGGAGACGAAAAATACTGTAGGCCCGTGTGCTCAGATTTCGGTGCGCGTTAAAAAACCCCCAGGAGGTCAAAATTTTCGGAGCCCTCCAATACGGCGTCTCTCATAATGATATGGAGGTTAAGCCCCCCCCCCCCCCCCTCCATATCAATCAATCAATCCACACAAAGCCACTGTTTTCTTTATAGTGGCGGCTTTTGGCTACTATAGCTATTCGCAGCACTTCTTCTTGCTGGAATATGTACGTACTTGTGAAAGTTGTCGCACCTACGCAGAAGTTGCGCTGAAGTGGGTAATGCCTTTCGTGGCCCCCGCTAGCCACCACATCACTGTTTTTTCCCGTGCAATCGGTGCGACCTTGATGCTCCGCAGCGTGCACGAGGTGCGCGCCTTGAAATGCAGCCACCGCAGCCGGGATTCAATCCCGCAACCAGCGGGTCAGCAGCCGAGTACCTTAGCCACTAGACCACCACGGTGGGGTGGCTGCATTTCCGATGGAGGCGGAAATGCTGTAGGCCCGTGTGCTCAGATTTGGGTGCACGTGAAAGAACCCCATGTTATCGAAATTCCCGGAGCTCTCAACTACGGCGTCTCTCATAATCATATCGTGGTTTTGGGATGTTAAACCCCACAAATCAAATCTAATCTTTGCTGGAAGTTACGCTCCACGTGCGCGTGTGTATGTGTATATTAAACTACAAGCACAAAGAAGGCGCCATGGGCAACTGTTCCCGCTGACTGCTGCTTTCTTTTGCTGCTCAATCAGTGTAGACAACTTAACGCATACGCATAGGTTTTCTATTTTTCCAAGCGGGAGGGAGGATTTCTTGATTCGTAGTGAGCGTTCAGTTAACAGACCACGCAACAACGCCTACCATGCGTATTACGTATTCTCTGTTATGATGCAAAACATGCCATAAAAGTTATGAACAACGGAAATTACTATTGCTGAAATTATTACTAGCGTCACTTAATAATGCAATTTGCACGTATCGATGATACAGCAACAAAGAATCAGCATCCCTGGACACTTGCAAGAACTTGGGGTTTCCTAAAGATTTTGGCGCAGGTATGAAGTGAACGCAGCAAGCATGGGGCCGAGTTGAATGGCGGAACATGGGAGAGGCCTTTGCCCTGCAGTGTGTGTCGTAAGAATGATGATGGTAATGATGATAATGTTGTTGATGATGACGCATTTTTCCAACACCGTTTTGAAGCATATAAAGAGACATTCAGGTGTTCCAATAGCACTCTGCGTATTTTTCATTGCCTTTATTTCCCTCCAGATTTTCTATTGTATGAAGAAAAGCTCCTAAATATAATGAAGCAGCTGAACTAACACAATCCAATCAACAGCAAATGCTGTGCATTCAAGCATTTCAATACAGGCAGATTATTTATTTACTCTTTTTATCTGTCTCACCACGGGTGAAATGCCATATAATTTTTTTTCTTCAAGCTTCTTCGAGAACAACATTAAACTTGATGCAGCCAAGGTCATCTTCTGAATCAACATACTCGACCTTAATTTGCAGGTCGGGTCCCTGAAAAAAAAAACAAGCAAAGAGAAGGACTGCATTCAGACATATCCACAAAACATGCTAAAGACCCGTCGTCAAGGTAAAGAATCCTAGGTGGTTGAAATGTCCGGAACCCGTCACGGCGGCATCCCGCGCAATCACGCCGTTATTTTAGGACGTACAGCGCTAATAATTATTTTCGAAACGGGGCTCGAGGCACTGCAGCGCGTAAAACTTTTTTCTCTTCAACACATGAGCACGCGTGAACTAAACTGCTCAACAAAGGTAATTTGTGATGCTAGTTTGGCGCGCATGTAGTGGCGTTAAGTTATTCATGAAATGCTAAAGAAGCGTTCATTTTCGGACACATCAACTTAGACAAAAAATACGGCAACTTTCCGCCACGAAGGAGATGTTAAAACGATAACAAGTTGGAATGTGTTACGAACATGGTGGCTACGAGGTAAGGAAAGCGGCTCTCCACTTTAGGAAACGAAGCCACTGCCGTGAGCGCTTACCTCAAGAAGCTGTTTTGCATCAGCCGGAATCGTGAGGTTGAGATAGGTATAATAGCTGCCAGCTGGAATGGGACACGTGTTGTTCCAAGGAGCACCCATTCTCTTCTCCACCTCCGTTGTTCCACGGCATAGGCTGTAGATGCTGAAATCCCATAAACAAAAAATTAGCCCCGTATCTGCATGTTTCACTGCAAATTGCGTCGAAAGAATATAGTCTTGCGTGTGAAGAGGGTGAAGAAAAACGTTTATTTGATGTTCTGCGCGAGGAAATCGGTGAATTGTATTCTGGAAGCGCTGCGTTAGAGAGTCTCGATCCGTGCAGCGAAGGCGAATGAGTACATAAAGGCACGTTAGACACGAGTGCCATCTGGCAGTTATCTTCGAAAACAGAGGCAGGCATGCGAGCCCGCGGAGAAACAAGCGCGCCTGTTTCGGAGGCGATAAGGAGTAGAGTGCGAAGCGACGGGCAGGTGCCACCACTGTGTCGTTTTGGCAAAACGTTGGAAACAATTGCCTTTTTGAGCATCGCGTTGCACTGTCAGCGCAGCGTGATAAACGCTACGATCCTTAAAATTACTTGCGTGTGCTTTTTCTAGTGTAAAGGCACACATACAAAACATCGAAGTGTTGTTATGGTGCCTCAGATATGTGCAATAATTGGTTTTTAATTGGATATCGCACAAGTTTGACAAACCCTTGTTTAACATTCAGTGCTCGAAAGCCGCCACCATCTGTCTTCGCACAGAGAGTCACTCAAGGCCTCATTGAACTTTTCGCGTGGTATTGGCCTACTGAATAGGCTATAGCACCCCCGCCCTTCTTTCTTCGCACGTCTACTTTGCTCTTTCCTTTCATTCTCATCTTTCTTCCCCCTTCACTTATGTGCACGGTATACCAAACCGGATGCTACAATTCTGGTTGACCTCTCTGCCTTTTTCTCAATGAAATCTACCCATCAAATTTCCACGCTTTATATCGCCCACTTGCCTTATCTGGGAATCCAGTCTGGTACAGTTAAAGGGGTCGTGAATAGAATATGAAGCGGCCTGGTTGTAAGTTTCACTGCTTCGATAAGCATCGAGCTTTCAGCTTGCGTAATGTTTCGGTGCAATATTAAGGCAGTATTTTTTGACGCCCATTTGCAATCTTGGAATTCTTGCGATCCTAAAACGACAATAGATAAAACCGGCTGCTGTATCCACTTAAGCGAGGTGATGTCATCTTAAGACATTTTAAATCGTAAACGTATTCTAAACTTTGCTTGCTCGGAAATAATAAGCATGTACAGTGTTCAAGAAAACCAGAACTAAAATATCAAGTCCGCGCGATAGACTGATAAAATCGTTACTTGGCCGCTCTCTTCGAGCACAGTTGAAACTTTAAATGAATATTTCGGCTTGCAGCCCACCGCTCCAGCACGTCCCCATGCCTCGTTTACTTTGAAAAAAAAACGACACATAATAAAAAGCTACCTGTGAGGCTGTGCCCCGCCGAGGTGGTCTAGTGACTAAGGTACTCGGCTATTGACCCGTAGGTCGCGGGATCGAATCCTGGCTGTGGCGGCTGCATTTCCGATGGAGGTGAAAATGCCGCAGGCCCGAGGGCTCAGATTTGGACGCACGTTAAATAACCCCAGGTAGTCGAATTTTCTGGGACGTTAAACCCCACATATCAATACACCAAGCGTTGGTTGCACTTTGTGGAACAATGTTTGCGTCGACATGAAACAAGGTAAACATTTTCGCACTAACCTGAAACACTATCTCAAGGACGTGTGTTAATATGTATGTCTAATTCAAATATATATTGCCACTCACCTGCATAAAAATGGTGTTGAAACTGCTCTCTATTTACTAAAAATTCTCATTGTGAACTATTGCGTGCGGATTCAAACTAGCTTGATTCTAAAAATTAAGACGCTTTTCATGCACGTATACAATCTTGTATCTTTTCGGTTTATGAAATTCAATTCAATTTTTTATTCAATGCAAACTACTCCTTTACGCGTCTGCAGTATTTATGAAGGATGATACCTTTCTGGTTCGTAACTAGATTTGCTCACCAATCTTCTTAGCCTTATGCCTTTTTTGCAAGCTTACCACGATCCGATGTTCTCGTAGCACGGCACTCCGCCCCCTTCGGCCGTCATTGAGAATAAGGCTAATGGGTCGTCATCCACATCCTGGCTTACTTCTAGAGTGTATTCAAAGGACATCTCTTCGCCGATCGCCGCGTTGTAGATGGTGAGGTCTTTCATCGTGATGACGTCTTCCGAATTTCCTGTTCGTAGAGCAAGCATGAAACAAAGCACCATAGACGAGTTGCAAAAAAAAAAGAATTTGTTGCTGCGCCATCTGTACATATGTACAATAAGCAGCCAGTGTCCGCCATTGTGCATGAGCAGCAAGCATAGTACTTGGATCACAAAGAATGCTCACATGGAAGTGAAACGCCTATCTATCGTTCATACTTCTTTTCACTCGCACGAGTGGCGTGTACTTCCTTGTTCTTTACATTTGTTTTCATGCACAATGGTGGCTCAGCCCAGCGTTGCTTGAACACTTCGGGGCTTTTTCCAGCATGGCTGACGTTTATGCAGCTCGTCAATTAGAGCAGTAAGACCTGCTACTTGGACTGTTGGACTGACACTGGTAAACACTTTTTCAATGAAAGACAGGCTGCATCGCATATAGGGAATCGTTAATACACTCTGCAAGGTGTTCTTGTAGAGACTTATGTTTTTTTTTAATGGTGCACCGGGAAGAACGTCAAAACTACTTTTGCAATGCAGTTATGAATCCAAGGGGCCATTAAGTAAAATATAATCATCGCTACCAAGAGCCTCATTAACTATTATACAATAATCAATTTTTCTAGTGACTGCAGCAAGGGGGCACGTTTTGTAGTGACAAGATGGCGGCAATTACATATCTACGAAGTTCCAGAGGGGTCCTGAAGCACAGAAGTGTCCAGACATCTAGAATGACCCGAGGGCTCATCGTTTTTCTGTCTTCATATCCCCACACACAACCTCCTCACGTGATTATTTCATGAATGAATAAAGTTGTTTGCCTACTGACCACTTAGAAGAATCATTCTAGCATGTCTGCGCATTGAGCCATTTTGTTGCAAATGGTGATCGCGATTTCGATGAAAAGGCATGCAAATCGGTGAGGGTCGGCGCAGTTCTTCCTTCATGTGAGGAGCAGTCATTGCTGCCTACCACCAGCCGGTGGTAAAAGGGTAGCTGTTCTCACGTTCGTGTATACCTTCGATCAAATTGTGAGATTAAACGGCACATGAAATTCCTGCGCGACATCGGGGAGGAGCTTCGCACCAGTGCTCAGTTTTCACTTGCAGCTGGATATCCCGAATCGCCGACGCGCTAGAACTCAAAGAATTCTCGCAAGTGGAAATGTGTGGAAACGCTGCCTCCGAGCTTTCAATTCAAACATGCCCCTTTGCTACAGCCTCTCTAAAGTTAATAGTTCAACCAAGGACTGATGCGGCAGGACAAATTTACTTGCTGGCTCGAGATCTTACTCGCACGTTTGGGTCGTCTACCAGCTTCCAACGGTGTCACTTATATCAATTGGATAGTTCGCTCAAGCTGCCATCTCAACTTTCCTGCTCCGATGCGACACTGTTACTCTGCCTTTGGTTTAGTGTTGCATTCACAAAGGCATACTTGTTTCACATCGGTATGGCAGGCACCCCTACATGGGACTCCAGCGGAGCTCAAGAGACCATCGAAAACGTCCTGTACAGCTGCGACACCCAGCGATGCCAGCTCCGGATGATATTGAACCAACTGCACTCTAGACCATTTTCTGGTGCAGGAAATTCAGGGATCTTAATATTAAGCGACCAAAGCGCTAGTGCAATACCTAAACACAACAAATATGAGCGACCGCTTGTAGACTGCGTTAGCTCCTCCGAGTGTGCTACTGATTGCGTGTACCTTTCTTCTCTTTCTCCTATCTCTTTTCTCCCCTTTATTAATTTCTCCTAGTGCAGGATTGGAAACCGGACATGCGTCTGGTTAATTACCCTCCCTGCCTTTCCTTGCTTCTTTAGCTTTCTCTCTCCCATAGCTAATGCGGTGGCTGACAGCGATAATTATTCTCCCGCTTTGCGTCCCCCTGGGCCCATAACTGCTTCGGTGGTTTCCTCGTATCTCACAGCGCTGCATTTGAAGAAAGCTATAACTCTTAGTTTTTGACACATCTTAAGACAGTAATTATGAGCAAGCTGTGAAGGGGCGACAGATTCATACAAATGGCACTCAGATGACCTGGCAGGAAAGATGTAAGCAAGCAGCATAAACTCCCCAGTGAGAAAGAAAGAAAAAAGAGGAAAGCAGGAAGGTTAGCCTGTGCGAATTTCATTCTTCAAGGAACATACCTGAGCAGTACGTGGCATTTGGAGTTTGCGTCGATCCTGCCACAAGTTTCAGCAGAGCTAAAACAAAGGCACCGGTAATCATACTGAACATAAGTGTTGCGGAATCTGTTTACCGCGCCAGTAAAACAACGTTTCAGCTGCCAGTGATTTCGGTGGTCTTCATCACACAATTTATACACGGCAGCACATCCGTTGCTGAAAGCATTCGTCTGCATTGCACAATTTTCCACAGGATGTACCATTCGAGTAACGACATCAACCCTCTCAACATTCATGCGCGCACCTGTTTACCCTGCATATGCAAACACGTTAAAGAGGTCATGACACCCAACTTTCGACCGTAATCTGTGTAGTACGGGTTGGTCCGCGTACGTTCACAAACAATATGGCTAAATTTCAGCGTATCCGGCCGTGCCGGTAGTTTATAATTAAATATTTTTATAAACGAGCGAGTGGCCTGGTGGTCGGACAACACTGGCGCGCTCGCTAGCCGTGACGTAACAAACTGCTTGCTCCGCGAGCTTCTACATGGTGGGCAGTCCAGTGGCGATCGTGTTTCATGGGCAGCTGCGCTTGCAATCAAGTTGTTTCAGCGTTTTGGAACGTGCCACTGGAACTAAATGACTTGCAGTGGTAGAAGCAATGCATGCTGCGCTGTGGGGTGCCAGTGTGTACAGAGCTGGGAGAGTACTAGCGTCACACTGAGTACATGCCGTTTGCTTCAGATAATGTTCTGAATCTTCAGAACAAATGTAAAAGCAACGGTCAGTGCGCGCAGCATTGTTACCACCACTTAATAAGTCGGGCATACACGTATTGTAGCAAACAAAGGTCTGCACGCCTTACCAATTCCATTGCGCAAAGAGTGCTCGCGAATGCAGTGTCTCTTAATCGTTAGGCTCGCTTATCAACCTGGCACGCTTGTAATAAAGGTACTTACCATTGTGGAAGGCCGTCAGCAACGTCTGCCGCAAAAGCGAGGTCGTTTGCATCTGGGTTTGCCCCACCTTCGACGCTTTGTTCGTCGCTCGAGCTGGTAGCGATATGGTCGAAATCAAAATGGGTAGCGTACACGGCGTCATTGTCGCTTTTGCTGCTCGATAAATCATTGCCCGAATCTTCAGCTGATGCTGGTGCCTACGACATGGTGATGGTACCGGTACCACTTCGCAACACTTGCGACACGTGCGGACCACGCGGCAAGCAACACTCGCCACACAGTGAACAAACTGACCGCGTGCCGAAGGCCCGAAGGTGGTGGCGTTTGGTAGCAGTTTACGGCACTGCTACCATCAGTTTGTGACGTCACGCACGCCACGGCAAAATGGCAGTCACCGGTGGTGGGCGAATTTTACAGCCGAAGACTTCCACGGCTTATTTTAGAAATAATCTTTCACAGTCCCGTTTCAACACGTGTACAAGCATACTTGACCCTCTACCTCCATTTTTCGCCGAAAACAGCTAATTGTTGAGTGGAGACCTCTTTAAGATAGAAGTGCACAGTAGATAACTCCACAGTATAAACGGTGTACATGTCTACCTTGTAAAGAACCAAAGCTTTTGTGAATGAGCAAGCGGTACGTGTGGTTATCTTCATAAAATCAAAATTTAAAGTTCTGGTTTCATGGCGGCAAGTTTTGGCTACTTCGGGCCAGCCTTTAAATATTATGATCCGGTGGCCGCAGACATCATCAATCAATTAACCAACGATTCAGTCAACTTATTTACCATGTCGGAAAGTAGAGGGCCCTAAATATATCTTTTGAGCTTGACTAAACTTCCCAGTAGATTACCAAAAGGAATACCCTGTTTAAGAGGTTACTATGATCCTGCGACCACTCTGTGAATAAATGTTTTAGGGGCGCCCCGCCGCGGTGGTCTAGTGACTAAGGTACTCGGCTGCTGACCCCCAGGTCGCGGGTTCGAATCCCGGCTGCGGCGGCTGCATTTCTGATGCAGGCGGAAATGTTGTAGGCCCGTGTGCTCAAGATTTGGGTGCACGTTAAAGAACCCCAGGTGGTCGAAATTTCCGGAGCCTCCACTACGGCGTTTCTCACAATCATATGGTGGTTTTGGGACGTTAAACCTCACATATCAATCGAATCAATCAATCAATGTTTTAGGGGCGAAGCTCCTTAGGGTGCGGGTCGTTCCCTACTCTCTCATAGTATGTGTTAGTGGCCACTTCTAGTTAGTTTCAAGAACTGCTTACTAGATGGCGCGGTGTGTATATGTCCTTGGAAATAATCTCACTGGATGACGTTAGTGGTTTTAGTATAGTTGACGAATAAAGAGGATAGATGGCACTGTTATAATAAGAAATCAACATATCCACGGAGTAAATGATGATGATAGGGGCGAAACGTCCATCCATCCGTCCGCTAGCGTTCCAATAGTGCTACGGCCCTCCCCCTACTCTGATGTGTGCTCTAGTGTGATAGAAGCGGATAGACGGACGGACTGACAGACAGACACGAACAGACGGAAGCTTCGCCCCACTCATCATCATTCACTCCATGAATATGCAGTGAATTTTCACACACACACACACGCACACACACACACACTCACTCACTCACACACTCACTAACTCCACCTCGCGGTGAGAGCTCGCGAGACCGAAGACGCCAGCATTAGCAGCAACTAAAGAGTCAGTCCCAGAATCGATTCGTAGGCGGCGGCAGCACCGAGGACTCGCGCAACTGAAGCTAACCGAGCTCGTCAACAAGCGGATGCCGAAGGGAGAGCCCGAGAAGCAGAGGCGGCACGCAAGCAGCCGCAAGAGTACCTAGAATAATTGACCAATAAAAGAGCGAGGGATTGCGGAATGCACCGTCTGCTACCGGATTCTGGTTCGAGGAGAATACACGACGGCAAACCGCTTCGCCGCAAGCCTCAGGTTATTCAGGATTCGCGCGCGCGGTCGCCCGTTTATCTTCGTCCTGATAAACCATGGTCGGTTGTTCAGCCGTTGGCTGCTCCAACTCGAGCGTGCAAGGCCAACGCAGGTATCAATTCCCATGTAATAATGACAGAAAAATGAGCTGGGCTGCCACTGTGCTGAACGCGACAGCGACAGGTAGCCTTTGAGTACGAAACTTTGAAGCCAGAGTGTGCGAAAACCATTTCATCACAGGTACGTGTGTATTCCACACTAAAAAAAGCGTACGCATGAGTTTTCTGTGAATATCATATTGAGAAATAAATTGTCGCGCAGGTGCGCCTAGCGAAGATATTATGGAAGCGAACGGGCGAAATCTACCTGTCATACGAGATTAGCGCCGGTCATTGCACCCATATATATGATAAAAAAAACGCGAAAGCTTCCCTCGACACTAAGTTTACACGAAGCGCTGTACGAGTTCATTTGCATTTATCGTGGTCAAATTGTGCGCCAGGACGGCACCTAAAGGAAGAAGTGTGTTAAACAAGCGCAGGGTTTCGATTATTCGGCGCCGTCTATGTCTGACTGTATTGTTTATGGGCCGCCGTGTCGCGCAGCTTGACGAAGATCAGCGTTCAAATAAGCATTTGGCTTCGACTAAAGAATGCATTTTATAGCGTGCTGAAGGCTAGAAAAAAAACATCTCAACGCGCTCAATGAGTGCTGCGCTTCATGCCGATTGACTGACGATGTCGGCCGAAGCAGCGATCCCGAAATGAACTTTTAGCACACTGCTACAGTCATCCCCATCCCTTGAGATCTTTAAAATGGTTACTTTATATCTGCAGTAACTTATCATACAATGAAAACTGTTTTTTTTTTCTATCGACTGATCTGTTAGTCAAACCGACAGCACCACGAGAAGCATAAAAGTATCGCAGATCGTTTTAGAGCGATAAAAAAAACGTTTCCTGACCGTTCATGGCTTTCGTAACTTGTCATAGTCACAGTCACGGTACGCAAAAAAAAAAAAACACCTTCTAAACCATTGGCATTGCATGGAGAGGTGCTTTTTTCAACGGATCAGTACAAAAATGCGTGCGTACCACTTGCTGGCCCGTGTGGAGCGTCGAACCGGAAGCCGTCCTATCCCACAGTTCCCTGCGATTGCCCATTTTACCGGTCACCCATTGGAGCGGGCGTGGGAAGCAATGGTCAAGCGCCGGAAGCGATAACTAAAGGTCTGAATACACGTACCTGTTGCAGCGCGTCGGCGCGTGGCTTTCTTGATTGATTGATTGATTGATTGATTGATTTGTGGGGTTTAACGTCCCAAAACCACCATTTGATTATGAGAGACGCCGTAGTGGAGGGCTTCAGAAATTTCGACCACCTGGGGTTCTTTAACGTGCACCCAACGTGCACCTGTTTAACGTGCTTCCCCTCGTAGGGAGAGAGCACGCTTCGGCACTGCGCCAAAAAGTCACGTGACCCTCTGCAACCGGTACGTGTGGTCAGGCCATAACTGAGCTCGGTGGCGCCGACGCGCGCTTCAGACGCGACTTACTTGATCGCTCGTTCGGACACAGCTGTGAGGTGTGCGACCACTTGTGGTTTGACAACAACCTCACTCTGTTGTATCAACCCAAAACTGGGCGCGAAACTCTCCCACTCATTCCCTCGCCACCCAGAGACGTCACATCAACGTCTTCTACTGAACGTGGCATATACGAACCGCTACATGAACCGCGTGGGACGTACCACAAGTCGATGTTGTGGTAACTGTGGCAGCACAGGTCCCTACGTGGGACTTAGCGGAGTGCGTGACCCAGTCACGTTCCGCCGGACCAAAATAAGGTTACTTTGCTTCCTTCCTTCTTTCCTTGGCAACAACCTCTCCAGCATCGCCTCCATCCGCGACGACCAGTCCCGTGCCAACGCTGCAACTTCGCAGGATCCTCTCGCCACCTACTTCACCCACCACAAAATTGTAATCTTTAAACAAAAACGCATCCCACTGCTTTGTAATCAGCGGTGTAATCCTTGAATATAATTTCATCGATATACAAATCATTGAATATTCTGTGATATGAGTGTGCATAATCACACCGATATGTAAAAAAAAAACGTATAGTATAGACGTGTATATATGGTCAACCCTATATCAGCATGTCGACACTTTGTATGATGCAGCTTATAATTGAAGCTTCACCCCACTCATCATCATTTACTTCGTGAAGCTGGCGGGATTTTTCGGCTTGTCTTTCTTTTCTGGCGATCTTTTTTTTTTTCTTTTCGACCTGGTCAGTGTATTCGGTCTAAATACACACGTTTTCTCTGCGCCAACTGTTCCTACAAGCGCTGTAAATGCCCAGCTGCTATTTTGCAGAAAAGCAAGCTGGTGACGGCAGCCTTGGTGAAGGCCTAATAATATCAGGACTGTTGTAGATTTGTCAAGTCTAAACGAAAGTTCATCGCACGTGAATCAATGTAAACGAATATAAAACTACAAAATGTTAATCATACCGGCTCCCAACATTCATATGTCAGTGCCGTTTTTTAACAACAAAAAAAACACCAGGCATGCACGCAATGCGCAGCATAGTCACAGCTAAAGCTGGACCTATCAGAGCAATTCTTAAACGCTCTTTCAGCAACTACTGTAAGCACACTGGTAGCGTACCCACTACGCCACAAATCTTCATAACTTTTGTGTAGTAGGGAGTTATTAGTGATTACTCTCTATCCCGTCGTCAGTTCACGTCCTTGAGGAGAAGATTCATCGCCTCGTCTCTTCGAAATCTAGGTTTGGGAATATCAGAATCAGTTGTTCTTTCTTTTGGCGCCTCTATTCTGGGCCAGAGTCAAAGGGATGTTTTCTACGCCAGAGAGCAATTCATCAGTCAGTCGAAAAGTATGTCTAGCTCAATTTTTCATCCTTTAAATATTTCATTACTAAAATTTCGTACTTAAGTTTGTTATATTGTTTATTTCTAGCTTACATGAGTAGTATGCCAAAGAAAATACTGAAAAAATTCACCAACTACTTGGCCAATCTCCTCTATTGGGTATGAGTCATGAGAGGATGAGAAGAAAGATCTTCGTCATTTTTCCGAAAAAGCGTGGTACCTGCTACACAATTGCAAGTGATTTCGTGCAATTTTTATTATCCTGTTACTGACAACGACAAATCATTATTTCTGGAGCTTTAGTAATGGGTCGGAGCATCCGACGACCCACTCGGTAAGCAATTCGCGTTGTTTGACACCTGATTGTTCCTTGGCGGTTTTAAAAAGCTCTATTACGCATAATAACTCGATTCCTTTCCCGACATCAAACCTACCTAAGGTTTGATGTCGGGAGTTTCAAGCACCTATGTGGCTCAGTAGTAGAACACTGGGCTGGCACGCAGACGACCTGGTGCGGAATCTAATCAAGACCTTGGTGTTTTTCATTCTCTTCTTTTTTTTTCCATTCGCGTGATTGTGGTTACGGACACCGGCGCCAGTGGACCACTACGGCACACGTGACCCTTGCTTTGATCTCATAACAGCTTTCGCTGTAAAAAATAGAGGCAAGAAAAACTCCAGAGGCACTAAGATGAGACACCCGACTTAAATGGAGGCGGAAATGTTGTAGGCCCGTGTGCTCAGATTTGGGTGCACGTTAAAGAACCCCAGGTGGTCTAAATTTCCGGAGCCCTCCACTACGGCGTCTCTCATAATCATATAGTGGTTTTGGGACGTTAAACCCCACATATCAATCAATCAATCACCCGACTTGAGTACATTACAACAGCATCATTTTTGTACCTAACTGGCGCGTTACTGACGCGCGATTTGATGTGTGCCGCATGTCAGTACAGTCGTGAAAAAACTAAACACGAAGCGTGGTATGCAAATCATCGATTACGAAACTATATACCCATGTAACATGTATCTGAATGTAATAAAACTTAGAAAGTAACCAGAAATTGCATACCTTTGAGTATACTCTCGCTGTTCGAAACGATAGCGCATCCTCGACTTATACAACCACAAGCACTCCTTCCGTTTCCTACAAACAGGAACATATCCCTCACCGGCAGTTTATGCAAGATTCACAAGCGAACTAAGGCCGCGGGATGCACCCGAGGCGGTACATCGCGATGCATCTTACAACACACGCTGTGGCAATGCCCCAGTTGCGCGTGTCCGACGGGTGTCCAACCACAGAAAAGGACTGCGATACACTCCTCACACATCCCCACAAGGACGACCAGTTCTGGGCCGTCCAGAGGGCTCATGACCTGAACGTCGAGTTAAAACTCCCGGTCCCATCATGGGCACGGACCACTGACGAGGACCCTTAAGGTGCGATCGCCTTCTCAGGACCAAATAGACTTATTCAGTCACCCCACCGCGGTGGTCTAGTGGCTAAGGTACTCGGCTGCTGACCCGCAGGTCACGGGATCGAATCCCGGCTGCGGCGGCTGAATGTCCGATGGAGGCGGAAACGTTGTAGGCTTGTGTGCTCAGATTTAGGTGCACGTTAAAGAACGCCAGGTGGTCGAAATTTCCGGAGCCCTCCACTACGGCGTCTCTCATAATCATATCATGGTTTCGGGATGTTAAACCCCACAAATCAATCAATCAAACTTATTCAGTCAGTCAGTTTTGTGTTTAATTGTGAAGCAATGTAAGTTTTATATCAAAATAATAAACTGAAACCCAAACATTGAAACGAATTGTCAATTCGAACATTTATTAATGAAGATGTTCCTTGCTTCGGGACACGATGTGTTGAGTAGGTGTTTTTATGATTGGTTGGTGCATTAATGGTGCAAAGTGTTCCGCTCACTGTTATTACTAGCTGTTATTATGTTATTTCTGTATTTAGTGATCGTGTTCTGAATGCACTTGTGATTATGTTCTTGAGGATTGATTACGGTCTAGTTAAATTCTAACTTTCAAATCCGCTGTCTGAGCAGTCCCAGCAAGGTGAAGCGTAGACAGGAGGTTGAAGTCCTTTTTTTGCCTTACCTCACGGGTAAAACCTACGTGTGTTATGCCCAAATAAAGTTTACTCATTGAAAAAAAAAATACTGAAATGGTACTGTGCACTAAATCGCAGAAATGCCTCGCGCGCAGAGCACAACATTTTTGTGGCATAATCTGTAGAAATGAGAAAGACCGCTGCTTTAAGCGAAAAGCTACAATGTTTTGCTTCTAACGCAGTGAGACTGTAATACCAAGGTAATTAACACATATTTCGCCGTTCGTCATTAATTGAAAGACGGAGATATATTTCGAAAGTATACCTATATGCTCATTATAGAAAAAATCACAGTCGTGAGACTACTGGCACGTTGTGATAAAATACGCGGTCAGAACTAAATTAACCACATTGTTATTCACTCTCCAAAGAATTTTTTTTGAATGGTTCTCATTAAATCAACCTTGGATTTTTTTCCTCCGCCGTGGTGGTGTAGCAGTTAAGGTGCTGACGCCAAGGTCGCGGGTTCGACACCGGCCGTGGCGGATGCATTTTTGACGGAGGCCGGTAGAAGCCCACGTGGTGCGTGACGTCAGCGCACGTCAAAAAACGCCCGATGGTCAAAACTTTCCCGAGTCCTGCACAATGGCCTCTCTCATAACCGCATCGTAAAGTTTGGGACGCAAAACCCCAAGTATTATCATTGCCTCAGAGATGCTAGGTTCGCGCCGTCTTTCTCTCTGGCCGTCCAGATCGCAGCGCTCCACAGCAAACCCAACAGGAATCGAACCCACGAACATTCCGCGTGGCAGGGAAGTGCTCCACCACAGAACCACGCCAGGTTTCGAAACTACTTTGGAAAAGGGCCCTGCGCAGGCTTAAGTTTGGCGAAGCGTCAATTGGTAGTCGCAGTGCTGGGCATTTCCTTTTATGATCGTTACATATGTACTCCTACGGAACACGCTTCACGTCGGGTTAGCGTCCATTGTTTCTTAATGCCACCTGATGAAGTGTGTCAACGTAGCATATTCCAGGACTACCATCCCCACTACCACGAGCGCTACCTACTAGCTTATCATACTATACATACCAGCTGCTGGTGCTTTTAATACCCATGTTGCTGTGGGGATCTTTACGCAACTGTGATTGATTATATGCTTACGTTCAACATATGTCTGCACATACATTTGTAGGTATATTTAGTGCCGCTTTGTAACGCATTGCTCTATAAAAAATAATCACATGGTGGTTTGGGACGTCAAACCCCACATATCAATCAAATTACCGTGACGCGTATGCGAATTCAGGCATGCGAATCGTAGCGCGATAGATAACTTGGCGATCGGCTCACTGATAACACGGATAATAGTAGCCACTGCAGCGCGTTCAAGAAAGAAACCGGACCGCGGGAATACTGATGCATGAAAGTGCAGCGAGCAAAATCTTTCGCACCCTTGACCTTGTTTCTTATCTAGAAGACATTGGTCGCCAGGCACACGTTTGTTGCGACTGCACCTCACACAGCACATTGTTTCCGCAGAAACCGACGCAAGCACTCTGCGTTATGACTATCGTCTTCCGACGCCTTCTGTAGTGAAGCATGTAGTTAAGGAACCATTCTTTTTCTTTCCTTCCCGTTTGCTGACTCCTTTTAATATAACTGTTTTTTTCCCGGTTCTGTGGCTGAGCCCAACAGGCACGTCTAGTAACATTCTTTCTTCTAAAGTGACGTTCTCTTAACGCACCCACCATGGTTGTTTCAACTGTTGTTACACATTTAAACTCCGAAACGTTACAGCGCCACCTGCGGTGATGTATACACCTTCGAGCAAACGCACACATCCAGTTCTTAATGCCGTGACGATCAACCATTCCAGAGGCGACATCGCTACAAGCCCCGCGTGCCCCAACAATTCCATGAAACAGTTCTTTCTCTTCTGCATGCCTCAAAGGGATCCAAAAATGCATAACTTAATGGATCAGCTTATATTGACAAATTGCACTCTGAGAGCTCTAATGTCATTCATTTCACTACAGTGGGTTTATTATAGAGAAGAAGATTGAGGTCAAAGTATTATGTTTTAAATTTCGCGCCAAAATTTTCACACGTGACGTCACCGATTTCAAATTGTTCTTTTAATATTTTGGCGACATTGGTCCCTGTGAAATTTACAAAATGTGGTATGTGAATGGTATATAAAGTCTGTAAACTACTTGAAGGACTTCATTTTTACCGATTAATAACTACGTATGACCTAGTAGGCGCCATCAATATCTCTGACGTCACAGCATTCGTTGCGAGAATTTGAAGGTGGCGTCGCTACCCACGCTTTTCTTTTCGTGCGTATCCTCGCTTGACGAACCTATTCTCGCGGTACGAGTGGCGCTATATATTGTGAAACTGTAATTTAATAATACAACAAAATCGTTTTTCTCTTTAGCGTCCCTTTAGGCAGAGTCGTGAGTTGGCCTAGTTGGTGGAAGTTCTTCGTGGTATAGCAATTACCCTAACGCAGTCCAGAAACACATCTCACACACACATAGATTTAAGGCACTAGCCATTCTTTATTTTTATCTTTTTTTTTTTCAAAGTACATCATCGTTTCATGTTATTCACACAATCACTCCACAGAATGATGTCAGCAGTCGCACGCATCATCACGTAGATCTGGGCAGCTTCAAACACATAACAAATTGTCGCACTTCAGAAAAATTAGTTGCACTTAAAAAATAGGAAGCGCACAATACTCGAGACACATTTTTAACGATGAGCAGGACATGAAAGGGGTACTAAATGTGAAGATTATTCTAATGCATTGGTTAACGAGTCCTCTCAGATAGCAAATGAACTTCCGCTTCTTTAACAAAAGTCCTGGTAAAAGCACAAAAACTGATAAAACATTAAACACGCATTGCAATGCCAGCAGTTTCTCACACCATGGTTGCACGGTGTTATCACGTTCCATGGCGCAACTATCAATATAAGCAATTGTTCTTTGGTATGTAAAAACTATGCTGTGTTAAATGATCTCCTTAGAAAACCTACTCTCCACCCGTAAATTCCTATATTGTCGTATGCCTACAGTCACTGTAAACTCTGTTGCAATGGTTACAGCTTAAGTATTTTTATATTACAAGTAGAGCCTGAAATTTTATAATGAATGATAAAGAAATCTTACATTTGACAAGACGGCAAATCACCGTTCCACAGAACTGGCTCAATAGCCTTAAAAAGACTATAGCGGCACGGGTGGAACATAGGTTCTTGGTTTTGTGAGGTAACTCTCGGTAGAACCATTCGTGCAACCTTCTTTCCGTCAACTTTTTGCCTTGTGAGGAGGGAGGCCGTAATTGTTTGTAAGTACGCTTACTTTGCATAGCATGCAAAACAGTCTGCATCAAAATCAACAAATACAAACAATTTCCCGGGGTTGTGGTAGCACAATCTAGGACAGTTCTAGGACAGCACATGCTCAAATACACAACCTCAACTATGATTTTGCGACATGATCACATCTCTTGAGTTCGTCAGATCAGGCTAAATTATCATAATTTTTCCTTGCCATCATTAAGTACCTTCAGCACGTATCCTTCAAGGTCACATTCATACAACGCGTTACCTTCCTCCATGCATAGTTTAACCTTCTCTAGAGAACAAACACAATTCATAATGTGAAAAAATTATATTGAAGTTCTCAATAACATGCAACATCAAATTCTCCCTTTATTGTCTCCTAAAACGTATGGTTTCGTGTACCTACATCATTCTTTTCTCACTTTTACAAACTATTGCTGCTTGTGCATGAATCTGCAAACTTCATTTCAATGTAGCAACATGTTATATCACACATTCTTATTTATTTTGAATTGCACATGCAAACAGAAATTTTAGACTAAAAAGAAATACCTGCGTAATGTTCATAACAAGTCATTTTTTTTCTGGGATTAAACTCGTGAAGTAAACAAAATTCATGAAGTTGAACTCAGTGTGAGCTACGTGTAAACAGATTTGACTAAATAATGTAGATTGAGCAGAAATGACTATTTTCTCAAAAATACCGAAAATTCAGTCCCAAGCCTGCCAAGGTAACTTCTATTTACTACATGCGCAAAACGAGGAGTGTGCAAGTACGTACTACGTGTCCTCCACAACAAGTTCAAAAAAGCCCTGATTCACGAACGCTCAAAAGTACAACACGCATATATAAAACAGCACTGAACACCTAAATGCATTTTTACGTACAGAAGTCACATACATGACAAAACGGCAAAACTGTGTGCCCTGTACAAATGAAAAAGTGCATATATTATTATCGACTGACTAGAGAACAACCTGTTCAGAGCAAGTAAACATCAAAACTGCGTATTTACGTCTTAGAGGAGATGGGAAAGAATACACCTACATTTAGGTTTATGAATATGCACATTAACACATGTGCCAAAAATCGCAAGTGCCTTCGCATCACATATGGACCATTGTGAAGGGGGCCTTTGGTTCACTGATTGAGAGCATGTATTTTCACACGAGATACAAAAGCTAAGTCGGGTTTTTCAAACTCAAGTACTCGGTGCGAGTTCCTCAAAAGAAATTGTTCTTGAAGTTCTGGCCATATTCAGTCCCCTGATCCATGGCAGCTAGATTTTTCTGAATGACACCTAAGGACACGGCCCTTTCTCCCCGGCCGCTTCAGAACTTTATTTTTAACAGGAAGAAGATACAGGACTATTGAACTGCAGTCGCAGTTTTCAAGAGCTTCCTCTCTGTTGATAGTATCGAATCCTGCTGCCACACTCCGCCTCCTATGGGACACATAGTTTATGTTTTCAAAAAACCTGGCATACGAAAACACTGGCACTTCCCAAGTCTACAAAAAATGTTGATCTAGATCCACAAAGACGTTACTAAAAAAGTGCACGCACCCACACTGTATTGACACAGGCAACTAAACAAATAACATAGAGTGATATTTCTGTAGAGATTCAAGCTGCTGTTACTGTGTCACTTAGTTTTCCACGTGGGCCGCATCGCAAGAAATAGCCACTTTGTTTAATCGCAATGAACAGTAATAACAACAGAGAATCGAAGCACTAATGCTGTCCCATTCAGTGTCCATGTGCAATGCGCAGGCGCAAACCTCACAAGTGCAGACACGACACATCAAAATTGTTAAATATATAAAAGTACACGATAAGAAGCACTAGTCGTATTTCAATCGTCACGTAATCCGTTGTAGCTTGTGCATGACACGCACGACTTGGCACAATATTTTGTATTTTGTTTCTTGTGGCAGTATTGTGGTTGATCAATAAAAATGTTGCCAATTCGTTTGAGGTCGAACTTTAATGGCAAAGTAAATAAAAACGAGACACCAGTCAAGGTGCATGAAAACTGATTGCTAGTGCATTGAAAAAAATGCACATCAAGATAATGCTACCATCGCACATAAGAAAAATTTCTTGAATAGTGAAAACTTCGAGGACACACCGTAGCAATCTGAAACAAAATCATGGCGAAATCCCGAGGTACTGCAGAACACCGGGGAAAACATCAATCTGTTTACTGTGTACTAATCTGTCACCAAAAATGTTCATCAGTGCTCATCGCCGAAATCACGAAAAATGGGTTTGTGCTGCCCAAGGCTTTCTGAACCCTACTGGTGCTTGGGTGTTATTTTTGTGAGCAGCTGGCCATCTCTCATGATTTTACCGTCATCCTAATAAGACAACTTCCATACATACTCACCTGAGAGCAAGCACTTACAATAAACGCATCACAACAATGACTATAGTGAACAGAATAAAGTGACAAAAACAACATCAAAAGTGCATATAACATCGTGCATGGTCTTGTCAGTGCGCATTCGAAGAGTGATTAGCAATAAGCACATCACCTCCCTTTAAACATGATGATAGCCATTGAAAATCACAGAAGACAAAAAAAACTTGCAGTGTTCGTAACATAACGGGTGATGAGTGCGTTGACAATGGACTCATTCACGTGCGGGCAGAGCAAGAGGCGTGAGCACTAGTAAAATCCCTTCACGTTCTAGGGTAAATTGCATGTTTGTCTGTGAGCTGTAAAGACATATTCAAGACAATGGCTAATACCCCTGACACGTGGGCAAAAGTAAAGTACTCTGCATTAAACTCCTTTTTGCTGCTCTGCCAGAATGTTTGCAGGAAGAAGTTGCGCCGATGACACACGACATGGGACTAAGTACTTCGGGTGGTTTGTGGCCTCCATTATTAGCTCTGGTTTTAATAGTGAGCCCCCACAAATAATGAAAAAGAAGAGCCATTGCCCATTAAATCGGCAAGAGAGCTGATTTTATGAAATCACACAGTTGTAGACGGGGCTTTTCAAGGCGGCACCCACTGCGCACAAAGTAATACACCACGCTATCGATAGCGCAGATGACACTGCCAGAATTCAACGTGGCAACGCTAGCGACATTATGCGGGCATACAAGGAGTGACGTCGCTGATCGGCAGTGCATTTTTAGGGATAAATCATACCTACAACATCACAGCAGGGATTAGGCGGCACCAATGGAGCCTTCGTTGAGGGCTTCATTGTTGAGTTGTGCACGCTGTGTGTGAAAAAAAACAAACATTCACGTTGAAATAGCAGAGGTCTAGTCTGCTTTCCCATAGAGTAACATTGTCGGGATGGAGATACTTCATTGTCATGTGTCACAGCGCATCAACAATTTCCTGGAAGATATCCCCTTACGTAAATGACTCCACAGTGCCCGCGTGTCAGGGGTAGACTAAGGCCCACTCCCCAGCCTTGCGAAAGGAGTGGATGCCTAGACTAGATGAGAATGGACGCGTGTTCACATCACACGTTTCTTGCTGCATTATTTTCGTCAGGTACAATCTCGAGATTGTGATGCAGAGTGGGTGGATGTAAAGTGTTGAGCATGGGTCACGGCTGCTGTGCGCTAGTGTGTGCACCGACGAATCTAAATGACATCTTCCAAAGACTTGAGACGATATTGCGATGAAGAGTTGACCGCAAACAATTTTTTTTCTCACGTACAACCACCTAAGAACGAGTGACCAAGAAAATCATAATGTGGAACGCTTTTGGCCCACTATCCTAAAACCGAATACTCAACCTCTTTATCAGGGAACTCTGAAGCTTACGGCTTCATCATCAAACGAAAACATGAACTGAGATTATTCGGATAGTGGCAGACTTCACCTACACTTTAAAAGAAAATTTTTGTCAGCTATGCGTTTCTACATGCTTTCTGAATGTTCTTGCTATTAGTTACCCTCAACAAAATTTAGTTCTGTCATGCAATGCAGAAGTTCTAAAGATGGAGGCTTCAAGACTGGGTGTGGCTGGAGCTACCGTTTCAGCAAAATGCCTTCTAGATGACAATACCTTGAACACTACAAGACCACTTGACAAACCGTTGTCTCTGCTAGCACATCCTCTTCAAGAACATTCATTTCTTCAATGTACTTCTTCCTGATGCACAAACAGACATTCACAATTTAAATCCGCAAAAGCACGTCAGATGTCGCGACAGTCAGCATAGTTTTCCGATAATCATGACTACCGATGCCAAATTTAAATCTTGTTGTGTGTCAGCTCCTGCATAACAGTGGCTCTGTGTAAAATTGTGGCCGCAGCATATATACAAATCGAGCGGCCACCATTCAAATGACATCAAAAAAAGAAAAACGATGTCAAGCGCTCATTGCCACTCATGCTGCCACTGAATGTCGCTGAATGAGTAAATTCTCGTAATAGCCCTGATGGAAGGATGTCAAATTTCAGGCGGCATTAAACTGTTCAATAAAAGGCATTCCCCCATTTTGGACACTTTCCGATGAATGTTTCAACACATATTTTAAAACATCATGGATTTTCTTCTAGTTGCCGTAGGTCGAGTGTGGACAATGGGCAACACCTTGCTGCATTCTTCCAAAACAAGCACGAATAAATATTACAACGGAATTCTTGATTGTGGCACGTCAGCGCCTAAAATCTGTGGCCATCTTAATACGGAAAATAAATTGAGTGAAGTGTGTATTGCCAGACAATGTCGCTGCTATCGTGGCAAGCACATATCGAGCTCCATGTCTGTCTCACGGCTTCTTTCCTTCGTTGTCGGGGACGTTGAAGTAACATGCATCAAAACATTGCTGATTGTATAGCTGACAGTGCATTATTCAGCTGTGCTGCTCGCTGTTAGATTCGAACTTCTCGAGTACTTCTTGGCACTAACATCTTTTTCCCACCATTATCCAGAGGTATAGAAGACTGTCAATGGCTTGTTTGCAACAATTAGTGTCATCACAACAACAGTGACAATGTTAAGAACAGAAAGCTAATAATAATTAAAAGCTGAGAACCTTCTATGCTACGAATTCTTGTGGTTGGAACCAATAAATAGATTGATTTCATTTCCTTGTACTTGTCATTGCTATTTTGTCCATATAAAAAAAACATGCTCATGATTCTTGTCAGATAAGCATAATGCATGCCTAATATGCCTCAAAACTTTATATTTATCTTCTACAGATTATCTTATGATATTTGATCCACCATCATTCCCTTTACCCTTTCATGTGCGTCCCACCCTTGGCAATGTGTATCCTGAAATCTATTACGACTGGTAAAACTGGCATGCAAAGACGGCTAATTGCTGTGTTCATATTCCCAATGACGATGACGGCATTCGCTGCTTCAATATTTCATAAATATGGGGAAGAAAATGTGATTAGCTCTTTGCATTCATAATGAAAAGTGGTGTATTGCTTCACCACATAGTATCGCACCCTTAGATATGTGCAAGTGCTGCATACTTCTCGTTTTATATTGCTCGCAGCTTTACTTATTTTGCATATCACATGTGCATAGCTTCAATGTATATGCCGACAAGGGTACCAATGAGGACTTATTCAGGGACTGACTTTGAGCATAGCAGAGCAGGAGGCAAGGACACCAGACGCAACAACTTACATGAACTAAAAGAGTTTCTTACTGTGTCTCTGCTTCCTACTGCACTCTGCTCGAAGACATGCAGTTCAATATGGTGATAAACCTCAATGAAGTGAAATTTTTAAAACGAAGGATAGCTATGAGTTTTTTATCCCGCTTGTTATCTGTACAAAACCGTTTCATAGTCACAACAATAAATAAAACACATATAAACCTTTGTTAAGTGCAGAGTGCATGAATAGTAAAATTCCTCAAACAAATAAAAAAACCATTTATCTAAGTGCGGTCTTATATCCACCCAATAAAATTCAGTACGACTTTTGTTTGTCAGCCTCCACATGACAGAAACGCTGACCAGTGGTAAAAACAATTTCAAATTTTCTCGCAAGCAACACCATGAGGAAGTCCAGTTAATGAGCTGCTCTTCACTGAGCGAAAATTGAAAGGTTTGCAAATTTCTCATCTTTCGCTTAATGGCCGACGTACATGACCAGTAGATCAAATTCTGTGTATGCTCTGTAACTTTAGTAGACCCTGCCTGCAATATCGGTCATTGTCTGGGAACTTCGAATTATGAACTCTCAACAAAACTTTCAGCCCATGATACCATTACCTCACTCTAGAAATGCAAGCACGTGCGAAATTTACATTTCCGAATTCTACGTTCAAGTCCCGAACCGCAAGCTTCGGATTGCCCATTTTCGCGATTAAGGGCAATTCTATCTTGCCGAAATCTATCCTGACTCGAACACAACAAAACACTTATCTTTGATTCTTGTTAGAAAACTTCTAAGTATCTATGTATCCCGACTTACAGAGATACGATAAAACGATACGAACAATGCCACAGACGTGGAGACCGAGCCGACAGTGTGACGTCTTTTTTCACTTGCGCCCTCCAGCGGGGTCGTTTGCCTTTGCAGCGATGCCCTTGGCACCGGCGAAGAAGACCCGGTCGAGCAGCGACTGCTTGGAGCGCCTCCTGTGGGCGTAGACGTCGCGGCAGAGGTCGGCGAACGCCTGCGCCACCTGGTGCACCTGCTCGGAGGCCGTGAGCTCGACGAAACCATCATCTGCATCCTTGGCCAGGATCTCGCCTTCCTCCGTGCTCACCTATCAAGACGAAATCAAGGGCTGTCATACGCTACGTAGTGGTGTAAAGTTTCTGTGTAACAGAGAGCTATATGCGATGCCTATATGTATAAACTAAGAGGTTACACTTTTCATTTTATGCAAGAGGCATCGCCGTGCAAGCTTCAAGACAATTGCGGTAAAGGTGAATATTCGGGAATATCTGCCACAATGGCTGAAGCGTGCCACCCGACTGCCTATCTGGTTAAAGAAATAGTGCCACTCGTGTTCGTTCGTTAGTGTGTACATTTCGATGGCACCCTCACCTGCCTGAGGTGGATGAGATCGGCCTTGTTGGCCACGATGCAGACTGGCGCCGGCACCGGTGTCTGCTGCGTCTGCGGCTGGTGGGCGCCACCACCACCCCCCGCACCTGCAGGGCCACCGCCCGTGTTGGATAGCGTGACCGCCCTGTGCAGGTTCGGCAGTGTGTTGTTCAGGTGGCGTCGCAGAAGGCCCAGATAACGGAAGCTGGCCCGGTCCACGATGGAGTAGACGAGCATGAAGCCATCCGCCCACTGCAGGATCTCGTCCCGGGGAAGCTCGTCCTCACTCTGAAGAGGCACCAAATATATGCGGCACTTCATCATAAAGGAATCAATTAGGCTAAACTTACAGCTCCCTCAAAGCACTCCTTGGCCACTCTTTGTGCTAAGTGGTCCCAACTACTAAGGCCTAAATTATTCATCAAACAAGAAAAATGTCCGTCGGAAGCACCAGGGTTAGCATGAACTGATGCAAAAAAATATATATGTCATTGCGTGATGACGTCGGCATGTGACTTCGTCACAGTGTCACAGGTCGCTCAAATTTGTGATGTCATGATATGACGTCACGACACCACATATACACTTGGTCTAATTGCGGCCGGTCTAAACGTAGTGCTAATGAATGACGTGAAGTTTCAAAAGCTTTTGGGGTAAGGGGGTGGCAGTCAATGCAATCGACTAAGAATGTAAAGACAAGATTAATTAGATAAATAAAATGGCATTCGCGATTCGGTTGTCTCACGCGAATGCATACGGGACCTGTAAATTTTTATCTGCATGCGGATATGTCCGTGAACGAGAGTCTGTTGTGTGTAGTTATTTTACTATTGCGGCTTGCCGGCTAGCCCGACAGCAAGTTCCAGTCAGACTATAGTGTACTACAATATGTACTATATGTACCCATATTCTAGTACACTATAGTCAGACGGAGGGGAACTAGTTTCATGTTGTGACGTTGTTTCCGTGCTTGAGTCATAGGTAAGCCAGACGCATAGCTGAAAAAAATACCCATTCATTGGGCGAACATGCCCCTTGAAAAAAACATAAGAGAGCCAGAGACCAGACGATACGCCTACAGCACATTTTATTTGCCGAAATCCGGTCCCCAGGTTCAAATTTCGGGTCCCCGGGTTCAAAGTGCTGCATCTCAACCCCTTTTTCAGCCTCCACACCAGTGTAATCGCTGGGCTGCGCGCAACTCACAAAAACATAAGGGTACGAAGGCCTAACAAGGCGCTCCCGCTCTTGTTGGTAATCAACACCAGCAATACGAATGACAATGCATAATACATCATAAATTTCATACCAAAGTAATGTAACATGAGTAGTATAAAAATATTCACATAATGACAAACATAACAGCCTAAATCAAACCAAGCTGGACAAGTATCCTGAAATATAAAAGAAATATGTGCATTATACAACTGCTAAACACAGTTTTTTTTTAAGTATCTAGATTGTTTTATTCGCCTGCAATAGAAAATAGCATACGAAACGCAAGTGAATACCATTATTCGATTTGTGTTTTGCCTTTTTGCCCAGTTTGATCGTTCGTACATGCATTTGCCATAACCAAGTGATCTACAGATTTCTTAGAAAACGAACTACAAACTGGGAACAACACTGCATCTTATTTAAAAGTCAGCTTAGGCGGGTTCGTAGATAATCACGAGATGTTACGGTGAGAAAAGCACACGGGAGAAAGAAAAACGATGAAAACGAGCGCTGAAATTGCATTCTGTTTACATTGCTTGTTGTATTGTATTTATTTGCTCTGTATAGACTCTTACATCATCGACAAAGTTCCGAATCACATTGTTAGGGGTACTCTTTTGTTCCACCATAAAGCGATGCAGGGACTTGTTCAAAACATTGTGTAAATAAAAAAATGTGCAGTTTGTAATTATTTCATTTCTTTCTGAGTTTTTTTCCCTAAAAGGTATAAGGAGGAAAGACTGTCCAAAAGAGAAATGGGGATTAATGTCAACAGATGCACCTTTCCGCAATGTCGCTTAATCCCTCAGCAAGCTCCTTTGTGTGGTTCCACACGCTGTCACTCTTCTTGCTCCTTTCACCAACTACAGCAGCACTATACTGCCCGCTCTTAAAGCGCCTTACAAAGAACGGTTCTGCTCTTCTTAATCTCCTTTCTTGATTGCATGGCGTTCGATGAAGAGAACTCGGGAACGGACCATGGGGTTTTCGAAAAACCCAGGTCATCCTCGTTATTTGGCCGAGGATTTGAAATCAAGGAGAAGAGAGCTTTGAGAAGATTAGCGGCGGATTCCAAACACGAGCGGAGAATGGAGAAATCTCATTTCTTTTTTACTTTTTAAAAGTTTCTTTCCCCTCATATATTCTTTTTGAGCACAAAGATAAGAAATATTTAGGAGGATTTCAGTCATCGAAAGAATTAAGAGTGAAAGCTGCCCACGCTTCGTGAAAAAACGCGATGACATATGAAACAGTTTTTTTTTCCTTTTTTTTACGAAGTTCTCATTCGAAAAAAGGCGATCTAGTGTACTTCAATTCGGTAGCGTCAAAGAGCTCGAGCCTATAAAACGCGGTGTCCTTTAGTGGAATATGTCCATGTTCGCGAAAAATAGCAATTAAGACCCGAGCTGGAGTTGAACCGAGATCTTCTGTGAGGCACTTGAGTATTCCACCTCAGAGCAGTGCCAGTATTTCCCCGTGCCGCTATGTCCGCCCCTTTAAACAAACAATCGATTGTGTATTTTCAGAATGAATGAAAACAGTATGGAACCGCAGGCATATCTGTGTATGTTTTGAGAAAAATCCTGCCACCGAAAAATGTCATATGAGCTTATCTGATATACCTCTATGGAGTCGCGTAGAAAAGGCACATATAAGTTTCCTTTGGATAATGCACTGCTGCTATTTACTCACCCTTGGGCAGGTGTCCAGTATTTCAAATAGAACAGGCTCGCCATCCACCATCATCTCGCTTTTGTACCTGTTTTCTGCACAGAATAAAAAAAAAGGTGGATACATTGATTGAGAGACATGCACACGCATCAATATTTTATAAACCAGGATTAACAAACTTACCAGTCGGGATAGGGCTAATATTCAAGATTTTGAGTGTTAATGACCATCAATATTTTATATGTTTGGTGTCTTATATTTTGCTTGCTATTTTCATCCACTGCAATATGCTTCCGTATGGCACCTAACAATAAATTCAAATTTGAGACTCTATGAATACTTGCCGAAAACCCCGCTGTTTAAGACGGCCACGAACATTTCTCATTGAAACTCGCCTATCAGCACCAAAATTTTCGAGTTTGAATTTGCACTCTGCGACCAGAGAGCACAATCATCGTATTGCTCTCCCATAGTGTACATCGGGCTCTAAATCGCCGAAAATTTCTTCTAAACACAGTCATCACCTATTCGGTGGAAGTGATGCTAAATGAAGTCTAGTGGAGCCTGAAATTCTCGAACCTTATCAGCATATCAATAGGTAGTTGCATCAGGTTTCCTTCCATTCACATGATGCAGAGTGAAGTAATCTCCCTATTGGTTAGCTGCAGGTTAGTTAATCTATCTCCCTATCTGTATTCACGGTGTTTGTCAGGTCTCCTGAGCTGTGCACGCTCGACCTGCCTTCCTAGGAGATGGGTGTCTTCAATCTATAGTTATTGCTGTGCTTGTGTTTGTTTCCCGTCTCATCTATACATTGTCTTTAGACTGGTTCAAACTTCTCGAGAGTGTGTGCCAAATGACATCGATTATAGTTCCATCGATAGCTGTTTCATGCGCGGTAACGCTATCCTTCCCTGAAACGTTAATAGCTTACCTGTTTGGTGGTCATATTCTCCTATGTACCTCTTCGTCAGGAACCGTACGACGAGTGCTGAAAAGAAGACAACCGGCGTATCAAGACACGCTTACTTCATAACAACTGATTGGCTAAAGAATCGGTCCCTTTAGAACAGAATTCAGTTTTTCCTGCAGGACAAAACTTCAGCGGTACAAGATGATGCGCAATAGAGGCTCTGGATCCGGTAGGGTTGGCTAATTCCAGGTACATTTCATAATGTTAACTATTCAGATTGAGAGAAAAATTAAAATAGTAATAATGTAGCCCACTTTAAACATAATCTTAAAATCTAAAATGAGCATTTGTTAGTGTTTCATAAGCTCGCAAACCGTGGTATGATTATGAGAGGCACCCAGTGACGGGCTCCGGAAATTTCGAACACCTGGAGTTCTTCAATGTTCACCTGAATACAAGCCCACAAATTTCTTTACCAAAATCCGGCCGCCGTGGCCGGGTTTCGATCACATGACCTCCACGCGAGCACTCAAGCAGTACATTCACTATAGTGCGCCGCGGCGGGTTAGTCTTGAAATCTAATCAACACTGAAGCGCGCTGAAGTGTCGTGGAGCGTGAATCTGCGCCTACTGAACTGTTACTACTGAAAGATGCCATATGAATCAGGGGCTCAGGCCTCACCAGGGCTGGCTGTTTCAAGGTACACCTACGATTGCCAAATAAAGTTACAGAGAAAGATCTTGCCAAATGTCGTTTTCATGTAGGTTTTGGTGTAGTTCTAAATCTCACCCTCAATGCAGCTGCCCTACCATGAAAATCGAAGGAGCCCATACACCCAGTGATCCTCCAGGGCGCTTGACAGGAGCTCGTCAATCGCGCTCTTGCCGCGACAGTTGCGCCCTCTCTTGCGTGGCTAAGTACCAGCCGTGTGTCTCAGAATCGCTTTTCGCAGTTTTAAGACAAATACTGAGATTCATTCCACGCTAGTAGGGTCTTTTCTATCATTTCAGACATTCTTATTATATGTTGCATTCGTTTTGAGCATCGTTAGCGTCATTTTAGGCCTACATTGACCACTGCGTGACCATGCCACACGAGGTGATGGACGACAAGATGAACCCCTAAAACGCTATGAACATAAAAAAATAACATTTTTGTGTTTAGGCTGCATAATACACACACCCAGACACGGAAACTATATCAAAGAACGCAAGCACCTCGGGCGCGTTCTTTTATGTTTCAAATATACATAAAAGCGTCAAAAACTAAGGTGCAAGTGCTGCCAGATTGAATCAAAATCGTGTAATCTAAGTAATGCTGAAGCGTCTTTGATCTGACGGTTCGGTCTAATATAGTTCCTTGGTAGCCTTGCCGCATTTTCTTTGTAGTTTCAAGCAACGCGAAAAGAAATGGGTAACAAACTCAAGAACAAAATTAAAGAAGCCACAGAGATCCAGATAAAAGGTAGCACGTGTGTCGGTGCAGCGTCAGTGATTCTGACAAGAAAAGAAGCTTCATATCTCCCTCGCATGAAGAAAGCCACTTCGTGGAAACGACACTAGATGCCAATCACTGCTAGATATCTGTTGGTAGTCACCAACGCAAGTGCGTGTTTTGTAATTTATTTAGCTGCACACACATAAATAAAATAAAAATTATCATTTGTTGGTATACAACGATGCTCTTGTCTTTTTTTTTTGTACCCTTGTTGAAGGTCCCGCGCGATGTTCAAACCAATATTGCTACCTATGGAACAACTAGCTCTGGCGAATACGATTTCAGGGCCCTCGATCGACACTTCAGTGAATCTGCAAGTTTTACACCCTCACATCCCGCCAAGATCATCGCGCCTTTATTGAGCAAGAAAAGGGGTGCGGGCGCGACACACCGAGGCTTGGTATAGTGCCAGGCATGCTACGTCATAGCGGGCGGTGCGTGACGCTATTGTTTTCGCCACCAAAACGAAGGCCGTTCCCCTTATTCACTACCCCCCTTAATTACGCAAGCAGTTTGCTTTCGCAACTACGCCTCGCACTCTAGTTGTTACTCTCCTTGCACCTTACTGAAAGCACGGAGTCCAGGTGGCGACGTCGCTTGTAGCGCAAATTTGATGGATCCGTGACACTACGTTCAATTATAATATGAAGCAGCTTGTTTTACGATGAAAAGCTGTTGTGTGATCACAACCCCCAGGGAGAGGGTGATAATTAAATAGGAAAAATAAAATGTGAACCGCAAAACTGTCTGCATCAAAGGTTGACACCTAAACAGTATAGCTCACAAGAGAAGGGATATAAGGAGGAGTTAAAAGAGAATGAGGTGAAGGTTGAGATAAGAATAAAAGATTGTGAGATGGTTAGAGAAGTCTGTGGATGGGGCCCCGATCAGTGCATGTGGTCGTCGAAGAGAGGACATCGCGGACGATGCCACCGTCAGCCACGAAATCCTCCGACCTTCTCCCATCAGAACAAAGAAGTCCACCGCTGTGACCACCACCAGTGTTTGTAAGCGCTTTCTCATGCAATGTGAAAGGAGTTTGGAGGACACTTTGTACATTTCAAAGTGCGTTCGTGGAAAGCTTCTGCCCATATTGAGGCAGAGTCGGTCCGAATGGAATGCGATGCTAGCGTCTCCCTTCTTGCATCAGTCGAGATACAAGGGAGACGCTTGCGCGTCGGAGTCGTGTGCGATTGACTCTACAGCAGATAAACGGAGGCAAAAACAAAAAAAAAATTTGTGAATCGATCAAGATCCCAAAAACTTGAAAAAAGGTCATAATTACTTTCAGAAATATTTTCAGCACGCATTCACTAGGTTGCACTCCATAAAAACGATGGGTAGAAGCAAACGAAAGAAAAAAAGCTTTTCAGTGCACTTTTGGTACCAACATTCGACTTGCAAATATCTACATCAAGGTTCCTCAACGATAGACGCAGAATCTCGTGGAGGTGCTCGTCGGTCAGTCTGGAACGCAAGTATATCTGATAACTTCCGCCTCGAGAAAGACTTCGCAAAGGCATGTACTACCGCACACCGGCTGCTGGCTGTTATCACGACTGCTGTGCACCACGAAGGGCTGGTGATTTTCATTCATACCATTTTGATTTTCTTCTTTCGCGCGATAGCAGTTGCAGACAACGGCGGCGGACAGATACGGCACCGAAACTCTGTTTTATCCCGTAAAAGCTTTCGCTGTGAAATTGATAAAGGAGCCCACCATGCGTGAAATTCCGAAGGCGCAGTCGATGGAGGGACTCATACAGTTAGCACCGGCGGCAGGCAACTATGGCACCAAAAACGACTGTTTTTGTCTCACAGCAACTTTCCTTATGAAATCACACACAAAAAGGCGAAGCTTTCACTAAACGACGCAACGCTTGAAGCAGCCAAACAGAACAGTTTTGAAGACTAATGCTGTTGCTTCTAGGTCGTTTCTGGGCACATGACGCAGGTTGTTTCTAGGCTCCAGGTCATCATTGACGTAGGCATCCGTAGCTCGGGGTCGCCAACGCAAGTGCGTGTTTTGTAATTTATTTAGCTGCACACACATAAATAAAATAAAAATTATCATTTGTTGGTATACAACGATGCTCTTGTCTTTTTTTTTTTACCCTTGTTTGAAGTTCCCGCGATGTTCAAACCAATTATTGCTACCTATGGAACAACTAGCTCTGGCGAATACGATTTCAGGGCCCTCGATCGACACTTCAGTGAATCTGCCAAGTTTTACACCCCTCACATCCCGCCAAGATCATCGCGCCCTTTATTGAGCAAGAAAAGGGGTGCGGGCGCGACCCACCGAGGCTTGGTATAGTGCCAGGCATGCTACGTCATAGCGGGCGTTGCGTGACGCTATTGTTTTCGCCACCAAAACGAAGGCCGTTCCCCTTATTCACTACCCCCCTTAATTACGCAAGCAGTTTGCTTTCGCAACTACGCCTCGCACTCTAGTTGTTACTCTCCTTGCACCTTACTGAAAGCACGGAGTCCAGGTGGCGACGTCGCTTGTAGCGCAAATTTGATGGATCCGTGACACTACGTTCAATTATAATATGAGCAGCTTGTTGTTTACGATGAAAAGCTGTTGTGTGATCACAACCCCCAGGGAGAGGGTGATAATTAAATAGGAAAAATAAAATGTGAACCGCAAAACTGTCTGCATCAAAGGTTGACACCCTAAACAGTATAGCTCACAAGAGAAGGGATATAAGGAGGAGTTAAAAGAGAATGAGGTGAAGGTTGAGATAAGAATAAAAGATTGTGAGATGGTTAGAGAAGTCTGTGGATGGGGCCCCGATCAGTGCATGTGGTCGTCGAAGAGAGGACATCGCGGACGATGCCACCGTCAGCCACGAAATCCTCCGACCTTCTCCCATCAGAACAAAGAAGTCCACCGCTGTGACCACCACCAGTGTTTGTAAGCGCTTTCTCATGCAATGTGAGAAGAGTTTGGAGGACACTTTGTACATTTCAAAGTGTGTTCATAGAAAGCTTCTGCCCATAATGAGGCAGAGTCGGTCCGAATGGAATGCGATGCTAGCGTCTCCTTTCTTGCATCAGTCGAGATACAAGGGAGACGCTTGCGCGTCGGAGTCGTGTGCGATTGCGCGTCGGAGTCGTGTGCGATTGACAATAATTTTCGGGGTTTCGCGTCTCAAGACCACCATATCACTTTTGAGGGATGCCGTAATGTAAGACTAAAAAAAATATGATCATCTGGTGTTCTTTGTCATCGACCTAAATCTAGATACACAGGCCTATATCGATTCGCCTCCATCGAAATGGGGCTGCCATATCCGGGATTCAACTTGGCGACCCTCGAGGCAAACATCTTGAACCATAACCACTAGACCACTACGGCAGATGTGTTTGAAGTGGTGTTGTATGCAACGATCCTGCATGCAAGAAATTTGCCCTTATTCGGGAATGTTCAACTTCAACAGAGGCAGAAAAGGAATTCCTTGCTATATGCAGAGAGCCTGACATTTGTAAAGTCAATGCTAAATAATATACGAGTGAGCCTAATAAATAGAACTTAACGAAACACGACTTTCTGTGGATGACCTCCGAGTACATATAAGTAGTCTAAAGACCGATTGCGAAGATAAATTTTGGAGCAAAGCAATCACTACTCCTCAGCAGATAATCTGAAGCCAGCATCTACCTCCTGTTGTGATCCACGCTTACAGATGTGGTACTTTGTTCTACTGTTGTAAAGGTTGCGTATTTCTAGAATACTATAATGCTGCTCACGAAGTCAATACGCCCTGGTAAGTATCGGTGATCCGATCACTACTGAAAATTCCCGAGACTAAGTCTCCTAACAAACGTACTTCTGGCAAGTTTCAAGGAGGCCAAACGCACTTGAATTTTTTTCAATCTTGCGTGCGTGTATATAACACGCACACAAACACATACACCCGCTCAACCCCCTCTGAAAAATATTTCTGGCTATGCACGCCCCTACACAACACGTCCTAACAAGACAGCCCACTTCGCAAATTTAAACGCAGTACTCGAAGCAGGTCACTATACTGGCTAATATGCGACACGCTGTCAAACAACGGCACAACTAAATGGCCCTTTATGCACCCATAAAGGGGTTAATCCTCTTTACCATGAGAACGCCATCGCAGCAGGTTACCCGGCTGCGCAACCTTCGCAGCAGCGCACGAAACACGAACTAGACATGCCAATGTGCAACAAGAGCTCGAGGAACGGTACAACCAACAGCCTTCATACACCCGCAAAGGGTTTATTCTATTTCTATTTCGTAGCAGAGAACCTGTTCACGAGACAGCAGCAGCATTTGGTCGACATACTGCACAACCAAACTACCCTTCGCTCACAAATATGGCTATACTATTCTCTCCTCACCCAGACAACGTCTCACGAGGAAACAGCCACACGCGGTTGGGAATCAGTAGAGCCGAAACACTCAACCCACTCCCGTAAAGGTGTTCATCCACTCCTCTCGTACTAGAGAGCACAAGACAGCTCCATTTCCCACTTCATCACTATCACATTAGTGCAGGAATTAACAGTGCCGTACTCGCCAACATTCAACAGACGGCCGAGGAACAGTACAACCTGAACAGCCTGCGTAGTCCCATAGAGGTGGTGTTTTCCAGCTACACTGCCGTACCAAGAACGTACCAGAAAACAGCAACTGTTTCGGAAAACAGCATCGAAACAGCAAGTTGCTGTTTCGATGAACGTGGTACCACTCGTCGACCACGAACAAAATACCACGAATGGCGTTTGTTCGTTTCTCCCACGATGACGAGATCTGATAAAGGAGACAGCAGCAACAACTGGTCGAGGAACAGTGCAATCAAAACACCCTATGTACACTCATAAAGCAATAAAAATGTTGCATCTATAAAAAATATTAGACGAATTTATTACATTTTGTATAAGCTAAAGCAGTTACAAGGTTGCTTATGAGATAGATGTTTTTAACATGTTATGTATGCTAAGCTAACAAGTCTTCTCAACGGTCTCCTGCCTGCAAATTGGTGTGTGTTACCAGAAATTCGAAAACAAGGGGTTGAGAGCGGGGGCTGACGTTCCGACAAGAGGGCTTATCTTTTTTAAGGCTCCAACTAATCTGCCTTGAACAAAAAAAAAAAAAAGACAAGTCCGCTTGCCCAAATGCCGGCTTCGATACCCACCCACCCCCTGTTTTAGAATTTCTCATCGAAGCTTCCATCTTTCCCTTCTTACCGTTCTTTTGGATCCATACCGGCACTGAGTTAAGGATCTAGGTGTTTTTACCACATTCTTGCTTGGCAATGTTTCCTTTCATAAAGTTCCATGCACTTTATCTACCTTACCGCGATCACTATACATTACGAGATACCAAGTTCTTCGGCTTCGCCACTTTATTTGCGCTGCACCGAACACAGACACTCTCGAAACGTGCAGCTCGCGGTCGGGGAACGCAAACGCCCGCGGCATGCAGCGAAGCGTGCCTCCTCTCTCCCATACTCGGAGGAGCGGATATATTTAAAGTGCGGGGCCCCCGACGCGACGCCCCGAAAACGGGGGGGGGGGGGGGGGGGGCGTCACCGACGACTGACGCATCGTAGAGAAGGTTTGGGGCAGACGTGCATGGCGAAATACACCAAGGTGTACAGGCGCGCCAACGCTCTCGTCTCCTAGTTATAAGCCGCTCGTTAGTTCGAACTTTTTTTCGTTTCGTTTCAAGCTGTGTTGTAACACGAGCATTTCACGCTACGTTAGTTGGCCAGCCTTCAACATATGGTTTTGCGAGTTAGTCTCGCGCTAACCAGCCTCTTTCATTCGCACAATGTTAGTTATCTCAAATAGCGGTCGTACGGAACCTATTCATCACATACACAACTCCTTCGCCGTTTCGAGATTGGCGTGCCAGGTGTGTGAAAATGTTATGCACGTATTGGTGTGCCGTTAAATACCAAGCGCTAGCATGAAACATCAATTACCTAAAAAAACTATCGTGGTTTCACGTGCTATAATTACGGCAGGACTATTAGCATCGTCTCGTAGGGATAATCAACCTTAAATTGGGCTAACTGACCTTTCCCAACGTACACCCGTGAACAAAAGTATACCGACCAAAAGAGCGCTTGTCGATGTGTGTTCGCCATTGATTGACAATCCTTCGGTTTCGAGAGCAGTAAACTGAATTAAATATATGCTCACGAGCGTAGACGTCTCGCGTCCTGGCGATGCCGACGGCAGAAGTGAATTGACGGCAATGGCCCGTTTGTTTTGCTCACGGCTGTACATCTAATTTAAATAGAAGTTGATTAATCATTTCGAAATTTTCAAAAAAAAAAAACTTGCGCTGCCGATCACATACGCATCGTCGTGCTTATGTCAGCACAAGATCATTACCATCTTGAAGTCGCCATAGCAGGCGCCAGTTTACTATACGAACAAAGACATGGCTCGACAAGACAGTGGGCAGAATACTTAGCTGTCGTATATAGCCCTCGAACTGAATATGCCACAGAAGATGACGAGCATTTTTGCAGCTTATAATGGCTTCAAGACGCACTGTTCTAACGGAGACCGTTGGAGTATTTGAGCCACGAAATGCACTGACGGTCCTACTCATGACGTTTCAAAAAGAATGGTGGCTGTGAAATAAATAAATAAATAAATAAATAAATAAATAAATAAGTAAAGAGAAAGAAAGAAAGAAAGAAAGAAAGAAAGGAAGGAAGAGAAAGAGAAAGAAAGAACCATCGTGAGCTTTTCTTCCACGACTCGTTTAATATGAAACCTGCCAAGGTCAAGCCAAGAGCTGTCACAAGAAAAAAAAAAAAAAGGAACTTGGCATATGCGTGTTTGATAGACGTGTCTGGGAAAGTTTCCATCTTTTTCTTTTATTTAGTTACTGTCTTTTCACTATCTGTGGTACGACCCGTCAATTCAGCGAAGACACGTGCAGCTGACTGTGACATGAGGCGCCATGGGATTTGCGTAGGCGACGAAAAAATAGCGGGGGTTTGACACACCTTCTTTGGAAGGGTGCGAATCGGTTTCATACTCCACGGAAAGACATTCACCTCAATGGCACCCGAAACTCGTCCTTCATTACCCGTTTATCACGAGAGGAATGTGTGGACAGCAACCAACACTTGTGTCGTGAAATCGCACCGTAGATTTATTATCATCACGTGCTGCTTTCTTGATGTCCATTTGTAATTTTGAATCTTTCATTTCTTACTGTCAATTACATGCTTGTTCCAGTATATATTTCTACGTATTTGCAAATGTGCCCACGACTAGCCTTCGGCAAAAGGGCAGTGTTTTCGAATCTTTCGCATTCTCTTATGTGAATGGACTTGAAATATAAAGGCCTGGGTTTAAATAAAATGATATATGACTTCTGCACAGCGTACAAATGAACGCTGAAAAAAAAAAACGCCAGATTTGCGCGCAATGTGCAGCGCAGTCACGGAGCAACCTGAAAAATTAGCTTTTCAAATGCTTTGTTCAACACTCTTTTGGAAACTGCTGTAGGCACACGTGCGGGGTGCCCACTGCGCCATTAATTATAATGTTTGTGCCGTACGGGAGAGCTTGCTATGCCATCTTTCATAATTCTTCAGAGAACCGTGGTACCGGCTAGCTACACAGTCGCAACGAATTGTGTGCAGTGTTGACCATGGAGAGTTATACCTGAAGATTTTGTAAAGAGGTTGAAGCATTCGACAACCCACTCGTTACGCAATGCGCGTTGCGTGATGCCTGGTTATTATTTTTATTTTTTGCTGTTCTAAAGCAATTTCTTGCACACATTGCCCGGCCGCGGTGGTCTATGTAGCCAAGGCGCTCGGCTATAGACCCGCAGGTCGCGGGATCAAATTCCTGCTGCGGCGGCTGCATTTTCAATGGAGGCGGAAATGGTGTAGGCCCATGTGCTCAGATTTGGGTGCGCGTTGAAGAACGCCTGGTAGTCAATTTCCAGAGCTCCTCTACTACAGTGTTTCTCATAATCGTATCGTGGTTTTTGGGATGTTAGACACCACATATCAATCGATATCAATCTTGCTCACATTAACGCGATTCCTTTGACCGCATCAAGCGTACCAAAATCCAGTTTACAACAGTGTCAAGCACCGGCATTATTTCCATGCATTACAGAAATTGAAAGCACCAGCATAGCTCCGTGGTAGGACACTGGGATGGCACGCAGGGGACTCGGGTTCGAATTCTTTATTGATGTTCTCTATTTACCTACGTTTTAACTTACTTTGCGTGATAGCGGTTACGGACACCGGCGGCGGCGGCAGGCAACTGCAGCGCACACAACCCCCGTTGTGATCTTATAAGCCATCGCTGTAAAGGACCGCCACGCGTGCGCGGAACGCGAAGCGCTGTCACAGCGAAAGCTGGAGGAGCCTTTTTAACACTCTATGGGTAGCTGCCGCAAGCACACTTGCAGGGTACCCGCTACGTCATCAATCATTGTGTACAAGGTAGACATTCCCTATGCCATCCTTCGTTATTCTCGGGAGAAACGTGGTACCCGCTGCCCACTTGCAGGGAATTTCGTGCATTTTTTTATGGTGTGGCTGACGACGATGAAGAATTATGCGAGAAGCTTTTGTATTTTGGCGCAATGTAAAAAAAGAAAGAAAAAAAAAAGGGGGGGGGAGAAATAATAGAATTTGTTGAATATCTGTGGTGGAATCGTTATATGAAATTCTCCTGAAAGTTGAATCATTGCAGTGTATCAGCTAAATAATAAGTGGTAGTGTGACTAGTAAAATTCGAGAGCTGATGGCTGACTCAGCAAGGTAATCTTCTTGTGTTATATATGAATTCGCAGAGAGCCCCGCAGATGTTCCTGTCGCTATGTCCCAATGAAATGGCCCCAAAGACAAATATTGGGAGTATTAAGTGATATTCCTAATTTTCTGAATAAAATTTCGAAGCAGTTTTTTCTTTGATTTTTGAATCGGTGACATGTGATAAGAAAATGGTCGATATGTCCAGGTTCGTTACAGCTTGAGCACAGAGGGGATGGCACCAGACCAGACCTGTTTAAGTAGAAATTAAGAGGTGGTACACGGCAACGTAATTTTGTTACCAAGATTTCCAATTTACGCGTGGGACACCATTTATTATTCCATGTGAATTGCAGGTGCGAGAAATCTGGATTCGGTATCATGTTTTTTGATGAGTCTTCAAGAAGGGAAAGTTTTCTAAACCTCGCTGCTGTTACATAAGCTGTAGGAGGCATGATTGGCACAATCGGAAGATCAAGAGATGTTCGCGCAAGTTTGTCAGCCATCTCGTTTATAAATATACTACGATGGCCTGGCACCCATATCATTCGCACTAGACGAATGTTTGCTGGGATTAATGATTTAAAAGTCTCTAGTACTGCTGATGTCGATGACGATGATAAGAATGAACACACGGAATACGAGTCAGTCACTATCACAGCTGTCGAATAAGTCGCAGGAAGTTTACGAATAGCTAGTATAACGGCCGTTAATTCCGCTTCAAATATTGGTGTATAATCTGGGAGGCGTAATGAAAATGACCAGAATAATGAGAGACAAAAAATACCCACACCTGCCTTCTCGCCACTCATAGATGCATCTGTTGCAATTACTGTATTAGTACCTAATTGAGACATGTGTTGTTCTAATAAACCAATCAAATATTTAAAGGGCAAGTGTTTAGCGTTCATGGGGAAGATACCGTCAAATTCAATTTGCACTTGGCCGATTGGTTTGACAGATGGTGTGATCTCTAATATATTAACATTCAAAGCATCTAGAAGCGTTTGAACAAATAGCACTTGGGGTTTATATACACGGGACCAATGCTCTTTGAAAAAGACACCAGGCTCGGCAAAGAATACAAATTGTCGCCTTCTTAAAGTGGATTCAGAAAATTTTAAATAGGTGTTTACTGTTAAAATACGAAATCTGCAAGCAAGGGTGGGTATCCGAGCTTCTTGATACAAAACATTGTTAGCTGTGAATTTTGGCACACCTAAACAACTACGTAGGGCTTCCCGCTCTAAGAGAATGAGGGGGCTTATTTTGTATGCTGGTCCACCAGAGAATAGTACACATCCGAATTCAAGAATCGGACGAACGTACATACGATAAATCATGATCATCGTATCTCTGCGAAGACCGGAACGGAGGCGTCCAAGCCTACTTATCATTCCAACAGCGCGAGTAGCCTTAATTTTAATATATTCAATGTGGTTTTTACATTGCGCCAAATTAATTTCACAGTCAAAACACAGTAATCATATTCCCCTAATCTAGAAAATCTATAGGTATTTACTTGCATTAACCACCGGCTTCTTGGCCAATCCCCCTTAGTAGGTGAGAGCCACAAAAGAAAGGAACAAGCAAGCAAGCAAGCTTTTGTATGCGCGGCCGTCCGGGACTATATTGATGAAATTAATAGGTTGACTAATTAATGTTTCATTATCCTAACGTGTCTACAAAATTATATACGTATAAAAATCCGATTATGGCTCTATTCTAAGAATAAATTCGTTTCATTATTTAAATAATTGTATGCATTAGGATCAAGCACCACACTTTCCTAGGTTATCGGCAATCTTTCTATTATATCTCCATTATTCTAAATCTGAACAATAATTTTTAAACCCACTCGATTCTCGGCCGATCCGCCATAGTGGGTATGCGCCACGATCAATAGTTGAACAAGAGGTTTTGTAATCTAGAACACAATCCCCCACAGTGGGTATGCACCAAAGTTTATAGGTGATCAACAACGAGCTTTTGTAATGCGTTGGAGCAATCGACGGTCCGCTTGTTTCTAATCAGCATTGTGTGACGCCTGGTTCTTCCTTTGCTGTTCGAAAACACTTGATTACTCATATAAACGCGATTCCTTTCTCGACATCAAGCCTGCATGCCTAAGGCCAGTTTTCACAGGAGTCTGAAGCACCAGCGTGACTTAGTGGTAAAATATTGAGCAAGCACGAAAGGGACCTGGGTTCGAATGTCCTTAATGTTCTTATTTAGTGAGTTTTTTTTTTTCGTGCGATACTGGTTACGGACACCGTCGGCGGTAGTGGAAAACTACGGTGCCACACGTTATCCTTGTGATGATCTCATAACAGCTTTCGATGTAAAACAACGTCTCCGCCAAAACGGTTAGGGTACTGAAGTCAAGCCAACACTTCGACGGACGCTCGTCTGATAGGGAAGAAAAATAGAATTAAAAGAGGAGTACTCCGACCTCAAGAGAATCAAAATGTATGGACGTTTGGGCACCCAGAACAGGATACTTGTTCACAATTAAACACATTATTTTATTGGGACAAAGGCTACCATTCCGGGTGCTGAAATGTGAATGCCATTTTGTTCTCTCTCAGTCGGCATGCTCGTATTCGTGTTCTGTTTATGTTACTACGTTCTTTCATTCCTACATCGTACGAGGAAGTTCACGTCAATGCTAAATTACGCAATCTACTTCATCTCACTATTTGTGTATCAGTAGATTGTTGGTCCAAAAGGCTACCTCCAATTCCCTCTGCTTCTGGAAAAGCCCACTGACTCTTCGATTAAAACTCAATTGGAAACAGAACGCTCGAAAATGCTTAAACTTACACTTTACAATCGAAGCGTTTAGCTTACTGTAGTTCCTTCATTCCGGCATGCACTCAGCCCGTTCGCGTAAGTAGAGAATCAGGCTATCGCAATTCGTTGTTGTTGTTGTTGTTCTCCTATTGTTAGTGGCGCATACCCACTGTGGGGGATGGGCCAAGAATCAAGTGGTTTCTCAGGTCCTTCCGCAGCTAATTTAATCGCAATTTCCGACCGTAAGTCTTCGTCGAGAAAGCTGGCTCGAACCCTCTACACCTCCCGTAATGTTTAAAGCGCCACCACTCGCCACGTGGGGTAACATACATACGCACGCTTCCTGCGTCCCGCTCATGGTGCAAGACGTGTAAGCTCGTTCCACTGACCCATCAGTTCACAACGCCCGCAC
Organism: Rhipicephalus microplus; assembly: GCF_013339725.1. NCBI lineage: Eukaryota > Metazoa > Arthropoda > Arachnida > Ixodida > Ixodidae > Rhipicephalus > Rhipicephalus microplus. The sequence goes on from NC_051167.1 coordinate 180,606,317, forward strand.
CAGATCCGAACTTTTCCGACTGGCCGCCCGCTCTCTGAGGTTATTTATAGACTACACGTTAAGACCATGCACAGACGGGACAAGAAAACGAAAAGGATTGAGTGAGCACCGAGGACTGCTCCTCTCTGAAACATCGCTGCTGAATTTATCCTCCCTGAAACATCCAATATCGCATTTGTAAATGAGCGAGTGAATACAAAAAGCACAAAAGATATTTCTGCAAAGAAACGTCTCAGTGGCAGCTTTTTTTTCTAGACGCTATATTCTCCGAGCAGAAAGCAGGGGAAAACAAATCAACTCCTGCAACTTCCTTATTATAGCACGTATTTGCACATTTTTTTTCCGGGCAGCACCTTCACAAAGCAAAGGTACACATATTTCTCTCGATAAAAATTTTAGGGGCGAAGCTCCTTAAGGCGTGGGTCTGTCGTCACCTGTATGTGTCCATGTGTGTATAACTACCTCAGCATACCCACGGAGTGAATGATGATGAGTGGGGGAGGGGGGGGGGAAGGGAGAGCTGCGGAGGGTTTTAACGGCAAACCATGAACCAACCGCTGGCCGCGCCCGTCCGTCGTCTGTCTGTCTGTTTGACGCAGAGAGGGACGGACGAACGGACACACGCACGAACGGACGCACGGACGGACAGACGCGCGGACGGACTGACGGACGCTTCACCCCACTCGTCATCATTCACTCCGTGGATATGCCGTGATTGTTTCGGGACCTCGGGGTTCTTTACTGACCCTTTGAAAGCAAAGCTTTACTGCACTTTCACGTGGAAGTCGCCGAAAAACTTCCCATGGCTCAATTAACAGAGTACATTAAAGGAACAGGTGGTGGTGGCAAACAGTTTATACAAGTTAATAGAAGAGTCCCTAGCTGTAGACCTGAGTGCCAGCCCCTAAAGGCCAGTACGCCATTAGAGATGGCCGCTGCGAACAGCTAACCAACCAATCAGCCAGCGACCATTAGGCGAGGCACTCACCACATCAGTTCAGCGAACAGAGTTGGGAACCACGAGAGTGGGATTTCTGGGTCAACGACTGTTAATTACTTTTCTCTTAATTTTTATTTCAGATAGCTTCCTCAACACCCTAGGGCTAGATTCCCATTTCGTGCTATAGGGCCGAGAGATATGCGTGGAGAGAGAGAGAGAGAGAGAGAGTGGTGTTAGATATTGCTCAGGCGGAAACACTCTCCATCCGTGAGTCGACGCGCATAAGCACGCTGGTAATGATTTCGCTATTCCTCACCACTCGGAGTGCACGTCGCCTCCGGCAACCGACCAGAGCGCAGTCGGGCGTCACAAATACCGTCAGCGTAGGTGGAAGAGCGGGCCGACGCCCAGCCACGTTAGCTGGCAACGTCGAATGTTCCCGTGCGCTGCACGTAATAACCGGTGCTTGTTTCGGCCGGTTGGTAGACGTCGATGGAAAACAGGGTCGTAGCCAGATTTTTTTCTGCGGGGAGGGAAGAGGCTATAGGTGGTTTAACTGCCCGTTGTGCATGTTCGTCCATGTGCGCTAGCGTGTGAGTTTGCGTCCGCACGCGCAAAAAATTAAAACTTTCGGTGGGGGAGGGGGGGGCAACATTAATGATCCCATTCTCTCTGGCTATACTAAAGATGAAATTTATTTATTTTATTTTCAATACTGCCAGTCTCATTCCGAGACCATAGCAGGTGGGCGTACAGATTGTACATGCAGGTGGTACATTAACAGAAATGTAGTGAAATGACAGTCATCACAAAGTACAAGCGCGAAAAATATACAAATTGTTTACATCTGCAAAGACAAAGAAACCATCACCAAAAAGAACACAAATTTTGCATGAAGTGCAGTGGTACACAGGCAAACAAATAGCTAACTTCCAAACACTCCAGTTGACACTTGTACACTCCACTAATACGCTTTCACTGGTGGCGCAATGCTTCTGGTAATGCGAGTATTGCCGCATTAAGAGAACATATTTTCTAATTTTAGTGCAAAGTCGGATACCGATTTCGCACAAGTTATGGAGGAATCCAAACAGTTCCATTCCCTTATGGCAAGTGGAAAAAAGGAGTGTTTGAACGTGTCATTGCGGTAAGAGTACTCTTTCAGTGTGTATGAATGTTTGTGCCTAATAACGCGGGAGTCTGACGGACGGATGTACAATGATGGGTCAATTTGATAATGGTTGTGAAGTAGCTGAAAAAGAAATTTAAGGCGCGCTTGTTTCGCTCGAATCGCAAGTGTTTGGAGGCCAGAGCTTGCTAACATATTTGTAGGAGAATCAGTGCGCTTATATTTGTTGCAGATGAATCTTGCTGCCTTCCTCTGTACGTTTTCTAGCTTTTGAATGTTAGTGACTGTATAAGGAAACCATACTGTGTTAGCATATTCTAATACCGGTCTTACGTAAGTAGTATAGGCTAAAAGCTTGGTTGAGTGAGGGGCCAACCGAAAGCATCTGCGAAGATAAAAGAGCTTGCGCAGAGCAACCGAAGTAATGTTAGAAATGTGCGTATCCCATCTGAGGCTTGACGTTATCGTGACGCCTAAATATTTGTGCGCATTCACTTTTTCAAGCCTGGTGCCTTTAATCCTGTAGTCATACTGGATAGCTTCTTTTTTTCGGGTTATCGTCATGCACACTGTTTTTTGGGGTTAATCGACATTTGCCACATGTCGCACCAGTTGGAAAGATGGTGTAAAGAATCGCTTAGTGCAAGGTGATCTGAATGACTGTTAATTTCTTTGTAAATAATGCAGTCGTCGGCGAAAAGCCTAATGGTGCAAGAGATAGTGTCTGTGATATCGTTAATAAAAACGAGAAATAACAAAGGCCCCAAAACGGAGCCTTGTGGTACTCCGGACGTAACAGGCAAGTTTTCTGATGGTACTTGGTCATACAGGACATATTGTGAACGATTAGTTAAGATGTCCTTAACCCAATTTGTTAATATTCCATCTCCAATAATACTTCGAAGTTTTGCAATTAATTTGTTGTGGCATACGGAATCAAACGCTTTTGCAAAGTCTAATAGTATAATATCCGTTTGCGTGCAGTTGTTAATAGATAATGCTAAATCGTGAACAACTTCTGTTAGTTGCGAGGTAGTCGATAATCCACTGCGAAACCCGTGCTGGCAAGATGACAAAACGCCATTACTTTCTAAAAGAACGGTTAAGTGTTTCAAAATTATATGTTCTAATATTTTGCATGACGTGCTAGTTAAAGAAATAAGAAAACAATAGCGTAAAACATGGTCCTTTTGTCAATCTCTGTCGCCCTTTTGTTCGCGTTGTTTCCGTTTTATATGTACAGATGGACTTACACTTGTCTAGAGTACCCAGCCCGCCGCTTCAGACGCCGCCATCTGCAGAAGTATGCAAAGGCTGACGCCGTAACGATACCTCATAACATAGACTCACTGCCAGGTTAAGTCCTTCTGCTATACCATATAATACAAGCAGGAACGGAAGATGGTAGGTATAACGTGACGTAGCAGCTCTACACAACAACGTGTATACATCCACGAGCTCTACACAAGTGTGGTTCAGTCTGTACGCATTGAACTACGTCGTCAAGAAACTGCGTGTTTGCGTTGAAAGGGCTTCCACGTCGATCTAAATCACACTTCACGCCAAGCCCTCACCAGACCTAAATAAACACCGTAATGCGAATGATCACGCACAGAAGGTGCTTACATGATGCAGGTTTTCAAGTAAACCGGAAGATATAGCGCTCTTTAAACAACAGACTCGACGCACCAAAATGCAGTCAACATGACGCCTCAGCACACTGCCATTCCGGTATGGGACTCATTTATGTACCAAATGTTTGGTGTCAATTGATCAAAGTGGCCCCAAAGTGAGGACTGCTAATCTCTTCTGCGTGTCTACCTTGATTCGTTCATGTTAGGTTAGGTTGAGTGAAGAAACAGGTCTCTGTGTACTACAAAAATAATTGTGATAAAATTGATGAAGCTTTGTACCAAGTGGCGCAAGCCTTTAAACAGCCATACTCGACGGTTTTAAAGACTAATACGGCTGCGCTTCTGCGTTGCTTCTAGACTTTACATTGGCAATGCCGGTTATAGGTTGTCTCCATGTTCATTATCAGCGCAGAGAGGGCTTCGAGTTAAAAGAGAGTCGGAGACAAGACACGGCCACGTCATCATTGGCGTAAGCCCTTCGTCGCTGTGGGGCCTTCTCGTAGCCACGCCGTTGCCTTTCTCGTTCCCTAGTATCATCTCGTTGCTCCTACACTCGGTGTTTTGGGCATGCTGCCACCGCTTCGCAGCTATTTCTTGGGCTAACTGCTTGGTGCTTTCCGTTTCCCCCCCCCCCCCCCCCAAGATTTCCGTCAGGTTGTCTCGTTTAAGGACTTCCGCATTATCCGAAGGCCGCAAGTTTGATGAACGCCGGCGGCAACAGTTGAATTTTCATCCAATTCAATTCATTTCCACTTGAATCATTGGAAGCGCAAACCAACGGGACACAAGAGAAGAGACAAACAAATACACAAGGTCTTGTGTCCCGTTGGTTTGCGCTTCCAATTATTCCATTATGAATTTGTACCAACTAGCCCGCCTGTCAACCCTACTGCAATTCATTTCCACTTACTTACCGATTATTACACTACAGCGACAGAACTTCAATGAAGTCTCTTGCACTTTCCTTGTCTGGTGGTTCTGGAACATCTTTATGTGTCTTTGTTATTTTCCCCTATTATTTATTTCATCTCTCTTGCTCGCTCTCTCAGTCTTTATTTCCAATCTCATAGTATCCCAGGCAGTGTACGGAAGCAATACGGATCTGGCCAACCTCCAAGCCCTCCATTCCACTCTCTTGTCTGTTTTTATTGCGCTGGGCCGAACAAAGAACCCATTACCATTGTTTAGTCAGAGCGTACTGATTTCTAGCCCATGCAACGTAATTATTAGGTTTTAACGTCGTAAAAGTTGGTTATGATTGCGAGGGGCGCCGTGACGCCTTATCGGAGGGCTCCGCAATTTTCCATCACGTGGTTGTTCTTGTTTTACCTGTCTCTAAACAAAACTACCACGGCCTCAGCCGTTTTCACTTCCATCGATAATGCAGCCGCCTCGGGCGGGATTCGATCCCGAAATCATCGGCTAGCATCGGGGCATCATAGCCACTAGAGCACCGTCATGTGTTCGATTGCCCATACGTGATCAAATCGCTGTTCAACCATCGCTGTTCAAAAAATTCGCGCGGGAAAATGTTGCAAGGCACCCGTCAGTAACGTTGGCCTTGAGCCAGTGTTAATTAAAGGCGCAACCTACAAGGCGCAGGCGAAGCGGCCGCGCAGCGATGCCGATGCCCGAACCCCAGGTGTTTTCAAGCGGTTCCCGGCCGGCTCTGCTCCATGCTTTCATCGATTTCTTAACCTCCGCTCTCTGCTCGTGGCGCAATACCTAGCGTTGCCCAACGCAAGGCGCGGCGAGCTTTACGTTCCTGAAACGCGACTAATGCATCCGCTTTTAGAATAGAAGCGTTTCTTTGCGAACCAAACGCGATTTGACCATGTAGTGTATATATACCTACCTGATCACTTACGCTTGAAAAAAAAAACAATAAGCGAAAACGGTAATGAGAACTGACAAACAATGATGCCAAAGTCACTATAAAGTATACATATGTTGCTAGAATTAGTTGCAATATAGATGCGAACAAAGAAAATCGGATGAAAAGATTCCCGGCCGCTGTCAGGAACCAAACCTGCGACCTTCGAATAACGCGTATGATGCTCTATACCACTGAATTACGGAGGTGATCATCCCTCCGTCTATTTTTATACAGCATATTTGTGCGCTTGAACGCGGGAGCGCCAGTCAGCGCCCCCCATGGCCACTACAGCGAGTGTGGAACAATCTTTCTCTTGACATCACGTAGCACGTCATCTTATTACGAGCTGGCAGCTGACCAATACTCCCTCGCATACCCCTGCAGGCATCGAGTCTGCCAGAACGAGAACATCCCTATGAATGAAGCAAAGAAGTGTAAATTTAAGGGTTTGATTTCTTTGCTAGACCCAATATTCGTGAGAACTGACAGACAATAAGGCCAAGGGCATTTTATTAAAATCAACCGTGCTGGGAAGAAACAAAAGTGAACTAAAAGTATCAAGAAAAGATAACATGTTTTCGTTGACACACTTGTGGTCGCCTTCCTAATTTTGTATATATACCCAATTTGAAGAGGAAAGAATGAATGCACGTCTACGCGTAATTCGAAGGTTCAGTGTTTGGACGCTACCCACAGAATAGGTGTTTTTTGCCCGCTTTATTATTTCAAATAAATTCACAACTATTACTCCCAAGTGAAGCCGATTAATAACGCGTGTGCTTTCCTTGGTTTCTGCAATACATCCGTTTGGTTATGTGTAACGAAAAAGCGAGCGCATCGGGAAATTTCCTTCTTTCAACTGACAGGTCATCACATGGATAATGATCCTGTCGCATTAGCCATAAAACATTTTTTCCCGAGTCAAAAGTGGCGCATGCCCACGCACCACAGCTGGTAGGCGCCAAACGCGACCGACAGTCCTCGAACAGCGAAAATAGGCATTGAACAAATAAATTTATAAGCCACCCTGCGTGGATTACACTGGAGACATGTCACTCGTTAGAGGTGGCGATGTCAATGCGGCTTATAAATCTGGAGAAACCTGCCGCTACCGATTCGAACAGATCGCGAATAAGTGTATCACGTCAGTGCTTTACAACAATGTGCTATCCCATTAGCCCATGACTCTGCAAGCTTCGGTCTGTCACGATTCGTGACTGCCAATCCAGACTGCTTACACTACGTTTCGATACCAATGACTTCCGTCACGGACGTGTGACGTCACACCGTGAGCTAATTTTTAGACTCCTAAAGATTAGTTGTACCTAATAGGACTCTCGTACATACACGGTTGCTCCGATTGTGCAAAGAAGCCAATCCACCTTGTAAGCCATGGCTAAACAGGCGCCAAACGCAGCTAATCCCCGTGGTTGCTGCGTTTGAAACTGATTCTCACAACACATGCGGTCTGCCAAAGCTTTTTTTTTTCGTTTCTTTATTCTAGAAGTTGAAGTGCCGGAATCTATTATTTTGCGAACGAAAAGAAATACGTATCAAGGTCCTTACTGTAAACTTTACGAAGAAGCCAACGCTGCGTTTTGAAGATAGCATTTGGGAAAAAATTTATAATTGCCAATAGGAAGAGCGTTTAGCCGGGTGAAGGGCTAGTCCGCGAAATGCACGCCACAATGGCATGTACACGTGCGGACAAACGCAACACTGTCTTCGCGTAGCACATGATGACGTCACGACCATTTTTTGCAACGCACGGCTTGCTTCACATAAAGCGAATCCCAGAACTTAATTTCTCCAAAGATATGCGCACATATAGAGTCGTCCACCTCTGAACGCGCCAAATGTCATCTACGAGAGTTTAGCGATGACACACGCAGATAAGCGCTTGTGATGGAGCACGTGTTGTGATGAACTATATATGCGCTGATATATACGGAGATACGTGTTATTCCGTGCGCAGAACTAGAAATGTGTGCGCGTGATGCAATGTGAACGTTCCACTATATTGAAAGTCATGTTGAAATATCACCCCTGCCAAACCGTTCGTTTTGTACTTGTTTCAATATTCTGTTTAAATTAGCTAGTTAAGTTTTCATCCGTGGTCATAAATTTTTCGTTTTTTTTTTTCGCTATAGAGATCGCTAAATGAAGTAGCTGAGTTGGCATAGCTCAACCTTTCGACAGCAAGCTAGTTAAAAAAAGAACATTCGAGTTTCATGGAATCCACTTGCATTTTCCAATTTTTTTTTTGCCCACGTTTCACGAAAGAACCAATTAGACTATGCTACTACTCATCAGGAGTGCGCGCAGACGCGATCATCGTGCAAGAGAGTTAAGCGATTTCCCCCGAAGTGCGAAATCTAGCGCGCGTATTCGCGGGTAAGCCTAAACCCGCCGACGAAACTCACCGCTCTTTCCTACGCCCGACGCTCCCAGTACGGCTATCTTCACTTCGGAGAGCGTCGATTTCTTGCGTCGGATGCCCCGGATGGCGTTGGAACTCATCTCTGGTGCTTTCTTCGAGTACAATTCACCGCATCATTCCACAGATTCTGACCACACGCAAGCACGCACACTCTCGGAGCACTTCCACAGACACCACCACCGACCGAAGAAACGAAAGAAAAGGAAAGGATAAGAGTGACTGAAAGAGACCGCCGCCACCGCCGCCAGCCACACACGCGCGCACCGCGCAAATGCTCCGTGTGCCACGCCGTCGTCTGCTGCGCCGACGTCGAAATAGCGGGAGGAGATGGGTGGAGAGGAAGGATGCTGAGCGCATTCTTTCTTTCTTCTTTATGTCGTCTCTCCTTTCTCGCGTGGAATGAGTGAGACCGGACGCGGAGGAGGAGCTGATGTCACTTCCGCTCGCTGCGTCCTTCATCCGAGGGAGCAGTAATGGAGGAGGCAGAGCGGAGGCGGCTTGGCAGATGGTTTTCCCATAGCGCAGCCGCGGCAAAGCGCGCCACAGCAGTAGTGCGCAATAATGGTTCCCTGGTGGAGCACCACTCTAATATCAATGCTTACAACAGCAACAAATCGGAGTAACCGCAACCCTCTCGGCTTGCTGTCGTTGTTAGTGGCTGTTTTGATTCCGAAAAAGTCTCATGTGCAAAGGGGAGTTCACTTCACTCATTTTTTTTTTTTTTTTGAGAGCAAGAATATCCGACACTGTGTAAGAAAGCACATATTGCTACTTTCTGACATCGTCTCCAGGGTAGTTTCTTTTAGGTTATTTGTACGTTCCCCAATGCATGATTAACGTTGCCCGTTGATTTCCCCAACGTATGTAGTGAATATGAGAAGCTGCGCAAGGTACTGTGCGAAAAGCGGGAAAAACTAACTTTACTGCTACGCCGCTGTGGCAGAGAACACACTGAGCTCGCCTGCTGGCCCGAAAGTCTCAATTTCGACCACGGAGGTCTCACTCCGACAGAGGCCGAATGCATTTCAACCGCGCGATGCGGGCGCACATTGTGGTCTAAATTACAGGGGCCCTCCATGCGGGCTCCGGAATAAGTGCCTTGAGGGTAGGAATACATGACGATAGTGATAGCGCGAGCGACGACACAGAGACAAGACTGTGTCGTCGCTTTGTTCTCGCGCTATAACTATCGTCATGCCATACTAACTAGCCCAAGCTGCCACACTTCTAAGGTAGGAATACAACATGGCCCCAACCCAATCATCCTTGTGCAATCGTTTACAGTAAATCTAAAGTCGATGGTTAGTAAAGTGGTTAGTAAATGTTTTGATATCCACCACCTTCACTGCTGCAAACATACTATAATCACGAAGTGGTTTTCGCATCTTGCAAACATGGCACTCCGTTTCCTTCCACTATTCGAGTGTTGACGTTCGACGCCCTATTGAATGAAATCTGTGTGGTGTACGTAACCGAACGCCTCCAATCACTCTTATCGATTGCCCACTTATCCGACCGACCCAATAAGGGAAACTCTTTCCTTACGCACACCGTCGCGGACCCCTCCCGCCACCGTGGCGACAATCTTCGGGGGCCCGACACGCGTCGAGAACTCGCCAGCACACGATGAGAACTGGATGTGGACTTACACCCACATTTGGATGTGCACAGACTGGTTTCCGGCTCAGCGTTCACAGTTTTCATTTTAGTTTTTTCTCTTTCTCGCAAACATCTTTCAAGTTGAGAGGGACGCGGCAGCAACGTCTATGTTTGCATAACTAATCCCCTGAAGAAGGGAGGACTCCTCCTGAAACTGTTGGGAAATAAATATATTTATGCTTGTTGACAACGCTCCAGTTGTGCCATATATATATATATATATATATATATATATATATATATATATATGAGCGTAGTGCAATACAGAAAGCAAAACAATAGTTTATTTATAGCCTAACAGTTTTGGCTGGTGCACCAGCCTCCTTCGGAGGATCTAAGCGAAATGATAAATGTTCCCGTTGCTGAGGGCCACCCTCACCGTTCGGAGGCCCCGAAAATGAAAAGAAAAAAGAAAAAAAAAACGGGCTAACGAGGCAAGCGACAGACAAGAAGAAGAAAAAGAAAGGGGCGACGGAGAGCCGCCGAAAGCGGGTGGGTAATTGTAACCAAAGGTAGATATGAGGCGCCGCCAGTGGAGGCCACCAAGGAAAAGGGGAAAAGTAAAACATATTTCCGCTTACTCGCATCCCACACATGGATTGAGTTAAAGTTCACGTGGTTCGGCGGCTAGCCCATGGCATCGCCCCCCCCCCCCCCCCCACACACACACAAGAAACATACGACCCACTTTAGCCTCAGGAAAACCTTGGCCACGATGCAGAGTTAAATGTGCCCTCTCCCCCCTCCCACCATGTACTCTCTCTTGCAGAAAAGTGTATAGCCAGTCATACTCAAAATAAATGAATGAATATTCTTAGAGATGAACAAACAACGCCGTCGAAGCGGTACTCTTTTCTACATCGATCACGCCTTGGAATGGCTTCCGCATGGCCAGGTTCTGGCGGCTGATGGTGTATAGATCCAAGTTTTGAAGGTGTTGCCCTCATCGCCAGGCACCTGAAATCCCTGCTTCTGCGAAATATGGTGAGGTCGCCATCAACCTGGCCGGAACGTGCACCATTAGGTCTGCCTAGCCCGCCGGGGCAGCATTTTACTTCCCGGAGCGAGTTCCCCAGCATCCGCGAAGCAAGCGGGAGCCAGGGTCGACGACAATCACAGCGAGCGCCGAGGGGTGCTCCTCATAGATCAAGGAGCAACAGCCCCTACAACACGACTCGGGACCACGCAGGGGCTACTGGTAACAGTGCTATCTTCCCCACGCAGGGACCGACTCAACAATGCATCAGGTACGGCCCGCTCCAGCAGATGTTGTTCTCGCGATTTCATGGCCTTAAGAAAGAATGTTGATAAGCGCGCGAGGTTTGAAATGCATGCTTCAAACCGGAAACGTATATTTCATCAATTTCGCACCAAAGGGTCTCGCTGTGTCTCTGTAACACCCTTAATAGTAACAAAATCGTCAAATCCTTGTATATAAGTACCACTACGTCCAGTGAAAGTTTACTGCATAGTTGTTATTACTCATTGCCTTTCTTTTGTTTGTGTATGAAAATTACATGTTTCTGTTATCTTACCCAAGCTCGAGTATCTGAATATACATGTCTGTACAATGCCTAACCTTCTTTACTATATGCGCAATGTTTATCATCTTGTATCCAGGTTCAATGCCTTGTTCTATTGTTTTGCTACATGTGCTATCGTTTGAATACTGTGCCAATTTGTATTGCATCATTGGACCCTCTTCTAGCTTTTGGCTATGGGTCCAAACAGTTTTTTGAACTATCATTTTGGAATCGAATATAAAGTGAAATGAAATGAAAATGAAATGAATAACTTCAACATAATAAGCAGCGGCAGTGGAGCAGTATCTTAAAAGATGCATCTACTAGACTTACGCAGGTCGTAATACAACACAGTAGATGTAGGGCGGCGGAATTTAAAGAGGAAGAACAGAGCAAGCTGGCTAAAACAGTCAAGTTTAACGCAGTAAGAAACAGAAGAGCTTGCCAAATACGAAGAAAAAAGAGATTGACAATTCAGGGCAAGAAAGACAAGAAATTGAAGCGAGACGGTGCGCTGCTGGCATTAAAATACTCCGCCAGAAATTCTCCCACAACGTATGTAAATTGAACTGTAACCTTTCGTCAATCTCCTCAAAATAGCACTGATGTCACCAATGTGGTTAACCTTTCTAGCAAATCTTTGACACCTGCGCAAACAAAGCTGCCGTATCAAAAGGTTTACCTTTCTGTCCCACCTCTGACAAAATTTGTGAGTTTAAACTTTACCAAGATTTTGACAACTTTCCCAGAACCTTGCGTCTAAAATAATATCTTCATGGTCGATGCCACACGCAACAAAAATAAATTTTCAGTTAAATCTTGGACTCCAGGTGAACAACGAGACATATATCTAGACATGTACATTTTAGCCGTTTAAGATATGATATAATCAGGGAACATGAAAAGCACCAACCCATTCGCAACAATCTATCCAAGGAGGAGCGAGAGGCTTTGCGCGGTTTGAGTGACAGCCAGGGAGGGAGGTTTTTGCGCAGTTTGAGTGACAGCCAGGACATCATTATCAAACCAGCTGATAAGGGTGGTGCTGTGGTTGTGCTCAACAGGACTGACTACATCAAAGAAGGGCTTCGCCAACTGGAAGATGAAAATTTCTATAAAGAACTCCCTTGTGATCCGACAGAGGAATATGAAAGTACAATTAAGGTCTCCTTATTATCATTACGTAAGAGCGGTAAGATAACGCATCCTATGCCTAAAATGATGTCACCTGGCAACTCGTCTCCTGGGCGCTTCTATTTACTACCCAAAATTCACAAGATTAACAATCTCGGCCGACCTATAGTTTCCAGCAACGGCACTGCTACTGAAAAAAAAAAATCTCTAGTTTCATTGACTCTCTCTTAAGCACATCTCACAATCATTCCCATCATACATTAATGATACCAGCCACTTCTTTGAGAAGTTCTAAAACTTGTAGTACCTCTAGAATGATGTTTGGTCACCATGGATGTCTCATCACTGTACACAAACATTCCCCGTTGACCGAAGTAATCGCTGCCACAAACGCCGCCTATGGAAAACGTAAATCGATGATCGAGTTCGACGAAAGTGCTTTAGAGGTGCTCCTAAATCTTGTACTTAAACATAATAACTTTGAATTTGACCAAAAAGATTACCTACAAGTGAACGGAACTGACTTGGGAACCAAAATGGCCCGAAATTACGCAAATATTTTCATGGCCTCTTTGGAGATTCCTTTCCTCGAAGATTCTCCATTCAAACCGATATTATACCGACGCTACCTCGATGATATATTCTTCGTGTGGGCTGATGGTGAGCATAATCTTTCCAAGTTCATTTCCGATTTCAACTCCCTGCATCGTTCGATAACATTCACGCACACGTATTCGCAGAAGAGTCTTCACTTCCTGGATGTCACTGGATCTCTCAATGACACCATCATATCTACTTCCTTGTATCAAAAGACCAAGTGACCGCCACCAGTCTCTTCATTTCCACAGCAGCCACCCTTATCACTGCAAAACAGGTGTTCCTTACTCTCAAGCCCACAGATACACAAGAATTTGCTCTGAAATTAAGCAATTTGACACCTACGCACTTGAATTGAGAGCAGCCTTCTTGCGCCAAAAGTACCCCGAAAAAATGATTGACAATGCAATTGAGCACACTCGCTCTTTGGACCGAGAATTAACAATGAGAGAAAAGGGTGGAAATAAATATATAACTTCAAGGGCAAATTTAATTCTCACATACTCCGCCGCCGCCCCTCGGGTGAATTCTATACTAAACCCCCACTTCAACATACTTAGACAGAGTAGTCACTTCTCCGCTGTTTTTCAGACTCCGCCCAAAGTGGTTTACCGAAGAAATAATAACCTCAAGGTATTAATGGTAAGGGCGAAAACACACAACCTCGCTGCAGGGTGCGCACACCCATGGTGACTACAGATACAGCCGAAGCCTCCTGTTCACTTACAGAATTACAGAATTAAAGACGATCCTAATTATGACTCAGTCAATATGCTATACCAAATTCACTGTGAGGTGTGCAAACAGGAATATATTGGACACACGGAAACCGCGTTCAGTTTGCGCTTCAACAACCACAGGGCACGCGTAAAGGGCCTCCTCAATTTTACGTTCTCCAAACATATCAACTTCTCTTGCCACTCTTTCGAACGCGTAAGTGTCATAGTCCTACAATCCGGCTTCCAGAACGCACGGGAACACGAACAGCGGGAGTCATACTTCATAAATTCAGATCACTTACCCACGGTATGGTGGCTAGAACCATACCCACGGAATCAACGAGAGCCCTGGGCGACTGACGCGCCTCCGCGAAGTTTCGTGAAACGCAGAAAGTGAATTACTCAATTAATTTATATAGACATACGTGAAGTTGCACACATAGGATGATCAATTAACGCGTGAAAATAAACGAATTCGATGCTACGTGCATCAACCGGCGCGTGTTTAGATTTTATTTTTATAATTTTCAATCTTCCTATTCTTTTTGTTTTTAATTTTTATTCTTTTTGTTTTTACTATTAGTACTTTTTATTCTTTTGTTTGTTAATCTATTAAACAATATCCATTCCTTTATTTTGATTATGACTGAGTATACACTTTTCTGCAAGAGAGTGCAGATAAGGGGATGGGGGGAGAGGGCACATTTCACTTTGCATCTTGGCCAATGTTTTCCTATAGCTGGAGCGGGTTGTATGTTTCTTGTGTGTGTGGCCGGACGCCGTGGGCCAGCCGCCGAACCACGTGAACTTTAACTCCATCCATGTGTGTTTTTATTACGGTAACCAGAAGAAACATTATACTTAGCACCTTTATTTCTAAAAACCTCACCTATACTTTTCTTGGCATCACTGTCTGTTACTTCTCATAACTACATCATGAAACATAAATATTAAGCACTCATGCATGAGCACATTCATGAAGTAATCATAGCCGGCGACAACACGCTTTACTAGTTTATTTGTAAAACACGCTAACTATAACTATACCTTTCTAAATGTAACTGATATCAAAGTACAATCTGATTTGGTTAAGTCATCAGTTATGTCGAGCAGTACGGCGCAACTGATGGAATTCACTGAACCACCAACCGTCATTCAAAATCTTTCCATTGCACCAAAAATGAATTGCCTCCTGCCTTTTACTCAGTTTATTACCATAATTGCCGTAATTTCAAGGATTTCATTACCGCACGCGGTCTGGTAGAACGGTGGAATCTCGTCGATAACCACAAATTACCTCGTATTATGCAAAAAACATATTAACAAAATATACGGAAACTCTATTAGCAGCTCACTCTTACTGAGCAACATTGAACTAGTCAGTTACTCTACACTATCTATAGCTAAACATTTTGAGATCATAAACAAATTCTTTTATATAGCAAGGCAACACTCGTTCCATGGCCGACCTCCATGGTTACAGTGTACCGATGGTGGGTTGCACCAAGTTAACAAGGGTCAATGAACCGACCAACATTGAGCACCATTTTCTTTTCGCCATTGGATGGACGCAGTAGCCTCGCCTGGAAGCGATGAGAAAAAGAGGCTGCTGCAGCCTCAGCGGTTATGCAACGCGCACATTGCACTTTGTTGAAGAGCAGCTTGATAGCATGTCCAATTAACGATGATGTGATGACATTAAGCGCATGAAAGTAATATATCTCCAAGAAACGTTGACCGAGTATATATTCGTAACCCCCCTTTGTCCACTCAGCAGAAGCCAGGGTCTGAGCCTTTTGCTTCTGCCCATTGCAGCCCCCCTCTCGGTAAAACTTCATCATAGATTTTCTTTTTTGCGCAAAACTTTTCTATAAGTCCTCTGGGATGCTTTTAGCGACTTTCAACAATCAGGAATAGAAGTGCAAACATTACTCTCCGAGCACCTGCGGTGGCTCTTCTCCGGCACCATGCAAGTTTCCTCGCCAGTCCACCCTTATGCCGCCCAAGTGTGATTATGGGATCAACTAGCAGCCAATTTTCCAAAATACGGTAATCCAAAGTATCGATCTGTGGAACTGACTGTAAAACTTCTTGCTACATTCTTAAATATGTGTTTGTGTTCAAGAGGGGCAAAAATTACTTTTTTATTATGATATATTATATGCACACGCCCCGCTATCTATCTATCTATCTATCTATCTATCTATCGATAGATAGATGTATGGTTGTAGATGGTATCTATACATCTATCTATACACCTGCATCCATCTACAACCATCTATCTATCTATCTATCTATCTATCTATCTATCTATCTATCTATCTATCTATCTATCTATCTATCTATCTATCTATCTATCTATAGATGGATAGATAGATAGATGTATGGTTGTAGATGTAGATGGATGTAGGTGTATAGATAGATGTATAGATATCTATAGATAGATAGCGGTGGTCTAGTTGCTAAGGTACTCGGCTGCACACCAGCAGGTCGCGGGATCGAATCCCGGCGGCGGCTGCATTTTAGCTTGGTGTGAAAATGCTGTAGGTGCGTGTGCTCCGATTTGGGTGCACGTTAAAATACCTTAGGTGGTTGAAATTTCCGGAGCCCTCCACTACGGCGTCTCTTTAGTCATATGGTGGCTTTGGGACGTTAAATCCCACATATCATTATAATTGAAGCTGCAAACATAACACGTGAACACTTGCGTAACCAAACCATCAATAGCTGTCTGATAAGGAGCTAGCATTGTTAAGGTGGGACTGATATACACGGGTATTTTATCTGTTTTGTTATTTTGGTCTGCGAATTTGTCTTATAATGTGTGCTTACTAAGTGTTTTATCTGTCAGTACATACGTCACAGCTTTCCGATTAAACTTTCAGTTGGTAGTAAGCGCCTGTACCTGTCTATCCTGTCTGCGTCCACGTATATAGCGCTCTTATTCAAGCAATCATGAATCACCAGTTCGCCCAGTCGGCGCGTTCAGAAGAGCCCGGACGAAGCACTACCCGAGAAAAGGGGCGCCACAGAGCCTACCAGGGCCATCTCGGCGTCGAAGCGCGCACACCCCCAAGCCATGGCATCTGGCGTCGAGGAACCCCCGGCAAAGACGGCTCAACTGCGGCGGTCTTTCATTCGACCTCGCGCCGCGTTCCGTACGTCTGATAGGCTGGGCGGTAACGCCGAAACTGTAAGTCAAGTTCACCTACTTGCGCCGGATGGTTGTAACGGTGATGGCGTCGTCTAGCCACGTGCTAGACGTGAGGGGTAAGTACCCTGTGCTGCTGGTCTCTTTTGCCTTTAGTAAAAATGGTCCCTGCATGTCCGTCAAAAGTCGCTACCCTGAGTGTTAGAGAACTGGGAGAAAAAAAGAAAGCAAGGCCAGCTTTACTGACTTAACGGAACGCGATATAGATGTGCTGGCAGGGCAGGAAACAAAGGTCAATGGCGACGCAGAGACCAGCAGCATGAGACCAGCAGCATGACCAGCAGCAGAGACCAGTGGCAGGTTGTGTACTTTTTGCGAAAACGTTGTCGGGGCTCCAGGTCCCGACAACGTTTTCGTGTCCGGCAGGCCGGTGCGTGGTTGGCGACTTTTATTCAAGCAATGAGGAGTGGGCTATCGTCTTTATTTACGCGACAAACAAGCTCGAAAAAAGTGCCCATTTGTTTTTTTTTTTTTCACGGTCTTGAGCAACGGCGATGTGCGGAAACGACGACGATATTGAACGCACGTTTGGACATCTGCTGCGAGATGTGAATAACCACACCTGGCTGGACATCGCTAAACTCCGACTCTTTTCCGAGGTATGAAGTTTGTTAATTTGTTTTGTTACTTCTAATCTAAAATAACATTTTATCGCAGGCTGTGCATTCCAAAGGGGCGCCGTTGCATAACTGTTGGGGCTTCATCGACGGGACAACGCGAGCCATTTGCCGTCCATCGAAGGACCAGAAGCGGTTCTTTTCAGGGCATAAGCGCTTTCACGCCCTTAAATATCAGTCCATTATGTGTCCTAATGGAATCATTTGCCAACTGAACGGTCCGTACGTCGGCAGCCGCCATGACGCAGGCAAGTTGTTTTTGTTATACTGAGCCCCGTCCTATTTGTCCAACTTCAAAAAAAAAAAAAAAGCATCATCGCGCCTATCTGCGGGAATGCTCTGTGCTACTTCAGCAAACAAGCTATCACTTCGTACTAATGTTGTGAAGTACACTCAGTCTGGGACAACTAATTGTGGTTACAGCAGAAAGCAGCATATTATTCAAATTTAATGGTGTTGCAAAGAGAACCTGAAAAAATTGTGAACTGTTTCTTTCGAGAATAAGGTGCAAGCTAAAATGATAAATGCATGCCCCAGTTACCATTATAGTGCTGTGTCCAAGTTTTCTTTGTTACTCTGCAACAAGTCTTCAGTCATAACTCGTCACAGGTAATGTCATGCAGGTTATATTTATAAATGCATTATAAATGTTTTACTACATAGCACTGTGTAGAAACCTTCCTACTTGGATAGGCATCAAAGCTTTTTCTTTTTTTTATTTGGAAAGAGTGCATTGTGAACTGTTTCTTTCGAGAATAAGGTGCAAGCTAAAATGATAAATGCATGCCCCAGTTACCATTATAATGCTGTGGCCAAGTTTTCTTTGTTACTCTGCAACAAGTCTTCAGTCATAACTCGTCACAGGTAATGTCATGCAGGTTATATTTATAAATGCATTATAAATGTTTTACTACATAGCACTGTGTAGAAACCTTCCTACTTGGATAGGCATCAAAGCTTTTTCTTTTTTTTATTTGGAAAGAGTGCATCTAAAAAGTGCACACTACAGAGTCCACTTAACATTTGTGTAAATTTATTGGGAAGTGGCAAGAATTTTATGAAGCATTCAGTGTCGCATATCATGTGGCAATATGTTTTCATGTGCTCCTGTATTTCCAGGTATCCTTCGAAAGAGCAACACCTATCGCAAGCTAGAGAAGCTTGCCAAAGGCCACAGCTTTTGTTTGTATGGTGATCCTGCCTATCCACTGCGACCTCTGCTGCCGAAATTTTATGGCGGGAACGTGACTGTGCAGCAGCGGGCATTCAACAAGAGAATGCGTTCCGTTAGACAAGCAGTCAAATGGGGTTTCGGAAAGATTGCAGGCTTGTTTGCTTTTCTGGATTTTCGTAAAAATCAGACTCAAACGGCAGAACGTGTCACGCATGTACAAAGTTGGCACAATACTTGCTAATTGCCACACTTGTATGTATAGCTCACAGGTATCTCAATACTTTCAAGTTGAACCTCCTCAGCTGGAAGAATATTTGAGACCAAAGAACTGAGCGGATTCCTTCGACACAGTTTTTTTATTCGTGTAGGCTAGTAATTTTTTTTTCTAATTGATCAAGCTTGTTGTTTATTTCCTGGAGAATTTCAGTAGAATTCTGGCGCTGAGCCTCCATTTTCAAGCGCTCTTCCTCCAATGTTAGTTTTCTTTCTGCTATTGTCGTACGACGTTCCTCGAGGTCCAGCCGTCGGTGTTCTAGCTCCATTTCCTTCTGCCGGAGAAGGAACTCATTCTCTTCCCTTTTCAGAAGCAGCTGCAGTCCAAGGGCCTGGAGGCCTCTGATTCCTATAAAATGAAGTAGAACACAAATGACGTACTTCTAAAGTGTTACAGCTCATAACTAATTTACTCTGGGATCAACGCCATCTTATCACATTCGGGTATGACGAATGCCAAGCCTTGAATTGGCATTGAAAAAACAAGCAAACGAATCACATGTAGTGCATGAGTGTTATTTCAATGCTATGAGAGCTATGCATCATCTGGTGCAACTTGAAAAATCATGCAAGTTTGATTTGCAATACCTGTCGGAACAGCAGACTGTCTGTAACGCCGCTGTTCCGGCGCACGAAGGGGCCCTTGAGCATGATGGGACGCGTTGCCCCCTTGAGCGTCCTGGTCAGCGTCGCTGTCCTCTATTGTATCTGTTTCCAAGGTATCCTGTGCTACAAGGGCATGAATGATCATCAGAAGTTAGGCACTGAGCATATTAGCTAAGGCATTGTGTATATCACTTTTTAATTTATGTTTTGTAGTATTTTGCACAATGATTACACGGTGCAACTTGCCTTGCAGCATCGTGCATAAACACTTTCATGTGCGAGTTTCTGCTAGTAGTAGTATTAAAGAATATACATTTGCATAGTAGTAAGGGTGCACTTGCTTCTCATGTGTTTCTTGCCTACGAACATTTGTTTAATGTGCCTTGTTGTACACGTTGTGAATAAGTAAATAAAGATATTGTCACGTTACAATGTAACTGTAAGCTGCATATAATGACACACAAGGACGTCAAACTGATTCGAACAACGGCTGTATGACTATTGTTTTTCTCTGCACGTGCATCTTTGTCCTCTTCTGAAGAGCGGCACATACAAGCATGCCAGCATCTGTGTAAATAATACTTGTAGAACTTGTACTAGTGGCATTACCCCCCCTTCCTAAAGGACATCGTCCCAATGTCATAACATAATTCCCAGATGAAAAGACGTACGATAAGCAGTACACAAGAGGGTGTTCACAATCACTGTAAGTCTACTCAAGGGAGTGTGACGAATAGTCAGCGTTGGTAAAATGGTTTCATCCTCGAAACATGGACGACGTGTCGCTGTTGTGAACGGCGGGATTGACGAGCCATGTTCTCGTCAAGAACCTTGTAGTTCACTTCGCTGAGACGACGGAAAACTCTATAGGGACCAAAATAGCGGCGTAACAACTTTTCCGACCGGCCCCGTTGTCGAATAGGAGTCCACAACCATACTCGTTCTCCGGGTTGGTAAGAGACATCGCGACGACGAGCGTTGTACCGCAGCGAGTCGATGCATTGTTGCTTATGGATTCGTTCGACTGCAAGCTTACGAGCCGCGTCTGCCAGTCTGATAAATTCGTTAGTCTTGACACTAATCTGGTGTCTGTCTGGTAGAAGCATGGCATCCAGCATTATAGTGACCTCCCTGCCGTGAAGCAACCGGAATGGTGTGAATCCAGTTGTTTCTTGTACAGCAGTGTTGTAAGCGAATGTGACGTAAGGGAGGATGTCATCCCAGTTTTTGTGGTCTTGATCAACGTACATGGATAGCATGTCGGCGATCGTCTTGTTTAGTCACTCTGTAGGGCCGTTGCATTGTGGGTGGTATGCAGTAGTTTTTCGATGTACTGTGCCGCTAAGTTGCATGACGTCTTGTATCATCCGGGCGGTAAAAGCTGTGCCACGATCAGTTATGACAACTGCTGGTGCTCCATGTCGGAGGACGATGTTTTTCATAAAAAAGTGGGCAGTCTCAATGGCGGTGCCACGTTGTAATGCCTTCGTTTCGCAGTAGCCCGTCATGTAATCAGTAGCAACTACAATCCAGCGGTTGCCGTCACGAGACTTAGGAAAAGGTCCGAGTAGATCCATGCCAATTTGTTGGAACGGTTGTGTCGGAGGAGCGACGGGCTTCAAAAAGCCGGCTGGGCGCTGATGTGGAGCTTTACGACGCTGGCACTCGTGACACGTCTTCACGTAATGCTTCACGTCTCGACTGAGCTTAGGCCAGTAGTAGTGTTGGCGAATCCGGGCCAAGGTACGTGTGAATCCCAAGTGGCCTGAGGAAGGCTCATCGTGACAGGCGGACAAGACATCGGCTCGTAACGCTGGCGGGACAACGAGCAGGTACTCAGTCGCATAAGGGTCTAAGTTTCTTTTATAGAGGATATTTCTGCGGACGCAGAACGATGATGACGAGCGGGCGAATGCTGGTGGTGGATGCGGCGTACGGCCTTCGAGATATTCGATCAATTCGCCTCCGCAGATGATAAAATCCGACTCGCATAAGCAATAGGGCGTTCGACGCCGCCTTGCCACTGGACGAGAACTGCACCAAGGCCGATGTTACTGGCGTCTGTGTGTAGTTCAGTGTCGGCATATTCGTCGTAGTGTCCGAGTAAGGGCTCAGACTGGAGACGCTGCTGGAGCTAGGAGAAAGCGCGTGTTTGCTAAAGGCCCCGCACAAAGGGAACGTCGTCTTTTGTCAGACGAGTGAGGGGTTCGGCAATGTTTGCGAAATTTTGCACAAAGCGTCTGTAGTATGCGCAGAGGCCTAAAAATCGACGCACATCACGTTTGTTGGTAGGCGGTGGAAAATCTGCGACAGCCAATGTTTTGTCTGGGTCAGGCCGAATACCATCAGGGCTAACAAGGTGACCGAGGAACTTTAATTTGTTGTAACCAAAATGACATTTTTCTGGTTTCAGTGATAGGCTTGCCGTGCGAATTGTAGCAAACACAGATCTAAGTCGCTGCAAATGCTGCTCAAACGATTGGGAGAAGACAACGACGTCGTCTAAGTAAACAAGGCATGCTTCCCACTTGAGACCGGAGATCACTGGCATCCTCTGGAATGTCGCAGGGGCAGAACACAGACCGAAGGGCAGCACCTTGAATTCGTACAGACCATCGGGCGTTATGAATGCTGTTTTCTCTCGGTCGCGTTCATCAACTTCGATCTGCCAGTAGCCACTGCGTAAATCCATAGAGGAGAAGTATCTGGCGCGTCGGAGGCGGTCTAGTGAGTCGTCGATGCGCGGAAGTGGATAAACGTCTTTCTTTGTGACTGTTGAGTTTGCGGTAATCGACGCAAAATCGGAGAGTGCCGTCCTTCTTTTTTACTAGTACGACGGGGGACGACCATCGACTGTTCGAGGGTTGAATTACGCCATCTTCGAGCATCTGCTTCACTTGAGAATGTATAGCCTCTTGTTCCTTTTGTGATACTCGGTAGGCGTGCTGACGTATGGGTCGCTCAGCATTGTCAGTGACAATGCGGTGCTTTACGGTTGGCGTTTGTTTTATCTTGGATGTAGACGCGAAACAGTCGCTAAACATGCGGAGGATACAGCGGATTTGCTCTTTCTGCGCACATGACAGGTTCGGATTGACATCGACTGCATCGGCTACCGCGGTGCCACTTTCAACGGCTGCAGAAATTGGGGATATCGTCGTACACGCTTCATCGTCAATGGATTCGAAATGAGCGATAGTTAATTGCTTGGCCAAATGTTGGTATGCTCCACTAAAATTGGTGACCAAATACTCAGTCATCCCACGTTTAATTTGAATTATTCCGCGGGCAACGCAGATTTGCTGAGACAAGAGCACCGAAAGGTTGGCTTCAGCGATACCACTACTGTCATGGTCTATGTCGCCCTGTACTGTAACAAACATACTGGTGCGTGGCAGAAGTGTGACGGTGTCGTCGACAATGCGAAGCGCAGTCTTCTGCGGATTGGTATCTCTAGGCTTCAGGCCATAGTCGTCAGCAAACGTTACGAGGCAGTCTCGAAGATTTATAACAGCGCCGTGCTCACGAAGGAAATCCATGCCAAGGATAACTTTCCGGGAGCATTCGGGAAGCACAATGAAAGAAGCAATGAACGTCGACTCACAGATTTGCAGCCTTGCGGTGCATCTCCCGATTGGTGTCAAGAGATGACCACCGGCTGTCCGAAGGTTTGGTCCATGCCCCCAAGGAGTCGTGACTTTCCTGAGTTCAGCCACAAGTTCAGCGCTGATAACTGAATAGTCGGCGCCGGTGTCGACCAGAGCAGTCACTGGATGGTTGTCGACACGAACGGCAATGTCAGCAGAAACGGGTTCGTCAGCGATGCGAGGTGTCGGCTGGAAGGAATCGTCGAAGGTCGGTGGATGGGTCGGAGGAGGCTGTTTTGATGATAGCTTAACAGCGGTCCCACCCCCGGAGGCCGCTGATTCTAGTTTCCCCGGCGTGGACTTGGGGACCTAGCGGATCGTCCCGCAACAACATCGGCGAAAGTGGAGTATTGATTCGCGGACGTAGAGCGTCGAGGAGACGGAGAGCGTGATTGGCGTCGCTGAAGATTCGGAGATGGTAGACTTGCCAAGTATTCTGCGATGGCGCGGGGTCGTTCACCGTCCCTGGGCCGACGAGCGTCTCGCCAAAATCCAGGTAGGCCCATCTGTCTGTACGAGCACTCCCGGTACAAGTGACCTGGCTCATCACAGTGGTAGCATAGTGGCCGATTGTCGGAAGCGCGCCACACGCTAGATTTCCGCAAATTAGGCCGCGGATTCTTATAGTGTGGTGGGGCCGAGAAGTACTGCGGCATCTGCAGGCAAGTCGGTCGTTGGTTTTCATAGCGTGGCCCGCCCGAGAAGTGCTCTTGAGCCATCATCTGTCCCTCTCACTGCTCTCTCTCCCGGTGCATCTAACACAAGCTACTACCCTCCTTATCGATCGACTCCCCTACGTGCTATTATTGCGGCTATCGTGGTCACATTTCACGCTTTTGCCGCAAGCGGCAGCAAGATGAGCGCCGAGGGTACGACATACGCGAACGAGACTATACCGCAGGAGCCTTGTACCAGGGCCGTTGTGTATTCGTCACCGCCGCGTCGGTCTCCATCTCCGCCAGTATCCGGTGAACTGCGCAGTAGTCATCGATCAACCAGACGCCGTTCACCATCGCCCTACCGTCGC